>SKCR01031407.1:0-171681 GCA_019454045.1 Zanthoxylum bungeanum | reverse complement strand
TTATTATCAAAACTATCGGATCTCATCTTGAATTACATGTGACATCGTATGTTAATAGTTCAAGGCCATCTAACATTTATTCAAAAGACGTGGATAGTCGAATGAGGATATACTAGTTAACCAATAGTACTATTGAACAAGTCATCATATGATCTCATGTTAGAGAATATGACGACACTAATGTATTATTATGAAGATCAATGACCTTAGTTTATTTTACTATGTGATCTTACACTTTTGTGGTCGTATTCGATATTTCATTCTGCAAATGAAACATATATTATTTATGCCCTTATGATATGAGACTCATCATTCATTCTATTAACATCAAATGTCAATTTAAGCGATACACAAGAATATTGGTCGAGTAATATATTATTGTCATATATAGTAATCACATTTTACCAAAAATTTATTTTGAGACTTATTCATATAAATATAGTTGACTCTCATAATCACAAACTTCTTTAAATTAATGATATTTATTTGACATAATGTCTCGGAACATACAAATGAAATATGAATGTAACAATATGTGGAGAACAAATATTTTTTATTAATAAATAATAAATTGTATTACAAATATTATGTCTTAAACCATAACATTCATAATTGGTTTCAGGAAATACACTCTAACAGATTATGTTGCTAGTTGGATGAAATTGGAAAAAAGAATGAAGTTAACAATTGATGCAAGTTTACAAAAACAAATCAACTAGTAGAATGAAAATTGGAAACGAGTATTAGAGAGAATCCTTGCAGTTGTGAAAAGACTTGGGAGAAATAATTTGGCATTTCGTGGAGATAATGGAAAGCTATATGAGGAGAACAACGAGAATATATATATATATATATATATATATATATATATATATATATATATATATATATATTTACAAGTAATAGAAGTACTTGTTAAATTTGATTCTACCATGCAAGAGCTTGTTCGACATATTTTGAAACATGAGATTCATTATTATTATTTGAGTCATAAAATCCAAAATCAAATGGTACAACTATTGATGTTTGCAGTGAAAAGTGTTGTGGTTGGTGCATTGAGCGCCAACCCCTATCGTATTTATGGTATTTTCATGAATACTGGCAATTACTTTTTTCATAATATTACTTATTTAATGGTACTGTCTTATATTTTATATACATATTCGATCTAAATTAGTTTATATTGAAACTAACTGAGGTTTAGTGATTATATATTAGACAAAGACTCGAGAATATACAATACTCACACAGTTATAATGAGATTTGTAATTGACATTAGGATGTGTCACTACTTGTGGTATAGTCTCAAATAACGTTCATAGTGGAGATTTACTGATCCGGGTCAGTTAGATCCACCAATAAAGCCAGTACATATCGTATATCGAGATTTGGTCTAATGGTCTATCCAAATGAATCATGAGTCTTATGAGACTCATATAAACATGTAGATGCTCATTTGATGAGCACTGAATGACACACTGAAAGAATTCTTAATTGATGGCACATCAACGTCAATAAAATCTTCATGAGTTGAGTAACATATGTGGTACTTTGACAACAGTCACATCACCGGTAAATCTAAACTAGACATTCGTCTGTTCGTTGGGTGTGGAACGATACTCATGATATCTTGTGATGTTGTTGTGATATTTTATATCATACCGCAAGTGTACGGTGTCAAGTTTTAGTATAAATGAGTTTAGAGTGTCGAACCCACATGGATTGCGTTAACTCGCATTAAATACTATAATTGATAATCCTAACTTTATTTAGATGACAATTAACAAAGATTTAATTAAATAAATAAAATATAAAAATACTTAGATAAAAGTGACTAATACGATAGAGATTCTAGATCCTGATTTCACCTAACTGTCGTCTATGTAATCATTATTCAGTTATATTGTTTATAAGTCAAGACTCTGAAAATATCCACTCCCTCTCTCGAGCATCAGTGAAAATATCATCAACTATAGACTTCGATATCTCTATAAAAATCCAGTAGTTAACAACTCATTACGCATTGTGATTCTATATTAACGATTTCAAAGGAACTTATATATTCTTTCGAACTCTATAAAACTCCTAGGTTATATTCTCTAAATCTATTCAAAATCCCCTCTCTCGAGTGATAGGTTTCAAACATATATCATCATATTTGTGGCCAGCAAACACAAAGCATTAAACTAAAAAATATAAATAATTCAATAAAACTTCATAACAAAATTAACAATCAATAACAAGGTTCAATCATCAATTACATCATTCTTCATAATTAAGGAGTTTAGTTCATGACAAAAGATAAAAATAATGAAAATAAAGTCATGAATCTAATGGAAATCATTAGAGTTATAAGAAAGAAAAAAGAAGATAAAACCCGAATTGAATCTCTTCCTCTTCGGATGCCACCACATTCGTCTCCTCTTGTTGCTATTCAATCATCCTCATTGGATCTTTAAAAATATGTATTTTGGTGTTTTGTGCTGTGTATTAGTCTCCCATTTTAAATTGTGGACGAACTAATATATTTATAATAGAGCCCTGGAGTTATTAGGTATCTTAAAAACCCTAATAATTAAGATCTGGAACGCGCGTCAGTATGCATTCCCGCAGCGCTGCGGCGTCTGGACTTGGGCTCGGCCTCTGCCTTTTGTATGTGGTGCGTATCTGCCGAGGGCGCTGCGGCGCCTGGTCATGGCGCTGTGGCGCCCTATTCTCGGCCTTTTGGCTGGGATAATTAATCTTGCAGGCGCCGCGGCGCCAGTGAAGGTTTTCCTTCACTAGTGCTGCATCTTGCTTCCGATGCTCCCGTGCTCGTCTGATGCTTCCTAAAGTTCCTAAAACACTCGTATTTACTCCATTATTGATGTTTTAATGCTTCCTACAAATAAGACATAAAAGAAACTAAAAAATATATTAAATGACTCGAAACATAACAAAATAGTAGGCTAAGAATGCCGAAATAAGTGGGTATAAATCGCACTTATCAGATGTATCTAGAGAAGATCCATCATTCCCATGTGCGGGATTTAGGTATCCGCTTCGCGATCCTTTAAATCTTTAGATGAGGTATATTGTAGAAACGAATTCTAAGTATTTATTTAGAGAATCTTGAATATGTCGAGACATGCCTGAATTGTATATAGTGGAGATTTGACGTTTCTTCTATATCTACAGTATAATTTGGATAGCCTATGATGGAAACTCTATACAATATGTCTAGATCTCAACTTATAAGGTTTAGAGCGATTATATTTTATCGTCATAATTAACGAGTGGGTGAATTACAGACACGAAATGTGTTTCTTGATAGATTTACCTCAACCTAGAAGTCTCACTAATAAAATATACTCGTAGAGAACATGTCAATGTACTTTTGTATCTAATGTGTATTTGTATATGGTGTATAATTTGATAAGATACACATTAGAATTTTGACATATGTATAAAATATTATTTAAATATTTAATTGTTAATTAATTTAATAAATATTTTTTAATTATAAAATATTAATGGAATATTCCATAGCAAAGCTGATTATATAATATTTTTTAAATTTGGAAAAATTATAACCATATATGAAAGTGATATTTGGCTTAATTTTGAACATATTTTATAAATATCAAAAATACTAAAATACCCACATCTATATATATTGAAATTTTTGGCCATCAGAGAAACTAGAGAAGAAAAATTATTTCTTCATTTTTTTTTTTCTTGAAAAGGCTCAATGATGGAGCTAAAAAATTAAGAGTTAGTTTCTTTTCATCATCAATTGAGAAAAATTGAGGATTTTAAATTTTGAGCATAAATTGGACAAATAAACATGATTAAAGGTAATTTTTTATTTATAATTTATGTAAAAAATTATTTATTTAATTCCAAATTTATATACATATTATTGGATATGTTAATTTCCTAATAATTAATGATTAGAAAGTTAGAAACCTTATTAGAGCCTTAATTTTATGTATGTGTAATTAATTAGGCTTAATTTGGTTGTGTGAGAACCCAATTGTAATTTTAGAGTTGTTAATGCCACTCTATGATGATATAGAATCGTTCTAGAGTGACTTTATGATGGTGACTCTCCTGGGTGTATTTTTGGATTTGTTAATTGCATGAATTTTGAATTAATTTATTGTTAATGTGATTAATTATAAAATTAGTTTAAAAGTGTTCATTTTATAAAATTGAAATATTGTGGATGAAATTGGTCATTTTATAATGTATAGGAAAAATTCTTAAAAATTCAGAATAATTCTGAATGCTTTAGGAAGCGTTTCAAGACTTTTCTGTAAAAATAGTAAAAATATGACTTAGGGGTAAAACTAAAATTTTATGAAATACAAGTTTGATCAGCCACTACTATAGTGACTGAATCATTGTAGCAATGACCTGGTTCAGTTCCATGATTGAACCAGCTTACTGGTTCTCTCGATCGCCTGATTAGTCAAGCCGATAAATCAGTTCACATGTAACTGCAAAAATATTTTCGGAAATTTTTCCCAGGTTACTAATGTGAAATCAAACCTCGATATTTGATAACAATGAGTGATTTAAGTGAAATATGAATAAATTAGCGGTATATAATATCAATTAATTCATCCATATTAAAATATTTTAAAAGTTAATTTTGACCACCGTCACGTTTTTATTCCGCATTTACCCCAACAAAAAAGCTCAATCATTAGTGGAATCTAAGAAGCAAAATACTATTCAGTCATACTTGATTGTACCCCGGACGCAAGTAAGGAGGAAAAAATGTCTCTTGTTTTAAGTTGTGTGAATGTTTCAAAAAGTCTAATCTTGGTTAAAGCAGTAAGATATCAAGCTCTTCATATAATAGTGGCTTTAACTTACTTGGCAAACATCAAGGAAAATGTGAAAATAAAGAATGATGCTGAGACGTTAGCAACATATAATATTTAGATTTTGAGTTCTTATTTGGTATGATTTGTTGTATGCTGTTAATAATGTTGTAAAAATTTTCAAAGTGAAGATATCCAGATAGGGTTAGGATTTTGAACACTAAGGAGGGAAAATTCCTTGATAAATCTGTAGAAAAATTGAATTCGATTCGATCTACAGCGGTGCCTGATTAAAAAAAAATATTGAAACTAACAAAATATGTTAGCCAAGTAGTGTTCGTTTGCCGATAAAAACCTTTAGGTTTAGACTGTAGATGGAGAAAGACGAAGGATGAAGATAACCAAATATGCTAGCTAGCCATTACAGAAAAGACAAATCAAAATTGAAACACGTTTACTTGGTTTCATCTTCAATCTGCTGTGGGGAACACAAAATTAATGAATGGATGAATTACAGGATTGGCATTAATTACAGACGTTTTGCAATATATGCAGATTGATCAGCCGATTTCTATGGCCATTAATTCAAGCACACTAAATAATTCATCCCCATTCAACTTCATAACAGATGCTGCTAATTGAAGTCTATTAATGTCAAGCTTTATGATTGGCTAACGACTTTAAGTTTTAGGAGCCGGAGAAGTCAAAAGAATTTAATGTTGAATCTTTGGAATGGTCACTGTTTGTAAGAAATTAAAAATAGAAGCTTCAGTTGATTCTTGCTTGGCAATCACCATTGGCAAAAATGTCTTATATTCCACGCACGAATGATAAGTGGCCTATAGGCTCTCTTATGTGATCAGAATATTCCTGCAGAAAAAGATAACTCCAAATCCAACCATAGATCCTTTTTTTTATTAAGTCCTGTAGACAATATGAGAAGTATTGGCTATGCAAACTTAATGTGACATCACAAACTTGTAATCTTATCTTAAACAACTTGAGATATGATTGATTATTTTAGGCAGCAGCTGTATCACACACAATAATGCGTTTATGAAAGTGTGATTACTGATTAGACTCCATTGGCATCCCTTTCTGCCTACCACCAGTACCAGTACCAATACCAGTACCGCAATTTCTTAAAACAATCCATTCAATTTTCGTATAAATCAGAATTGAAAAATCTTGTTTCCTTTCTTCAGAAGAATAGAGAAACTAGGTTTGAGGATGTCATGATTGAAGCTAAAGAGATTGCAAGTGAGATGGAAATTGAACCTGTTTTCATGGAAAAACTGACAATTCTTAGAAAGAAACAGTTTGATGAATCATTTTATATTCATTAAAATTAATTTATTTTCTCTATACATAATTGAACAAGCTATTTCTTCATTCAAAATCCGGTTTGAATAATTTTATATTCATTTAAAATTAATTATTTTATGTATGTAGTTAATAACATCATCTCTTCTTAAACTAGCTTCAAACAATTTCAGAATTTTGAAGAAAAAATTTCGGTCTTTTGCTTGATTTAGAGAGATTAAAGTCTGTAGATAGAGTAAATTTGAAGAGTTTTTATGTCAATCTTACAAATTTAGTGAAGCATGACGATTTTTTAAATATCGACAATGATGATCTATATCAAGATTTATGAATATTAAGTCAAAATTTACCAAAAGAAATAAAAAGAGCCATAGATGTGTTGAATTATATAAAAGAAGTGGTTGACAGTTATCCAAATATCCGGATTGCTTATAGGAATATTCTGCTAACTATACAGGCCATTGTTGCTTATGCAGAACGAAGTTTTTCAAAATTGAAGTTGATCAAATCATATCTCCGATCAACTTTGTCTCAAGAAAGAGTGAGTGGTTTGGTTATAGTATCTATTGAAAAGGACATGGTTGAAAAACTTTATTATGTAAGTTTAATTAGTACTTTTGCATAAAAAAAAAAAAAACAAGATGAATCATTTTCAACTGATACGAAATATATTAATTCTTATATTACATGTGTTAAATATTAGCTTTTGCGTATAAGATCTTCTAAATTGTCATATATTTGTTTTGTCTATCTATATTTTAGGTATCTTTAGTATTTTATATATCTTTTAATTAAATTATATTTGAGTCTCATTATTTTATTTTGCCTTAGACCTCGAATGTTCAGGGCCAGCCCTAATTGAATAATTGAAGTGTTGTGATTCTCTAATCACTGATGAGTATTTTGTGAGAAAAATAAATAATATCTATTACTACTTGAATATAATTTACAAGTATTACAAAACTTGTACAAAATACCTCACACACTAGTTACACTCTTTAGGCTCTCTTACTTGGAGCTTACACTTTAAGCTTTCTTTACTTGAAACTTACTTGTTGGGGATGGTTTGAGCTCTCAAATGAACTCCCTATTTTTAGTGAAACTCAAGCTCACTATTACAACAAACTAATGAATGCACCTAAAGCAAACTTGGTGCTTTGCTCCACAAGTAAAAGAAAAAACAAGTACTCCTTGGAAGCTTGCACCAAAAATTCAACAAAGGAGATCCTTCACCTAAAGTAGGTTTGGTGTTTTGCACCATTGTCAAAAATTGGTAATGGTTGTTCTACCAAACTTTGATAATGGTGGTGCCTTTTGACAATGGCGGCAATGGTGGTTTGCAGTTTGACACTTCAATTCTCCCCATTCAGTTGCATCCGAAACGATTGTCATCTTACAGCTATCCTGATTATGTCACTGCACAACTCTAGCTTTTCCTAAGTGACTACCTTTGTTGATATGTCGATTGTGTCTCTACACAACACAATTCACTGTGCCTCTGTACAGTACTCTTCATTGTGTCTCTGCACAGTACTCTTCTGCCGTATCTCTACACAGCATTTTCATTGTGTCTCTACACAGTACTATTCTATCGTGTCTCTTCACAGCACAGTTCCACTGCCATGTTTCTTCACTCATTTATTCATAAGTGTCTTCTTGCCTTGTGAGAAACAATATGACTCCCCCTCATCGGTTATCAAAATATATTCAGATCCCATATATCTGATTGATAGAATCCTGCCTCACTCAGATCTTCTTGTCCGAGATCCATTATTTTCAGGAGGTTTGTCATTATCCAAAATCTGTGGATGATCCTGTAACATCTAGTGGAGCGGGTTGCAGCTCCTCATGCTAGTTTTTTTTTTTTTTTTCATTTCGTAATATCCGATAGAGCGGGTTGTGTCTCCCCCTGCTCGATATCCTCATCTGCCTCCTCTAGTTCTGCTTCTGAAATATCATGCACCCTATCTATGGCCAATTGTGCTGGTGTTGGGTCTGGATTTCTGTCGGCATTGAAATTTAAAGACATCTTGGGCTTCACAATGTCTTCACTTGTCTGGTCTTAAAAAAACTCTACATCATTGCTTCTGATGACCATCTTTTCCTTCAAATCCTATTGTATGTATCCAAATTCTTCATCTCCATAACCTTGGAATATACATAGAGTAGTCATTGCATCGAGCTTCTGTTTGATCTTCTTGGATACATATGCAACGGCTAAGTAGTCGAATACTCCAAGGTGAGAGTATGATGGATTCTTACCAGACCACACTTTCTCCGGAATCTCAAAATTAATTGTACATATAGTGATATGTTAATCAAGTAGCAGACGGTACAAACAGATTTTCCCCAGAGTGGCTTTGGCAGCTTAGCCATACTGATCATGCTTCCGACTTTCTCCATAATGGTGCGGTTCATTGTTTCAGATACACCATTATGTTGTGGGGTGTGTGGAATAGTTCTCTCATTTTGAATGTTGTGTCTCTTGCAGTATGCATCTAACTCATTGAAACTGCACTCACCTCCATCGTCTGTGCAGAGGCACTTAAACTTCTTTCATGTTTCACGCTCTACCATGGCATGGAATAGCTTGAACTGATCCATGACATGATCCTTTATCTTAAGGAAATACACACACATTTTACGAGAAGCATCATCAATGAAAATCATAAAATACTTATTACCGCTTAGTGAATTAACCTCCAAGAGACCACACACATCAGAGTGCACCAGACTGAGTAACTATGATCTTCTCTTTGAAGAGAAATTAAACGAGACTCTGTGTTGCTTACCAAACAAATAATGATTGTAAAGACCTACTGCAACATCCTTGGTAAGCTCATTTTTGGTCAGAATATACAACTTGTTCTCACTCATGTGACCGAATATCTAATTCCACAGATTTCGATAAGCCTATTTTTCAGCTACATTGAGACTGTCTGCATAAATCTTCACATGAGTCTTGTATAATATGCCGCAAAGATGTCATCGGGTGACAACCATGGAACCTTTTGTCATTCTTCATCTGTCATTTCTGAAGTGACTGTCATATCCTTGTTTGTAAAGAGCTATCACTGAGAGTACATTTAGCCAAAGTTTTGAACATGCATGACATCCTTCAAAGTTAATGTACACCCGATATTTGTCCGCAATTGAATATCACAAATTCCTACAATCCTAGAGGAACTGATATTTCTCATCTTCACTGAACCAAAGTCTTATGCTTTGTATGTTATGAAGAAATCTCTGTGCAGAGTGACGTGGTAGGATGTTGCAGTATCTACCACCCACTCAACATATTGGGCTGAGGTGTGAAGGCATATATTTTCCTACATGGAGCATATCGTTACATCTCATTGGACAACAACTAATGTCTCTTCTTCGTTATTCTTCGGTTGGTGATTGCCTTGGTCTTGCTCTGGTTGCAATTTTTGGTAATTCTTCTTTAAGTGGTCTTCTATGCCCCAATGGTAACACTTATAGATAGACATCATTACAACTGAGGTTCTACCTCTGGTTGTGTTTATGCCTTTTTTTTTTCTCTTTTTTGATGCTTCCCAGAGTTTTCATGGCAAATGCTTCTTCCTGTTCTGAGCCAATGACTTTTCTCATGGACTCTTCATTCAACATGCCATATTTTACCATAGGCTTGGTAGGTTTTCCTCATGGAGCTGAATTTCTGAGAGTAATCACCAATGTCTCCTAACTATCTGGAAGAGAACTAAGTAGTATGAGGGTTTGTACTTCATCTCACAGCTGTATGTCTACTCAATACAAGAAAATACAGAATAAACAACAGAAATTAGCGACAAAATAATCATTTTCAAACATTCGAAATGGGATAGTGACAGAATTGAAATGGACATTAGCTACGAAATTTAACGACGAGATAAAATTTCATAACTAATAATAGCGGTAATAAAATCACGGGAAAATGGGACGAAATAGCGATGGATTTGCGACTGAATTAGAGACTGTAGAAAATTCCATTGTACATTTAGTCATGATATGATATTTAGCGATGGATAATTCCATTGCTAAAATGGACATATTAGAGGTGGCAAAATTACAAATCTATATAGCGACAGATTTATAAATCCGTCTCTAAATAGAGACGAAATTATTAATCTATCTATAAATAGCGACTGATTTATGAATCTGTCTCTACATAAGAAGACAGATTTGTAAATCCGTCACTACCTATTGAGACAAAATTTTAATTCCGTCTCCAAATAGCGACATAATTAATATTTTATCTCAATATGTAGTGACATAATTAAGTTTCCGTCTCTAAATAGCGACGAAATTTTAAATTCCGTCGCTAAATAGAGACGAATAAAAATTCATCACTAATTGTACTTAAATAAAAAAAGATTTCCCTTTCGTTTTCCCCACTCTCTCCCAATCATTAAATCCCTCAAACTAATTTCTTTGCCTATCTCAAATTCACTACGCTCTCGGTCTCACTCTCAATCTCGGTCTCACACTCACTCTCCCTCTAAATCTCAGTCTCACTCCTGCTCCTCATCCTCTGTCTCACACTCTCACGAATAAGCCAGGTAAAATTGATCTTTCTGTTGCTGTTTTTCATTTTTTCACTTAATGGGTTTTGTTTGGATCAATTTTCTTTTTCTTTTTATTTTTTCTTTTGACTGAGAAGGCTGGTGAAGGATCAGGTGTTCCTAAACATACCGGTGGCTCGAGGTCTACCATTCAACATTCCATTGATATGGTTGGATTTTTTAAACATGCGAACAAAGGAATGTACTTTTATTAATTCTTTATTTTTTAAACTTATTTATTAATTCTTTATTTTTTAAATAGGAATCTCAGTTGGGACGTGCACCCACATGCTATGAGGTGTTTAAGTATATGCACACAAAGAAGGACGGTATCGAGTGACATTAATGTAAATTTTTATTTATAAATTAAATATTTTTAATTTTCTCTTTTCAAAATCATTTTTGCTTTATTATATATATTTTTATTAATGGTAGGCTGCGGTGGAGCAAATAGTAACTATTGCATCTCAATTTTCAGAGGAGTATGGTGAGCATGAGACTCAACTCGACACCAATTGCCTATACTTAAATGTTGTTGGAGTGGATACTAAGAAACGCCGAGTGTACGGTCTCGAATCTCTTGCATCGCTTTCATATCCAGATTTGTTATGCAGCTCAGGTATATCGTACTACGGTACGACTTTTGATGATACATTTGAGCAGCGGGTACAAGAGCGAGTTAGGATTGAGATGCAAACTATACAAAAATGATTGGATGAAGAACAACGAAAGAGAAATAAAGAGATGCACCGACTAGAGGAAGAGCAGCGGAAGAGGAATGAAGAGGTGATTGATCTCAAACAGAAGATGGCAGTAGTGGAGCGGTATTTTTGATGATGAGAGACTTGAGTTCATAGCATTCCTCTTCAGGTCCACCTTATCCTCCGACTAATTGTGAGCAGACAAATAATGATGATTAATTTTATATGTATTTTTTTTTATATTGTAGTTTTTTAAACATTATAACATTTATATAATAAAATTTTAATTTTACTATTTGTTTTGTTTATTTTATAATTTAAGTAATGAATAGATTTATTTTATAATTTTACTAATATTAATAATATTATTTAAAATAAAATTAATTTCTTTAAAAATTCAAAAAAATAAAAATTTTATAAAAAATGAAATTTCCCTACGTAATTAGAAACAGAACATCTAGCGACGGACTTAAATTTTCCATCGCAAGTTAGAGACGGATACATCCGTCGCTAAATAGCGACTGAAATTTCCGTCTCAAATTAGAGACGAACTTTCCGTTTCTAAATAGAAACGAAATTTTCCCTCTCTAATTACCGACAAAATTTAGAAACAGAATTTTCCCTCTCTAATTAGAGACGAATTTTCCGTTTCTAATTAACGATGGATTTTTCCGTCTCTAATTAGAGATGAAATTTATGTCGCTAGTTAGAAATGAAAAATAAACCATAGCAAATGTGTCTCTAATGAGATACAGATTTTTCGTCGCTAATTAGAGACGGAATATCTTCCGTCGCTAAATTTAGATTCTGTCGCTATTTGTTTGACGACTAGAGAAATAGAAATGGAAATTTTGTGTCTCTGTTCTGTCGCTAATCATGATTTAGTGACGGAATAGAAATAGATTTTTTCTTCGCTAACTCACTGTTTTCTTTTAGTGACTGCATACAATTGATTCACAGGTTTTGGAACTCATTGGTGTGTTATGGAACGGAAGTCCCACTTCGTAGCTTCAAATTACCAAACGCCTCATTAACAAGGCTTTATTCCAAGCTGTCTTGGCCTGGTACATGCCTTCCAACTTCATCCATATTTCGTAAGCATCTGTATCAACTACTAAGTGGTGGAAGATAATATGGCTGATCTACTGCCTAATCTGACCGAGAGTTCTGTTGTCGAGTTTATTCCAGTCACTCTCTTTGACAGAATCTTGTCTCACTCCCTTCACCTCGATCATATCGAACAGATCTTTGCAACGCAAATAATCTATCATCTGAGACCTCCAGAGGGAGTAATTGATTGTTGTCATCTTGATCATTGCATTAGAAGAGGAATATTCCATTTTCATTTTAAGTTTAAAGTTTAAAATGAAAATAGGACAAAATGGAGGTCATAGTTACGTCCGGAACGATTGCAAATGGTGGATTTGACTATTCATTAGTCCAAATCCAACACTGGGGCTGATTTGTAAATTTCTTCACTTTCTAGGGCTAAAATATAAATTTCAGACTTTGGGGAGCTCAATGATATTTACCAGGCATGTTGACATGGCATACACGTTTCTGTTGACGTGGAAGAAATGGGACCGGATTCGTGACGTGGCTGACACATGTTGATGATATGAAAAATGACGTGTCAGACATTTGTTAACGTGGCTGATAACATGTCGATGACTGTGCGCTGACGTATCGTTGAGGTGTCTTATGACTGTACACTGATGTGGTTGATGACTGTTCACTGATGTGGTGATGACATTACGCTGATGTGGTGTCGACTGTGCGGTGATGTGGATCGTCTTCAACCTCTGGAGCGCGTGGCGAGGTGTATGCGCGTGGAGGTGCATTGGCAGTTCTCTAACGGGCGCATGCGGCTTCCCTGGATCTCCGTTTGATCATAAAAAAATACCACTGTGTTCGTCTCGAAGTGAACCAGCTGATGGTATGCTCAAAATTGATTTTTGAGAACTTTCCTGAAACCTAAATTTTCCGCACCAAGTTTCGTTCTTCACCACCAAGATCCCCAACGTATAACCAAAGTTACTTATACCATTTTTTGTGATTCTCTGATCACTGAAGAGTGTTTTGTGAGGAAAAATAAATACTCTCTATTACTACTTGAATAGAATATACAAGTATTACAAAACTTGTATAAAAAACTATACACACTAACTACACTCTCTAAGCTACTTACAGCTTACATTCTAAGTTTTCTTTACTTGAAGCTTACTTATTGAGGATGATTTGAGCTCTCAAATGAGCTCTCTATTTTTAATAAAACTCAAGCTCATTACTACAACAAACTAATAAATGCACTTAAAGCAAACTTGGATATTTACTCCATAAATAAAAGAAAAAACAAGCACTCCTTGGAAGCTTGCACCAAAAATTCAACAAATGAGATCATCCACCTAAAGTAAGTTTGGTGTTTTGCTCCATTGTCAAAAATGGTGATAGTTATTCTACCAAACTTTGATAATGGTGGTGTCTTTTGCTAAGAATTGCAATGGTAGTTTGCAGTTGGACACTTCAAGAGGCTCTCCCTTCCAAATCTCTCATCCTCTCACAACCGGCAAGGCAGCAGCAAATTACGGCAGCCGCTATGGAATCTCATGAAACGGCGACGACAGGAACAATGATAGTGGCACTGGAGTCCGATTTTGGTGGGTTGGGGGGGGGGGGGGGTTGAGCTCTCTGATTTTGATTTAGATATGGAAATTTGGCTTCTGGGGAAGATGGGGATATTTTAGTCCGAACAATATTTCTTTAGTCAATAAAAATATAATTATAAAAATAGGTTATTTTTTATATTGATAAAGCTTTTGGGTTATTTTTATAATTTATTTTCCCCTG
Organism: Zanthoxylum bungeanum; assembly: GCA_019454045.1. Classification (NCBI taxonomy): domain Eukaryota; kingdom Viridiplantae; phylum Streptophyta; class Magnoliopsida; order Sapindales; family Rutaceae; genus Zanthoxylum; species Zanthoxylum bungeanum. The sequence continues at coordinate 157,437 of SKCR01031407.1, read as the reverse complement.
ATAACTATTAACTAACTGCAAAATGATTAAAATAAAACATGAACTTCTATGTAGTAATTGCGTCATTATATTGAATTTAATTTAATGATAACTTGATTAAATCCCCATTTTACAAATGCAGAGGTTTATATTTGAGAGCCACTAAAAGAAAAAAAGATTGTAGTAGTTATCAAGTATGAAAATTCGCATTCATTTATTAATAAATAAAATAAAATAAATCATTTATTAATGTGGAGAGGGAAATTAATTAAATTTTTAATGAAACATAAATTATGTTAATATGTTATTATATCACTAATGATAGGTTACCGGGTAAAGGAATCTAACGCTAAAATATTATTTCGACTGAAACGACCTTTTTTTTTTTTCCTGTTCAACCCAATTTGTTTTTCATAACCAACTTAAATAATGTAATAAGGTCTTTGCAACTATTAATACTATTATTATTAGTCAACCCAGTAGTTGCAAGATTTTTATTTTTTATTTTTTTTAAATACATTACAAATCTGTAAATATATAATTTAAAATTTATTGGGACATTGAATGCATATAATTATAGCATAATCCAAAGTTTACGTTTAGAGAGTAACTCTTTCTCTACATTAGAGATATATCTACTTTCACTAATATTTAGAGAGGAAACAGCTCTCAATTTTGGGAGAATATAATACAGTATACAGTTATTAAGAGAGTAAGAGTAAGTAGTTGTGAGTTAAGCATTTAATTTATTTCTTAAAAATTTTATTATTTTAAATTAAGAGACAGCTGGACTTATGTACAATTACTATGTAATACAAGTACTAATAATTGCAATCCCACAATACCTTGTTTCAGTTCGTTTACGTATAAAAATGGGTTGAATTTCAAAAAGCTAAAATTCCACATTGGAAAACTTTGGTGGAGCAATAATGAACCCTTTCTTGGTGGAGACAAATTGTGGGGGTCGATTTTCCAAGTAATCTTGCAAGTTCAGCAAAGCACCATTTCATGATCATAAAATATTGGAACCAAAAATTAATTATCCGCAAAAAAATAACTTTTATAAATCAATTTTCAAAATACAACCACAAATGGTATTAAGATGCATGTAATGTCAGCCTAATATTTATCCTGAGATTCAACTCTTTGGAACTTTGAGTGGAGCACCAATTTTCCTTTTGTGAATAGTGGGTTTCAATTTATTTATTTATTTATTTTTTTTCCATCAGTTCTGCGCATGTTTAGTGGCGCACTTTTGTAGTCCTTGTTTGCGGAAATAAAAAATTATGGAAATAAATGACAGCTGCATAGGAAGCAGATAAAATTGCTTCAACCTAATTCTATCAAGATATTACATCTGTATTTTATGAAAATTTGAATTCATAAAAACAATCTATATTGAGGATAAATTCGCAAGATGGATTTTGATGATATAATACTAGAAGACTTCGATGCACGTGTGCGGACATTATAAGAAAATGTCGAAGTACGTTAGTCATGAAGAGCAAATGAATATGAAGACTAGCGCATATTGAGGAAATTCTTGTATGGTTTTAGCTTATGGTTCTTTTTGTAAAGTGAGTTGTTTATTTAAGTTTCTAAACTTGTAGGACATATGCACATTCATTTAGATGCATTAGGGTCATATGCAAAATGCTTTTAATCTTCAAATCCTGCATTTTGACACTGAGACCGACATATCGATTCATGAGACCAGCATACCGGGGTCTTAGACCTCATTGACATGCTCTCTAGAATCAGTCTCATTCATACCGGCCTGAATACCAGCATCAATACTGATGTCCCTGAACATAAATAGGTCTCTGGAACCGGCATAAACGATACCCGTGAGCCTCAGTGTTTTGTATAGATATTGGAACCGACATGATACATAATAGTGTACATACTGGTGAATATATATGTTTTGCATGCTCTCCGAAACTGGCACGATACATACCGGTCTTTATATCGATAATCACACCGGCATACTGGCTGCAATACCGATCAGTAATCTGATATAGAGCGTGAATTGTCAACGATAATTAGTCGTTATACTTTGGCAAATCGATATATCGACCTCTTCAGACCGGCATACCGGTCACAGAAAAAATATTTGGGGTAGTTTGCACCTTACTATATATTGAGTCCCAAATTTATTTTTGCCTAGTTTTTATATCTTAAAATATTTTCTTGTAAGGCAAAAATAGAGAGTTTACAAAACCTCCATCATCATACACTTTCATACTTAAGGTCACTACTAAAAAGTACCCAAGTTGTTCATTAAATCTTCATTATCAAATATTTGAGGTGTTGAAATCCATTTGTGAGTGAGTATACTCAAAAGGGTGGATTGTAAATGTTTGTGAATAAGCATAGAAACAAAACTCATTGTAAATGTTTTAAGAGTGAACCTAGGGATAAAACTTTTATGTAAATATTTGGAGTGAACCTAGGGGACAACTCTTGGTTGCGGGTGAGCCATGGAAAACTTGGTGTAAGTTGTAGATTCAACTCAGTGAAAATTGTCAAGCGCGACATGGGGGAGTGAACGTAGGCATTGTTGGCCGAATCACTATAAATCACCAGTGTCAATTTCTCTAACTCCATCTCTTTACTTTATCGCAAGCTTAATATTATTTTTCCATATTCCTTAGCATAGCTTGTGATTGAGAAATTGATTAATAAGCTTAATTGGTAAAGCTACATGCTTAGTAGCATAAAATCGGTAAGAATTTTCAATTTCGAATATTTAGGTCATTACTCAATTCACCTCCTCTTGGGTATATATTGTTGTTTGTTGTGTACGTATAGGAAATTTCAGTTGGTATCAGAGTGAGGTATTCTCAATAAAGACTTAATCGTCCGAGAATCGATCATGGCTTATATAAGAAACTCATCAAATCTTGTGGATTTTCAACCACTAGACCTCCATTCTACACCAAAACTGACTATAACTATTGGAAGATGAGGATGTTAAACTACGTTATTGCCGTTGATGTGCAATATTTCAAAGTGATTATACAAGGTACAATAATACTAATGGAAAAGGATAACAATGGTATGGAGATTCTTAAGCCACATTTTGAATGGACCAATGAGGAATACATGCAAGCCTCCTTAAATGCTAAGACACTTAACCATTTTCTCTGTGCAATTGATCGAAATCAAATTAACAAGCTTTCGTAGTTTGAAAATTCATATGAATTATAGAATTCTTTGGAAATGGTAAATGGGGGGACAAGCCAAGTGAATGAGTCAAAGATCAACCGATTCATGTGTGAGTTAGATAACTTTAAAATGGAAATCGGTGAAGAAATTAATCATATGATTTCTAGGTTCACAATGATTATGAATCAACTTAGTGCTCTAGGGAAAAACATTGATTCTAGTGATTGATTGAAGAAAATTATTAGGTCACTCCTTCAAGAATATATGATATGCACTTCCTCCATTAACAAATAATATCAACATTTTGAAACTGGATGATTTAGTAGGAAAATTATTGGAAAATAAGATGGAGCTCAAGATGGACCTGAGGGAAGAAGAAGAAAAGAATAAAAAGAATTAGCCCTTAAGTCATTTGTTAAAAAAAGGATGATACTAGCTCAAGTGACGAAAAATAAGATGGTGATGATGAGTTGGCATATTTGACCTAGAAATTCAAGAAATTCCTCAAATCCGAAAAGTCTAAAAGAAAATATCGGATTATTTGCTATGAGTGTGAAAAGTCTTGGCCGCGGAAGCACATGAAAGACAAGATTATTCGCTTTGAGTGTGAAAAGTTGGGTCACGTAGTTGCCGATTACCCAAAGAGGAATTCAAAGGAAAATTCAAGAAGAAAGCAATGAATGTTAGGGATATGCCCTATACCTAACTTGTAGATGGGCTATATGTACATGTATTTGTAATATTTTCATTAATTAATAAAATGACAATCTTTATTATACGTGTCTTACATAAATTATATGAATCATCAAACACTATGATAAAGCCATTGGATTAATAAGATGATGGCTTCCACGCCTTATGAGAATAATTACTCTCAAACGTTCCTAGTCATAGTTTTGTGAATAATCTGGGCGTTCACAAAGCGAAGAGACTAACATGATGATATGATCCGCCCTTAAGTGGGGTAGCTGATCTAATAGGCTACTAGCGGAGATCCATCCGTTTGGTGTATCATAAGGATGCATGAGTTGCTCGTGTCCATCAAACTGACCGCCCAAAGTTTTCACATGGAGTGCTTATCCCATGTGTCTGTGAGAACTTTCATGTATCGATTGTATGACTAGTCCTTAGACTTGAGGTCTTTACAATCTTATGTATAGATCAAATAACTTTGACATTCTCCTTCCCCGGTTCAAAAGATTCGATCATAAGGGTATGATTGGGTCATTTGTTGAAACACATGAAGTTTGTAAATATATAACAGAGAATCGCCACTCTCTCGGATAATATTTTCTTATAAGAGTAGTATTCCAGTTTGCGGGTTGATATGTGTGATCAGTGCTTGAGACTGTGGCCGCAGCGGAAGAATCATGTGAGATTCTTGGGTTAGCATGATTCATGACACTATCAACATCATACCTTTGACTATATGGGTAGACACTTTCCATACCCTAGTTCAAACGGTGGGGATACAGTGAGGTGATGGACCGTATCATATGTAAATCACATACTGAATGGGTATATATATCTTTCCTTCTCATTTGGGGGACTTGGTATGTTGCTAGATGTCAACCTTGGTAATTGAAATCGAACGACCATCTGATCAGAGAATAATTTATGTTCGAATAAATTATGACGATTCATTCCATGTCCAACTTGAGGGGAACCCAAAAGGTCACACACAACAAAATCGAAATCAATGGTTAATAAGGCACAGTACAAATTTAACAACATATATGATTGCTGTAGAAATTGTTCATAAATGGTTCAATCTGTTTAATTATTGAACAAATCATTTATGAGGTTCCATATTGGCTTAGGGATTGGTGAATGACGAGAGGGGCACTTTGGAAATTGGAATGAAAAAAAAACGTGAATAGTAATTTTTTTTATTTGTTATTTGTTTTGAATTCCAATTCGGCCCAAACTATTATTAGGGTTTTATAATCTCATTAAACCACTAAATTAAGATCCAATGGCTAAGATTAAATTATCATTTATCCCACATCAGATTCTTAATTAATTTTGTTATCTTTGGAGCACCTATATAAACCCAATAAATTCTTTTCAAATTTTTGCACCAAACCTTTCATATATTGGGTTTATATAAGTGAGCAACTCTAAAGTTTAAGAGTAAGCCACATATTTTGAGGATCCTTAAGTCTAATTGACTAGAGGAACCTCGAGTTAAAAGTTTTGAGGTATTTGCCTAGGCTAGCACCAAGGGTACCCGTGCACTCAAGGCGTAGTCTTGCCATTGAGTTTTGGCTTTGGTGTGTGTATCTTTGGAGGCCACACACTTGGGTGGCTCTTTGGAACATAGAAGAGCTTGATGAGTTCGAGAAAAGCTTGTAGATTGGAGAGAGGACTAGAAGAGTCTTCGGTTCAAGTAAGTCTTTTTCTTTCTTTATTTTAATTATAGTTCTTATGATAGTTAACATGTTTAAGTTTATGTTCTTTGCATATTTTATGAGTTTTTATACTTAGAATATATAGTAACATGCCTAGGCTTGTAGAATAATCAATACAAAATGGGTTTTGGGCAAAGGGATAGCGGTATCATAATTTAATTTATTTAATTTTCCGCTGCGCACTCGCGGCCGCTTTCTAATAGTGGTATCAGAGCGCCATTTTTGTTTTGATTAGTTCTCTCTCATTTGAACTCGAAATTGGGTGTGTAAAAGCTCGTTGGAAAGCTAACACCCTGAACGTAATTTTAGGCACAAGTTTTACATGATTTGGTTAAGATTTGTATTGTGAAATTACATTTAAAGTTCACTCATCTGTAGAAAAATGTGAATAGTAAGTTTATTTGAATAAAATAAAATGCAATATCATAATGAAATATTAATCAAAGTTATTTAATGCCTAAAATAATTCCAACATATTAAAACTCATATGCTTGATGATTCTATGTATGATTAGATATCATACAACTAGTATTGAATTTGCAATTTCATATAGATACTTAGCTTTACACGCTTTCAAATTATTTCGTCAAAATTATTTTATTAGTTGGACTAATACAATGTTATTTTTCTTGTAACAGTTAGATTGTACCCAAATATCATTGACTAGATAGTTGGACTATCGTAGTCAAGATGATTGGAAAGGGAAATGTCCGAGACATTATCATGGGCGAAAATATCTTCAAGGGCACGAACTTTGCCGATTGGGAAATGAATCTAAGGATAGTCCTTGGAGCCGAGAGGCTGCTATACACTATACAGAGACCTCTTGGGCCTAAGCCCAAACCTGATGAGCTACTTGGGCTGGAGCTTTGGAAGACTCACAGCGATGATTGCGATATTGCTCAGTCTATTATGCTTGCTTCTATGACTCAGCATTTCCGTCAACAAAACATAGACTTGGATCCCTATAACATGTTGGCGAGGTTGCACGATCTTCACCGATCTAACCGAAGGTCGCAGAGATATGAGTTAGTAAAGAATCTCTTCCGTTCACGTATGTCAGAAGGCATGTCTATTGAGTCCCATGTGGCACAGATTATTGCTGACTTAGATGAGCTGGCTGAGATGGGGATAGTCTTTGAGGCTGAGATTACCATAGATATGGTCTTGTAATCTCTCCCCGACACTTGGAGACAGTTCATCATAAACTATAATTTGATGAACACTGATGATACTCTTGGAGACTTATTGTCAATTCTCAAGGAAGTCGAGAAAGAGCTGCTTAAGGGCAACAAGCGCGAGGCGCACTTTGCTTCGACATCTCAGACACCGAGGGCTAGGCTCAAGGAGACTGGAGGTGTAAAGAAGAAGAAGCATAAAAGAAAGGGCAATGAAAAATCGTCAAAGGCTTCTGGGAAGCCTAAGGATAAATCTCAGGATGTTTGCCTCCAGTGCGGCAAGCGGGGTCACTGGAAGCGTGACTGCCGCGAGTACAAGGCGCTCCAGAAGGAGATTAAAGCGGGCAAGGCACCGGCTTCAGGTATGTTTGTTATTGAAATAAACATGACTACTTTTAGTTTTAAAAATTGGATTTTTGATTCTGGTTGTGGTACTCACGTATGTACTGATGTGCAGGATCTGCAGATTAATAGGAGACTGACCTCAGGGGAGATTGATCTACGCATCGGAAATGGGGCGTAATTTCTCCGTAATTTCTCCTAGATTAATTTTCTCTCTCATCTAATTAATCCCAGATTGATTATGTTCGAGTCATACGTCATCGGTGAATCTTCGGGAAGTGACCCATGAGATCCCTGGATATGTTGGCAAAAAATCTGATCGTCGGACAATTCGAACACGTACGTACCTAGTACTACATTTTTACCGATTTACGAGACATGGTTGGCTTCTAGCAAAGTGCCGTGCCTACCCAATTCTCCAAAAATATTCTTAAAGGAATATATAAACTATATCAGGTGTAGTATACATAGTATTGTGTATTACGATCCAGTATCAGATGTCACATACAAGGCCTGTGGCTGGAATTGTGTATGCCCCGTATGAAGCATATATCGGATCTCGGGTAACTAGTCTCTATAATCGGATAAACATGACCTAGTCATATTATCCCGATAGCTGCAGCATATAACAGTACCAGTTCCTTATCCCACGTGACCATCATCTTCATATAACTGAAGTGATACTTCCATCTTGACATCACACCCAATACACTACGATTCTTAATATACCCAGAAGAGGCGTACACAGAACCTATTAAAGCCTTGGACGACCAAAACCAAAGTATATTGATTGTCGAAAGTATTAGCGATGTAAGTCTCAGGTTAAGACCAAATATACCTACCCTGATTCGGAGTTCCATAGACACATAGTGATACTACCAATGGAATTCCGAGGGGTCTATCCAGAGCGAAGATGTTTCCGTACTATCGGTAAACACAACCTCCTATTACACTTGCATAAGTATCCAATACTTAAATATATGATAATTATACCATTATGCTCCCACAACGCGCACAAGTGCAATACTAGTCTATTCCGCATTATCGAAGTCTAATCTCGATAATACTACGACTAGGGATATTTTAATGATTAAACCTTAGTGGATTAATACTGTCTCATATCTAATTAATCCGGAACTAATCATATGGACTTTTATCATTTATATATCCCGGTAATCCAATTACAAATGATAAAAGAGCAATTTCCTTTGTCACATAGTTAATTTGTACAACAACACCATGTTCTGTACAAATAGTGATGCTATGGGTCATAATTGTCCAACAATCTCCCACTTGGCCTATAACCAATCACTCAAGTGTCCTACACTTGAACTATGTACAGGTCACTCAAACTTCTGCTGAGAAACAGCTTTCGTCAGCGGATTTGCAAAGTTATCATCTGATGCGATTTATACGATCATCACATCGCCACGATGCATGATCCGAAAGAATCAGATGAATAGTTGAAGTTTATACTTGGATCGTTGATGAGACCATTGATTCTTTAGCCTGTGCTGAAGCCTAGCTCAGCCGCTAACAGAACTACACCTAATCTAATTAGGATTATATAGATCCAAAGTGCTTCTATTGCTGCCTCAGCTGCAGCAATATTCCGCTTTTGTTGTTTATTCGGCAATAGTATCTTGCTTGGAAGATTTCCAGCTCACTGTTCCATTATTCTAACTATATAGTACCTTTTGTTACGACTTATAGTCGTTTTTTTCGGTTAGGAAACTTACAATGGTGAACCCAGTCACTTCAAGTTTTCCTTTTCCATAGCTTAAGAAAGCATCCTTAGTTCATCTAAGATACTTAAGGATGTTCTTAACATCAATCCAGTGACTATCACTTGGATTGGCATGATTGTGACTCCATATGCTCAAAGCATATGAGACACCAGGTCGCGTATATCTTTCAAATGTACGAGTTCTCGGAGAGTGCCAACAACTTTTAGATCTATCCCAGTAGATCTTTATTCCTAGAATAAATGTTGTCTCTCCCAAGTAGTCTACGGAGAATTTTCATAAAAGCCAAGCTTTCACCGATCGTATTATGGGAATGTCATTTCCAAGAAATGATATATCATCATTATTTAGGATAATCACTTGCAGTGCGCTCTCACTAACCTCCTTATATATACAAGAATCATTTTCGTTTTGAATTAAATCATATACCATTATGATTACATCAAAACGATAGTTCCAAGAACACAATGTTTGCTTCAATCCATAAATGGATCGAAATAACTTGCAAATCTTGTTTGCTCATTTTGGTACAACAAAACCGTTAGGATGTTGTAAACATCCTCCAAAAGGTTTCCGTTTAAGGAAAGTGATTTTGACGTTCAGCTGCCATATTTCATAAATGAAACATGCAGCATTAGCAAACATTATCCAAATGGATTTAATCATGGCAACGAGTAAAATGTTTCATCGTAATCGACACAATGTTGATAACAATACCTTTTTGCTACAAGTCTGGCTTTGTACATTTGTATGTTGCCATCCATGTTTGTCTTCCTTGAAGAATCATATAGTACCAATAGGAATAATGCCTTCCCGTACATCAACCAGTATCCATACTTGGTTGGTATACATGGAATCCATTTCGGATTTCATGGCACTTTGCCATATAGGGAGTCGATACCTTGTATCACTTCCTTATACGTAGTCGGTTTGTCTTCCTCAATAAGTTTGACTTCTTCATGAGGTGAGATCAGAAACCCATACCTCTCAGGTTGTTTTTTGACTCTCTCCGACTTACGCGGTTCATGTATATTCGAAGATTGTGGTACAATTTCATCCTTGATGAACTGTTTGTGTTCCATTAAGTAATCGGTACCTGGAACAGTATTACTCCGATTTTCATCGAGTCTTACTTTCCTCCCACTTACCACTGCATATAGGTATTCCTTTTAGGAAAACCGCATGGCGAGCAACAATTACATTGTTCTCTTGTGAGTTGTTTAAGTACTATACTTTGGTTACCCTAGGATAACCTACAAATATGCACTTATCCGATTTGGGTTATAGTTTGTTATCATCCAAACTTATGCCTAGCATTCCCAAATCTTCAGGAATGAGAAAACCCGGTTTCTTTCCTGTTCATATCTAATATGAAGTCTGTCAAACAGATTTTCATGGAACCTTATTCAAAATAAGTATTGCACTATTTGATGCATATCCTTAGAAGGAAAATGGTAGCTCAGAGTGACTCATCATTAACCTTACTATGTCCAACAAAATTCGGTTTGTCTAATATACATGTATCATTAAATCAGATTCACTTTCGATCTAATCGTAATCAGATATCTAATCGCAATTAGATCGAATAAGCGTATAAAAGACAAGGGTGCTACCATTATTGAACGAAAAGACATAGTGGTCTGAAAGGTTCAAGGACAATACAATATAGCATACCCACTTACTAAGGCCTTACCTCCTAAGTTATTTGATAAATATGTGGAGGAGATGAGACTTCGGTATGATCCAGATTGACACTAAGCAAGTGGGAGTTTGTTGGAGTTGGTGCTTGGAACGCAAATCTGAATAATGTATTGTACATTATATTTTATTATTTACTAATAAAATAACTACTTTTTCATTTCAAACCTTATTAATGGTAATGCCATTGTGCATATTAGATTGATATATAAATATGTTAAGAATGACATCAACCTTAGAATAGTCACGTAGTAATACTGGACACTTGATGGTCAAACATTGAGATATTATTACTATTATAAACTGTTCTTAAAGTAAATATTCATAGTCATTGGTTTTGGAATACGATTGAATTCCTATAACCTAGAAGACTAGCACATGTCGCATATTGGAATTAGAGTTCCAATGATTTAACCTAATGTACCATGAGTAAGGGAAGTTCGTATAGACATGTGGGTATTTGTTGGAGCGGGTACTGAATGACTCACAAGTGATTCCTAATAGTTGAAAGTACACACCACCGTCAAATAGGAATCTCCTCGAATCGAGTAGCATAAGTGATCATTTCACTATAGGATAACATTGATTTTGTGTGTGATCCTCCACACTTTGATGCCATATATGTTGAGACTTTTTATGGTCTGACCGTAAGATGTTAGTTAGGTGTGGACTGATGCACTCGTTAATAGAGTGCATATCAAGATAGGATCCGTCAGACAGTATGTGTACCATAAGAGGTTTAGATATCCATGTGAGTTAGTCATGATTCTTAAGACTTGGCCAAAGCTGATCACCTAATAGTTGGAAGTACAAACCACCGTCAATAGAAATCTTTCGAATCGAGTAGAATATGTGATCCTTTAACTATAGGATAACATTGATTTTGTGTGTGATCCTTCACACTTTGATGCCATATATGTCAGAGACATTTCATGGTCTGATGGCAAGATGTATGTTGGGTGTGGACCGATGCACTCGTTAATCTAGTGTGTATCAAGATATGATCATTCGGCCCGTATGTGTACCATAAGGGGTTTAGGTGTCCATATGAGTAAGTCACGATTCTTAAGACTTTGGCCAAAGCCGATCATCTCGGGTGGATCGCATATATCAAAATGGTGTTCTTATTAGTTGTAAAGAATCGTGGACACGTCGACATGAGATGTGCGCCTCGGAAACTTGACGGTATAATCTATGTTTCATAAACACAACTTGGATAGCCTACGACGGAGGGATCGTTAAACATTTGTGATGACCTCGACTTGTATAGTTTAGAAATATCGTTCGTGTTCTTCGCGAATTCGGAGGTGGCCGAATTGTGTACATATAAGCTAGGCATATATGACGAACGTGTCTGGACTTAGTGAGTCCCACAATATGAAGTGTACTCATTGAGCAGTTGGGTAGCCAATACTGTTTGATAATAATAATATTTGATATTATAATTATCAATTAAAATAATTAAATGTTACTGGATAACATTAATTATTTATTTTGGCCCAACTAGATTAATTGAATTAATCCAAAATCACAAAAGGCTTTTTTTTATAATTTCATAAATATCTCTACCATTGGAGGATATTTTGGTAATTACAACTGTGCAATAATAGGTGTATATGTCTTGATTTAATTGGATTTAATCAAAGTGGTAGATAATGGACTAATCCATTTGTTAAACTTTGTCTTGATTTAATTGGATTAAATCAAAGTGGTAGACAAAAATGATTAGTCACACCTAATTATACATATTTGGGCAAATTGGATTAAGCTCACTTAAATTTGATTAAAACTGTTATTAATTAAAAATTACATAATTTATGTTATAAAAGGCAAGCTTGAGCAAGTTTTTAATTAAGCTTGAGCTTAAGAAAGTTAAGCTTGTGAAAAATAAATCAAGCAAGATTTAGAAATATTAGCGTAAGTAAAATAAGTATTTAGAGAAACTTTGAAAGTTCTCTATAACATTTCAACAAGGAGAAATCAAGATTTGATCTTGGAATCAAGCTTGCCAGGTTTGGAGTCAAGATTTGATCTTGGAGTCAACTTGCTAACTTGGAAGTTCTCTACAATATTTCAACAAGGAGAAGAAGATTGGATCTTGGAATCAAGCTAACTAGGTAAGTTTAATCTTCTCTAAAGCTATGTTTTTTCATTAGTGAGTTATCATTAATGAAATATATAGTGATGTATTATCTATTGGATACATAATAACATAGCTTAATGTTGAAATTAGGCTAATAAATTAAGTATGGATGTTTTGGAAGCATAAACACAATATACTTATGATTTGGTCAAAATATTTATGTTGGACATAAACATAAAAATTATAGTTTGGAACTCTAGATGATAATTTGGAGTTATGGATACCATTCTAGAATCATTTGATCACCTTTGAGTGACCTATAATTATTCACGACTCATTTCATTGTGGGATTCTATTTTGGTTTGTATTTTGATTCAAAGAAATATATATATATATATATATATATATATATATATATATATATATTTCGAATATATAAATATTTGTTATAAAATATTTGTTGAAGTTGGTTTTGAAATTAAAATTATTTTTGGGTGTTTTAGAAAATGTATAAATTTTCAAAGAATTTTTTAAAAATAATCTGAAAATACCCGAGAGCGCAAGCAGCTGCGCATTCTTGCACAGCATAGGTAAGCTGCTTGCTTACGCAAGCAAGCTCCGTATGCATGGGTAGCATGCGCAAGCTGCTTGCTTGCACAACATGCGTAAGTGGGCGCTGTTGGGTTTTCTAGGTCAAACCAAGATCAAATTAAGCGATGAAATGTGAGAATACAACAAAGTAAAGTAGCGGAAAATACTCACTTTGATCGGCTTTTGGATGCGATGAACACAAAAATTTCTTCATGAGTCTCTCGGCTGCTCCTTGTGTTGATATTCAAGCTCTAAGCTTTAAGTGTTGATTCCATACTCATAGATGGGTTTCCGTATCACCTTTGAATGATCTCTTTATGTGCTAGCATTGGAAAATTTTTGCAACAAAAATTTCCCTATTACTTGTTACAACTCTCGGCAATTTGAGAGATGGAGAGAAAATGGCACAATGCCGAGTGAGGGAGAGAGAGAGAGAAAGGAAGTGTGTTGGTTATTTTGTGTATTTGGTTTCCAAAATTCAAATATCATTGTGAAAAAGTGTAGTTAGTAAAATGTCCATCACAAGTCTAACTTGTGTAAGCAACAAGTTACCAAAAATAAAGCTCACTAACTTCCATCACCTAAAGCAAATAAAGTGACATGTGATGTGACATGTGGGCCCCACTTGATTCAAAATCTGAGTGGGCCCGCAACACATCCCGGGCTCGGGTTCGCTAATTCCGAATTAACGCATTTTTCATTGCGATGTAATTAAATCAAATTTAATTAAATAATTATGCCTAGCAAAACTACTATTCACATCGCTAGCGAATTAATTCTAAATTAACTCGTTTGCCCGAATTAAAATCCGATTTTAATTCCGCGTCAAAATCTAATTTCGTTTAATATATCGAATCTATTATTTTATCGATTAATTCCAAATTAATCGTTCACTCTCTTTAAATAGTATTTTATCCCAGATAAAATATCTACGTAATTAATCCTAGATTAATTTTCTCTCTCATATAATTAATCCCAGATTAATTATGTCCGAGTCATACATCATCGGTGAATCTTCGGGAAGCGACCCATGAGATCCCTGGATATATTGGTAGTAAATCCGGTCGTCGGACTATCCGAACACGTATGTATCTAGTACTACGTTTTTACCGATTTACAAGACATGGTTGGCTTTTAGCAAAGCACCGTGCCTACCCAATTCTCCAGAAATATTCTTAAAGGAATATGTAACCTATATCAGGCGTAGTATACGTAGTATTGCGTATTGCGATCCAGTATCGGATGTCATGTGCTAGGTCTGGGGCTGGAATTGTGTCTGCCCCGTACGAAGCACATATCGGATCTCTGGTAACTAGTCTCTATAATTGGATAAACATGACCTAGTCATATTATCCCGATAGCTGCAGCATACAAGAGTACTAGTTCTGTATCCTACGTGACCATCATCTCCATATGACTGAAGTGATACTTCCATCTTGAAATCACACCCAATACACTACGATTCTCAATATACCTAGAAGAGGCATACACAGAACCTGTTAAAGCCCTGGACGACCAAAACCAAAGTATATTGATTGTCGCAAGTATTAGCGATGCAAGTCTCAGGTTAAGACCAAATACACATACCCTGAATCGGAGTTCCATAGACATATAGTCATACTACCAATGGAATTCCGAGGGGACTATCCAGAGCGAAGCTGTTTCCGTACCATCGGCAAACACAACCTCATATTACACTTGCATGAGTATCCAATACCCAAATATATGAGAACTATACCGTTATGCTCCCATAACACGCACAAGTGCAATACTAGTCTATTCCGCATTATCGATTTCCAATCTCAATAATACTACGACTATGGATGTTGTAATGATTAAACCTTAGTGGATTAATACTGTCTCATATCTTATTAATCCGGAACTAATCATATGGACTTTTATCATTTATAAATCCCGGTAATCTAATTACAAATGATAAAAGAGCAATTTCTTTTGTCACATAGTTAATTTGTACAACAACACCATGTTCTGTACAAATAGTGATGCTATGGGTCATAATTGTCCAAAAATCTCCCACTTGGCCTATAGCCAATCACTCAAGTGTCTTACACTTGAACTATGTATGGTTCGCTCAAACGTCTGCTGAGAAACTGCTTTCGTCAGCGGATTTGCAAAGTTATCATCTGATGTGATTTATTCGATCATCACATCGCCACGATGTATGATCCGAACAAATCAGATGAATATTTGAAGTATATACTTGGATCGTTGATGAGACCATTAATTCTTTAGCCTGTGCTGTAGCCTAGCTCAGCTGCTAACAGAACTACTCCTAATCCAATTAGGATTATTTAGATCCAAAGTGCTTCTATTGCTGCCTCAGCTACAGCAATATTCCGCTTTTGTTGTTTATTCGGCAACAGTATCTTGCTTGGAAGATTTCCAGATCACTGTTTCGTTATTCAAACTATATAGTACCTTTATTACGACTTATAATCATTTTTGTTGGTTAGGAAACTTGCAACGGTGAACCCAATCACTTCAAGTTCTCCTTCTTCATACCTATAGAAAGCATCCTTAGTTCATCTAAGATACTTAAGGATGTTCTTGACATCAATCCAGTGACCATCACTTGGATTGGCCTGATTGTGACTCCATATGCTCAAAGAATATGAGACACCAGGTCGCGTACATATATTTCAATGTACGAGTTCTCAGAGAGTGTCAACAACCTTTAGATCTATCCATGTATATCATTATTCCTTGAATAAAGGTTGTTTCTCCCAAGTAGTCTACGGAGAATTTTTCATGAAAGCCAAGCTTTCACCGATTGTATTATGGTAATTTCATTTCCAAGAAATGATATGTCATCATTATTTAGGACAATCATTTCCAGTGCGCTCCCACTAACCTCCTTATATACACAAGAATCATTTTCGTTTTGAATTAAATCATATACCATTATGATTACATCAAAATGATAGTTCCAAGAACGTAATGCTTGCTTCAATCCATAAATGGATCGAATTAACTTGCAAACCTTGTTTTCTTATTTTGGTACGACAAAACCGTCAGGATGTTGTAAACATCCTCCAAAAGGTTTCCGTTTAAGGAAAGCGATTTTGACGTTCTGCTGCCACATTTCATAAATGAAACATACAGCATTAGCAAGCATTATCCAATTGATTTAACCATGGCAAAAAGTAAAAGGTTTCGTCATAATCGACACAATGTTGATAATGATACCTTTTTGCTACAAGCCTAGCTTAGTACGTTTGTATATTGCCATCCATGTTGTCTTCCTTGAAGACTCATATAGTACCAATAGGCACAATGCCTTCCGGTACAACAACCAGTGTCTAAACTTGGTTGGTATACATGGAATCCATTTCGGACATCTTGGCACTTTGCCATAATAGGGAGTCGATAACTTGTATCACTTCCTCATGCATAGCCGGTTCGTATTCCTCAATAAGATTGACATCTTCATGAGGTGAGATCAGAAACCCATACCTCCCAGGTTATTTTCTGAATCTCTCCATCTTGCGCGTTCTTGTGTATTCGAAGATTATTGGTATAGTTTCATCCCTGATGAACTATTTGTGTTCCATTAAGGACTCGGTTCCTGGAACATTATTACTCCGATTTTCATCGAGTTTTACTTTCCTCCCACTTACCACTGCATATAGGTATTCTTCTTAGGAAAACCGCATGGAGAGCAACGATTACATTGTTCTCTTGTGAGTTATATAAGTATTATACTTTGGTTTCCCTAGGATAACCCACAAATAGGCACTTATCCGATTTGGGTTTTTAGTTTGGAATTATCCAAATATATGCCTAGCATACCCAAATCTTCAGGAATGAGAAAACCCTGTTTCTTCCTGTTCATATCTAATATGAAATCTGTCAAACAGATTTTTATGGAACCTTATTCAAAATAAGTATTGCACTGTTTAATGTGCATCCCTTGAAGGAAAATGGTTAGCTCAGAGCGACTCATGATTAACATTATCATGTCCAACAAAATTCGGTTTCTCCGTTCGGACACACCGTCAAATTGAGGTGTTCCGTAAAGAGTCCACTGTGAAAAAATACTATATTCTTTCAAATAGTCGAGAGAAACTTATTGCTTAAGTATTTTCATCACGGTCCAATCATGATGTTTTAATACTTTAGCCGATCTGTCTGTCTACTTCGTGTCGAAACTCTTTGAATTTATCAAAAGTTTCTGATTTATGTTTCACAAGAAACATATAACCATAACGCGATGCCACATCCGTAAAGGTTACGAAGTGTTTATATCCACCTCTAGCCTAGCTAGATATGGGCCCACTTACGTCACTATGAGCGAGGGCTAACAGATCGGTGGCACTAACACTTTTACCAAGTAAAGGTGTTTTAGGCACTTTGCCTAATAAACTAGATTCGTAGACATCATTTGATTATAATCAAATCCGTTCTAGTACCCACTCTTCGAAGTGTGGATATACGAGTCTTGTTAATGTGTCCCAAACAACAATGCCACAAATAAGTCTCATCTGATTAATTCAGTTTGAGCTATTTGTTTGTCATGTCATACGTTTGAGATTAATTTATATTCAAAACATAAATATTATTATTCACATCTAATGTGTTTATCTCAATATCATCTTTATAAAATAAAACACTTAGTGTTCTAGAATATAAAGGTATACCTGCAACGGGTTAAACTTAGATATAGAGATAATGTTTCTCGTCAAACTAGGTACATTTTAACAGTCTCCTAATTTAAGTACATACCCGAAGGGTAGTTCCTAAACTTAGATTTCTACGGTTAAAACAACGACTCTCGTCCCATTTTCGACTCGCAGGTCAATCTCGACTGAATTCAGTCTCCTGCTAATCAGCAGATTCTGCACATCAGTACATATATATGTACAACACTTAGTATCAAAAATCCAATTTTGAAACTAATAGTGAACATGTTTTTGACAAACATACTTGAAGCCGGAGCCTTGCCCCTCTTCAGTTCCTTCATATCTTCCTTGTCTATACGGCAGTCACGCTTCCAGTGACCCTGTTTGCCACAGTTTAGGCAGACATCTTGGGATATGTCATTTGTCCTAGAAGACATGTGATGATTTTTCCTTTGCCCCTTTTAGAAGCTCTGCCTTTGCCTCCTAGAGCATAGCCATCAACTCTCCAAGAGTTTACTTTTGGTTCATAATGAACCTGCCCCAGCTTTCGGGTAGAGACTATAAGATCAAATCTTTGGTAGTCTCAGCCACGTAGGTAATGCCCAGCTAACCTAGCTGATCGATGTCAGCAATCATCTGTGACACCTAGTGCTCTACAGATGTACCCTCTGACATACGTGAGCAAAAGAGCTTCTTTTGTAATTTGTACTTCTAAGATTTAAGAATAAATCTATGAAATCTTTAATTTCATCATCATGGTACAATGATCTAATCCTTAATTTTGACAACGAAATTAAAGTGTCATTGCATCAAGCATAAAGGATTGAGCACTAAATTTATCATCACATGAATCTTCCAAAGATCATGTTCTACTATTTGCTCAACTCCGGGCTTAGACCCGAGATGTCATTCTATTAAATAGAATAACTTCTCAGTTCCAAGGACTATCATGAGGTTTTATTATCCAAATCTGAAAATTGGAGTCGTTTAAAGACATTTTCTCCTAGGATTATGTTTTAAACGCTAATCTTTCACTTATCTTGATTGCTATAGTCCAACTATCCAATCAACGATTTCGGGTACAATTGAATATAATGATTACTATAGTCTAATATATAATCAACTATAATTTGATTGGTTAAATTCAAATATATTGATTACTATAATCCAATTATATAATCAACTATAAATTGAAGTAGTTTGAATACAGTCTAACTGTTTAATTTAAAACAACGATTAAATATTAGTCCGACTAATATATTTATGTAATGATGAAAAATGAAATGAGCGCGTATTGGCAAGTATCTAAACAAAATTTCAAATTTAATACTTGCCTCCCACTATTTTTCGGCGAACCTCTAACCCTCCGTTGAGTACTGGGGAAACCTTGTTTCCTAGTGGGCTAGGATCCCGTTAAATAACACACAATCTTGACTTTGGCCAACAAATTGTATGATATTTAACTAGGTAGATCTCTAAGATCAATTGGATCTCATCCAATTCCTAGATCTAGTAGGTGGACATCCAAGTCCGAAAGATATATCTAATATATGCCAATATATCCAATATATTACCTAACCTTTTTCCTCTGAATCAACTAAGCATTGGCTTTGGCACAACAAACATAATGATTCTAGTTAAACGGGACCCATTGACCTTGGAAAGCTTCGTAATCGATGTCGATGGACAAGAAGTGATCTTGACTTTGGCCAACAAATCACAACTTGGACAAGACATGCGATATGGAACAAAGCCTTCATGATTCAAACACATCCGCGATGGACAAAGGTCTTGACTTTGGCCAACAAACCAGTGCCAATCTTGGATCTTGAGAATGAATCATTCAATAGAAGGAAAAACAATTAATATTCGAGGGTTTTTTTCGCGTAATTGGCAACCAATTAATTATCTTTGATTAGGTCTCATCATACACCCTTAAGCATGCATTCTAAAAGCATAATAAGGCGCGATAAATAAATTAATAATGATATGCGGATGGATATTTAAAACAACTTGTTCATAGAACAAATCTCTCCATTTCCTCTCCCCGCTAGCACAAATTCTTACTTCTACCCAATACATAACACTTCTAAAGAAACCTCATTTACATTGAGGGAATAAGTGAGAAGAGAAATACAAAGAATCAAGAGGTAATAGACTGGACACGCATGTCCAATTTAATAAATTCTAAATTTATTACAACAATTTCCAAAATTACCCTCACCCATCTAATATCCATCTGATATACATTATTCATACATCACATCCATGTATTCACACAAAGCATGTTATCAATCAATCTAATCCAATTAATTAATCTTAAATTAATGACCATCCAATATTCAAACAACGATTTGATTTGCGCGAGTCCAACTCGTTTAAGCATAAGTACTCAAAATACGAATTCTTGAATTATATCAAACTACAATATTAAATCCAATTTAAATTTGTATTCAATACTAATTCTTTATTTAATTCCAAATAAATAATTACACTTTATTAATGAGCCTTTGCGACTTAGATTCTAAATCTAATCTTTATGGGTCTCAAAGCCCAATTAAAATCCAATGTCAATTTAATTAAAGTCAAGGGCTTTCAATTAATTTCTAAGGCATGGACTTTGGCAACCAAAACCCAATAAGGAATCACCCTTTTGCCAAAAATCAATTTAGACCCATTAGGCCCAATTAAAATTTTAAAGGCCCATTTAATTATATTTGGACTTTATGGAAATGGTTTTAGGCCCAATTGGATCCAACCAATTAACCTAAACAACAAACTTGGCCCAACCAAAGCCCATTAAGCCCAAATACAACTTTATTACCCAATTCCAAATTTAGCCCAACTAATTAAATTCTAAGATTCCAAATTTCATAATTCAATTAACTAAAGTGCATTAGCCATAATTAATTAGTCAAATTAACATTTCCAAAATATCAATTTACATAATTAATCATGCTAATCATCATCAACACATGTCCAACATTATTGAATCAATCATCTCATTTCATGCTTTGAAGCTCACGGCAATTAGAGGGATTTTAAATCCGATTTCGATTTTAATCCAATTAAATCCTAAATCAATTTATTCCAAGTCTTTCAACTCATCCAATGATCAAAAAACAAAATTACCATGACTTTAGGGCATACTACATTTTCGGCCAAGCCAAAAAATGGGGAAATTTAATCCAATTCAATTTTCATCAAATTGATCATGCATAACTCTAAGTTATCATCATTCAAACATACTCAAACAATCAATTTTATCAAATCATGCTCAAATCAATTTTACCCAAATTTTACCCTAAATTCAATTTCATGGTTAATAATGGCTCTGATACCATTGTTGGGTTTTCTAGGTCAAACCAATATCAAATTAACCGATGAAATGTGCGAATACAACAAAGTAAAGTAGCAGAAAATCTCACTTTGATCGGCTTTTGGATGCGATGAACACAAAAATTTCTTCAAGAGTCTCTCGGCCAAGCCCCTTGTTGTGCTCCTTGTGTTGATCTTCAAGCTCCAAGCTTTAAGTGTGGATTCCATGCTCATAGATGGGTTTCCGTATCACCTTTGAATGATCTCTTTATGTGCTAGCATTGGAAAATTTTGGCAACAAAAATTTCCCTATTACATGTTACAACTCTCGGTAATTTGAGAGATGGATAGAAAATGGCACAATGCCGAGTGAGGGAGAGAGAGAGGGGAAAGAAGTGTGTTGGTTATTTTGTGTATTTGATTTCCAAAATTCAAATACCATTGTCAAAAATTGTAGTTAGTAAAATGTCCATCACAAGTCTAACTTGTGTAAGCAACAAGTTACCAAAATAAAGCTCACTAACTTCCATCACCTTAAAGCAAATAAAGTGACATGTGATATGACATGTGGGCCCCACTTGATTCAAAATCTGAGTGGGTCCGCAACACATCCCGGGCTCGGGTTCGCTAATTCCGAATTAAGGAATTTTCCGTTACGACGTAATTAAATCAAATTTAATTAAATAATTATGCCTAGCAAAATTACTATTCACGTCACTAGTGAATTAATTCTAAATTAACTCGTTTTCCCGAATTAAAATCCGATTTTAATCCGCGTCGAAATCTAATTTCGTTTAATATAGGAATATATTATTTTATCGATTAATTCCAAATTAATCGTTCTCTCTCTTTAAATAGTATTTTATCCCAGATAAAATATATCTGTAATTAATCCTAGATTAATTTTCTCTCTCTTATAATTAATCACAGATTAATTATGTCCGAGTCATACTTCATCGGTGAATCTTCGGGAAGTGACCCATGAGATCCCTGGATATACCTAGTACTACGTTTTTACCGATTTACAAGACATGGTTGGCTTCTAGCAAAGCACCGTGCCCCACCAATTCTCCAGAAATATTCTTAAAGGAATATGTAATCTATATCATGCGTAATATACGTAGTATTGCCTATTTCGATCCAGTATCGGATGTCACATGCTAGGCCTCTGAGGCTGGAATTGTGTCTGCCCCGTACAAAGCACATATCGGATCTCTGGTAACTAGTCTCTATAATCGGATAAACATGACCTAGTCATATTATCCGATAGCTGCAGCATACAAGAGTACCAGTTCCGTATCCTACATGACCATCATCCCCATATGACTGAAGTGATATTTCCATCTTGACATCACATCCAATACACTACGATTCTCAATATACCCAGAAGAGGCGTACACAGAACCTGTTAAAGCCCTGGACGACCAAAACCGAAGTATATTGATTGTCGCAAGTATTAGCGATGCAAGTCTCAGGTTAAGACCAAATACACCTACCCTGATTCGGAGTTCCCATAACACATAGTCATACTACCAATGGAATTCTGATGGGTCTATCCAGAGCGAAGCTGTTTCCGTACCATCGGCAAACACCACCTCATATTACACTTGCATGAGTATCCAATACCCAAATATATGAGAACTATTTCGTTATGCTCTCATAGTACGCACAAGTGTAATACTAGTCTATTCCGCATTATCGATTTCCAATCTCGATAATACTATGACTAGGGATGTTTTAATGATTAAACCTTAGTGGATTAATACTGTCTCATATCTTATTAATCTGGAACTAATCATATGGACTTTTATCATTTATAAATCCCGATAATCCAATTACAAATGATAAAAGAGCAATTTCCTTTGTCACATAGTTAATTTGTACAACAACACCATGTTCTGTACAAATAGTGATGCTATGGGTCATAATTGTCCAACAGGCGCTACGCGCATTACCAAATTTTTCTCTCGTTTCAGTTTTTCTAGAATCTGATTCATCCCCGGTTTTTCCCTATGCACTTTTAATACGATACAGTATTTCATTAAATTATTTAAAAATACACACATGCTTGATATCCATAGGTTAGACTCACTTTCACACTACGCGGAGCACCGATCCATCCCTAAGGGTCCTACATCCGCCCCAACAGTTATAACTTCCATTTTCAAGTTCATGTCCAGTCACATTAGCACGTTCACATTTCTCAAGTCACATTTTAGTTGCCAATAGTATGTCATGTCAGATGCTAATCACGTTTTAGCTTCAGTTATCATGTCCAGCTCTCAGTATTCAGTCTGCTCATTTTTTTCCCAGCCATGTCATTGTTTCTTAATTATGTCAATATATGTATATTCATGTTTCTTCAGTTTTAGCTTTCAGTTATCCATGTTTTATGTATCAGCTTATTTTTGGCCCTCAAGTATTCACTTACCAGGTCTTTCAAAGACCTGGCCCACTCCACTCACATGTTTAGGTTTGTAGGTTATAGATCATGCATGATAATGATAAGCTTTGGAATAGATGAGACCCAATGATAGTCATTATGCACCACGGTCGTAGAGTCAAAGTCGAGCCCAATAGTTAGTTATTGTCAAGTTAGGCCATGAGACCAAGTTTTATATTTGTATGAATGTATGTATGTTTGCATATATTAAGTTATTTATGTATAAGATATACAAGCATGTTTATATTCATGATATGTATATACAAGTTATATTCATGTACGATATTGTAGCAAGGTTGACCGACGTAATCACACACGTATAACGCAAGCGCATGTATCGTTCAAGTAGTATAAAAAGTATCGATCCCACAAGGACTTAAAAACTTTTGTTATTAATTTATGAAGTCAATTTTTACGAGTATCTAATGGATTGGTTGTTTGATTGGATGGTGATTTTAAACTTAAATCAAGTAAATGAAATTGCTTGAAAGTAGATTTAGGAAAATTGAATTTTATAAAACTATCCACAGTTGTGAATCTTTCCAATATCTTTTTTAAAGATGAAGGTTATCTTACGGTTGTGTAATAAATCGATTTATTAATCTGGAACACGAAATTATGTAAAAGCCTATTCTGATGGTCAGATACAAATACCCAGTGTAACCCGATTAATCATATTCCTTTGTCAATTAAGTTATCTGAATTCATTAAGATTAAGTTCCAATTATGGCTACCCCCCCCGCCCGACAGGTATATTCCTATCATGTAAGGAATCTATTAAAGGGTTATCTATCCTCAAGGAAGATCGTGGGCTATTGAGTCTAGGATTTAAACCTAAAATCCCTTTTCCAAGTTCATTTCAAGTTAACCGAATCAATCTTATTAATGGCCAGTTAACAAGAAGCATTAAGACTAAGGCTCAATAAATAAACCTTTATATTACCCAAACCATAAAATAACCCCTTATTAACCGGTGATATTGGAATTCATCATAACCCCAGATAACTGACTTAGTTACGACACATATTTACGGGTAGTAAAAGCTTAAATAAAATAAAAGACATAAAGTAAATTGCTGGAAATTAAAAACTCAAAAGTAAATGACGGAAAGTAAATGCTGAAATTAAATACTGAAAATTAAATGCTGAAAAGTAAATGCTGAAAGTAAATTGCTGAAAAGTAAATGTTGAAAGTAAATTGCTGAAAAATAAATAAAGTAAAAGTATAATAAAAGAAAATGCTGAGTAAAAGGATCCGCTTTTTTTACTTCTATTTTAGATATCTCCCTTAATATATTATATTAACTTTGCATGATAATTACCAACCAGCCATATAGGCGATATCCAGATTAAGTCAAATTAATAATAATTACAACTGACCAATCAGACGGTATCCAGTTTAGTCAGGTTAAAACCAATTTCAATAATTACCAACCGACCAATCAGACGGTATCCTCATTAAGTCAGGTTTTAACTAGTTATATATTATATTTAAGGGAGATTAATCTAAATATTAGTAAAAACAACTTTACCTCTTACCCCAGCAAGGGAGAGTTACCTCCTCATTACTGAAAAGTAAAAACTGAAAATTAAAGAAAGAAAAGTACTGTGCGTAAAAGTAAATTGCAGAAAGTAAAGACTAAAAAGCAAAGAAAAGAAAGTGACCGGCGTAAACACACACGTATAACACAATCGCACGTATCGTTCAAGTAGTATAAAAATATCGATCCCACGAGGACTTAATTCCTACTGTTGTTATTAATTGTAGAATCTATTTATTTACAAATATCTAATTGAGGGAGAAGTGAATTGATTGCTTGAAATGATTTGATTTGTAGATTTGCTAAATAAATAAATAAATAAAAAGACAAAAGAAAATACTAAGGAAAATAAAAGACTCAAAGATATAGGGTTGTGAATCATTCTAATATCTTTAAAAAGATGAAGTGATTATTTTAAGTTTGTGTAATAAATCGGTTTACTAACCTGGAACATGAATTTATGTGAAAGCATCTGTCGATGGTGAGACACAAATACCCAGTTTAATTCAATTGAACCATATGTCTATGTCAACCAAATTATCTGGATTCATTAAGTTTAAGTTCTAATTATGGCTACCCCCGCCCGACAGGTATATTCCTATCCTGTAAGGAAATCTATTAAAGGGTTATCTATCCTCAAAGAAGATCGTGGGCTATTAAGTCAAAGGTTGAAACCTAAAATCCCTATGTCTAGTTCATTTTAGATTTACCACATCAATCTTATTGGTGATCAAACAACAAGAAGCATTTAAGCTGTAATAAGTAAACCTTTAAATTACTCAAATTATAAAATAACCTCTTATAAACCGGTGATATTAGATTTCATCACAACCTAGAAACTAACTTAGTTATAACACATAGTTATGACAAGTAAAAAGACATAAAAATTACTAAAAAGTAAATGCGGAAAATAAATAAAATGTTAAGGTAAAAGGAATTAACTTCTACTATTTACTATTTAGATATCTCCCATAATATAATATATATCCTTGTGATATTTTAAACCAACTGTCCAGTATGGCGGTATCCTCATTAAGTCAAATTCAAATATACCAGTCATAAGGCGGAACAGAAATATAAACTTAAACCAACCACCCAGTATGGCGGTATCCTCATTAAGTCAGGTTAACTAGATTACATTGAATAACCAACCGTTCGGAAAT
This sequence comes from Zanthoxylum bungeanum, assembly GCA_019454045.1. Lineage (NCBI taxonomy): Eukaryota > Viridiplantae > Streptophyta > Magnoliopsida > Sapindales > Rutaceae > Zanthoxylum > Zanthoxylum bungeanum. Next base: position 131,138 of record SKCR01031407.1, on the reverse strand, counting down.
GGCGGTATCCTTTATTTATTCAGATTTTAAATAGTTTATATATTATATTTTAAGGGAGATTAATCTAAATATCAAAAGTAAAAGTATTACCTTATTACCTTAGCATAGAGAAGTACCACCCCTCATAGATGGATATAATTACTACTACAAAGCGTAAATAAAACTGAATATAAGAAGAAAATAAGAAGAACTCTCTTTTATTTATAAGGATTTCAGAGGATGAGGTACATTGAACTAAGAAATTCAAAATCTATTTATAGGCAAAAAAAATCTAATTTTTTATGATTATTTTTCTGATTTTTTTATTATTTTATTATTTATTTGGATCGCTGAATTTTCGACACGTGGCATGGTGGCTAAAAAAAACGGCTCGTTGAATTTTTGACACGTGGCATGCGGTGCAATTACCAAAATACCCTCGGTGTCGGGACGCCCAAAATTACCAAAATACATTTTTTGCCAAATTTCACAGTTTTGCTCCAAATCACCTCCAGAATGTCCTGAAACATTATTTTAGTGTCGGGATGCCCAAAAGTACCAAAATACCCTTTGTGTCGGGACGCCCAAAATTACCAAAATACCCTTTTTGCATAATTTCACCAAATTTCACAGTTTTGCTTCAAATCACCTCCAGAATGTCTTGAAACTTTATTTATCTACAAAATAACACAAAAAAAATCAAAATATTCACAAAACTCAAGAAACTATACAAAATATTAAGTTAAATGAGTGGGAAATAGTGATACATTTATCACTCATCACACCCCCCCAAACCTAACATTTTTCTAGTCCTCGAGCAAAATAAAATAACATAATAAAATTTTAACTAAGCCGTTTTCGTAGGGATCACGATTGCATTTAGCATATGCAACAAGCCTTTAAACCCCTAGGTGTCCCTAGTGGACGAGTTGTAGTCTCGTGAGGGTTTACAGCAATGATACCCACAAACATTTTATAAAAGTAAAAAAAAAGTAGTGACCTAATGCACACAAAAGCAAAAAGACAAGAGAAAAAAGAATAAAGAAGTTAGTGACTAATCATGTGAAACTTCTACTCCAAGTTATTAACTGTTTTGTTTCATTTTTAAATTACTGAATAAGTAAATTCTCCGATTATATTTACCATTCTCCATATACACAGTCAACAAAATATTAAACAACTCATTTTGCCCACAACAGTCATAAGTGCAGTTGATAAGAGAGTAATATTTTTGTCCTAAAGTTTTATCAGAATTTACACCTTTTTGTAGTAATGAAATAAATTTTCTGATTTTTCTGAATTTTTTTCTTTGATTTTTTATTTATTTATATACAATATCTTCCATCTATGTAGCGAGCTTTAGGTCGGTGGCTCTCAACCAGTTGGCTTTAGGGCATCAGGTGTTAAGACACCCCGAAGGACTTAATTACTCAGACTTCAGATATATATATTATTTTTTTTCAGCATCTTTTTGATCCATGTAGCGAGTTTGGGCCAGTGACTCCAAAACCAGTTGGTTTTAGGGCACTAGGTATTAAAATACCCTTACAGACTTAATAACTCGGATCTCAGATGTTTTTTGTTTTTTGTTTTTTTTTATTCCATCACTTTTTTGAGATGCTTCCTCCAATGAACTAGAGTACTGGATATTACAAACTTTTCAATTTTTAACTCATGTCTGTATGTTACTAATGTTTGATAATACTTGCCAACTAAGTATATGAAGATCAATTTTAGTCAGTATTATGGAAATTTACAAATTAAATAATTCAAAAGAAATAAACAAAATTAACTTGTTTCGAAATAGGTTTAAAATACGTATCAGGAGTGGAAATTCCTTACACAGCTATTTCTTACCAATTCGACCTTTTTTAGTCAACATAAAAACAAAACATAAATATAAAGAAATAACTTTTTACTGGTCATGGTGTGTGACTAACTGTCGAATGGAATTCCCGTTGTAGATTCCCCATAGGGAGGGTGGAGCGAGGCTCACTTAAGTACCCAAGCCTCTTATGCTCTTATCGCTTGGTGTCAGGAATAAACAACGAGTCCTCCAAACTAGTCTATCACAACAAGCTATTGGTGAATGATTATCTAGGTGTATTCACAGCTTTTCCTTATAGAGAGGTAGTGAGTGAAGGAAGACACCAAACCATCACCTAGCTTTAAATATGCCTTTTTTGAAATTTTTATTTATTTATTTATTTATTTTATTTATTTATTTTTATTTTTTTTTTTGTATTTTTCGAAAAGTTTTGGACTAAAAATAAAAAACACAATACAAACAAGTACTATTAACTATTCCTCACCCCAAACCTAAATGAGACATTGTCCCCAATGTCTTTAAACAGTAGAAGAAGAGTTTAGAAGATAATACCTGATTAGCTGAAATTCTACAGGAAAATTAAAGGTTAAGATCCAGATTTATTCGATGCCTCTTACCACGATTGTCCTCGGACCATTTTATCTTTGAAAGGACAGGGTCAATTTGTGGTTCATAGGCTATGAGTTGGTCTATTAGATTCGGAGCAGTTCTGGCAGTAAAGAGGAGTTCTTTCATAGGTTTTGACACGAACCCATTTCTCCGGGTATCATCAAGAAACACACAAAGAAAATCATAAAATCCATCAACGTTAAGCAGCCCAATTGGTTTCTGATGTATGTTCAAGTTCGCCCAAGATAGAACTTTAAAAATTTCCTCCAATGTGCCCAAGCCACCTGGCAAAGCGATAAAAGCATCAGAACGGTTAATCATTTCTACCAGTCGTTCAGACATACCTGGCACGATCAGTTCCTCTCTGTTTGATGATCCAATAAGATTTTCTTCTGCCAAGGGTTTTGGGATGATTCCCAAAACGTGACTGCCTCCTTCTTGTACAACCTTTGAAATGATCCCATAAGTCCAAGATTTCCTCCGCCATATATTAAGTGCATATTCCTTGCAGCTAAGACTCGACCCAATTCCTTTGCTGCCTCTATGTATTGTGGTTTAGTACCAACAGTACTACCGCAAAACACACAAATGTTTTCAACTCGTCTTCTTGAAGTGGCTTCCATGTTTTATGTATTTCTTTCTCAACTCTGGATGCCTTCAAAAGTGCAATGACATGCTGAATTTATAGTACCTGAAAAAGAGTGAATAATAATAGCACTAGTATCTTCCAAAAGAAGCTTGTTAGCTAAACAAAACAAAAGAAATCGTGAAAGGTCAAAAAGTCTGGATCCTGTCTATGAAAATAAAGATAATTACAACAGAAAAGCGAATCAAAGCAATAATTAAGGCAACGGAATTGTGTATGCAATACGCCACTCGTTTGGTACATAAATCATTAGGATGTGTCTCAAGATTTCATTCCTTACTCAGCCATCTCTAATGAATTGACTCTCTTCTTTATGATTGCCAAACACCATTCCTTCTGTCTTAAATGCTCCGTTTATGCTTTTCCCTACAAAACAACACACAAAATTAAAAATTATACAACATGAAATATGAAAACAAAAATTACAACAAATTGCATGGGTTGCCTCCCTGCTAGCGCTAAATTTTTCGTCTTCAGCCAGACGTGACTGAAATCTATCTGTCAAGGAGGTTTCAACGTCGTTTTGGACGTCCTATTAAAGACAATCCCATGAGCGTTGCTTTTGAATGGTCTCTTCCAAAGGTAAAGGGGCAAAAAGAAATTTGACCCATTTAGTGCTTGTGCCACTTTTTTTATTTTTGTTGCTCCATTGGTTCCTAAAAAAAAAAAAAAAAAAATCAGGAGGTCTCGTATGGTGCTTGACTTGGAATGGAAATTTCATTCTGTCAAGCTTCTGGTTGATATCTTTGATTTGTACTCCCCAAAACAGCGATGTTTCTCCTGAATTCACTGTATCTTTAATTTTGTCTGACAATTGGTCCTTTATTTGCTCTGCTTCTTGCTCCACATTTTCTTCACAGATGAATTTTAGGATCTCAACATTCAGTTCTTCATCTGTCATCTCTGAAATACATGCTCCTGAAATATCAATGTGAGAATGTAAAGAAATGTCAGATTTTAGGTCTTCATCCTCTGATCTGAGTGAACTGATTGGTTTATGTAGATCGTCTTCAAACATTAGTGCAAAGCATTCTACAAGATATGCATTCTGAGGATAGAAAGTTTCATCCTTCCTTGTTGGTGCAGTTAGTACAAGAAACTCAGCTTCTTCATCCTCGTCAAAGTCAGAATAATAAAAATCAAATTGAGACTTTGTTGGTGTAGGTTCCTGAACTGATACCTCTGATTCTTGATACTGCTCAGCCTCATCCTCTGTTATGATGTCATGATGAATATCAGGATATTCGAAGGCTTCTTCAGTATTATTTGAATTTGCTCCGGGAGATATGTGATTTAGGTTGTCTGTTAGTTGTCTAACTTGATCTTTCATCCTTTGTATAGACGCCTCTTGACTTTGAATTTGTACATCAAATTGAGCTTCTCGTTTCTTGAGCCAATCTTTTAGCATGTAATTCAACTGATCTTCCTCTGATGGATCTGGTTCTTGATGAAGATCGTAGATAGATGGTGGATAAGATGGAAAATGTGATGATTCTACGTACCTTGAATGATTCCAATAATTCTGCCACTCTAAAAGATATATACATTGACCGCTCGGGTGGTTACCATCACATATTACACATCTCCCCATTTCATTCTGATAAGCAAATGTAGTGTTGCTTGGTTCTGGCTTCAGTGATAGTGATAGTTGTGGGCTGGACAACAGGCCTCAGAAAACTAGATTGTTGCTCCCAGATTTGGGGTGTATCTTTTTCTAATAAAACTCGTAATTTTTCGAAATGTTCCATTTTTTCAATCACTTGAAAACAAAAGAAAAAAATAAAAATTACAGATAATAATAAAGAAAATTAGATATAAGTAAATTAGATAGCTTCAAAATTAATAAATCAAGAAAAAAGTCCCCGGCAACGGCGCCAAAAACTTGACCGGCGTAAACACAACGTATAACGCAAGCGCACGTATCGTTCAAGTAGTATAAAAATATCGATCCCACGAGGACTTAATTCATACTGTTGTTATTAATTGTAGAATCTATTTATTTACAAATATCTAATTGAGGGAGAAGTGAATTGATTGCTTGAATGATTTGATTTGTAGTTTGCCTAAATAAATAAATAAATAAAAGACAAAAGAAAATACTAAGGAAAATAAAAGACTCAAAGATATAGGGTGTGAATCATTCTAATATCTTTAAAAAGATGAAGTGATTATTTAAGTTTGTGTAATAAATCAGTTTACTAACCTGGAACATGAATTTATGTGAAAGCATCTGTCGATGGTCAGACACAAATACCCAGTTTAATCCAATTGAACCATATGTCTATGTCAACCAAATTATCTGAATTCATTAAGTTTAAATTCTAATTATGGCTACCCCGCCCGACAGATATATTCCTATCCTGTAAGGAAATCTATTAAAGGGTTATCTATCCTCAAAGAAGATCGTGGGCTATTAAGTCAAAGGTTGAAACCTAAAATCTCTATGTCTAGTTCATTTTAGATTTACCACATCAATCTTATGGTGATCAAACAACAAGAAGCATTTAAGCCGTAATAAGTAAACATTTAATTACTCAAATTATAAAATAACCTCTTATAAACCGTGGTGATATTAGATTTCATCACAACCTAGAAACTAACTTAGTTATAACACATAGTTATGACAAGTAAAAAGACATAAAAATACTAAAAAGTAAATGCGGAAAAATAAATAAAATGTTAAGGTAAAAGGAATTAACTTCTACTATTTACTATTTAGATATCTCCCATAATATAATATATATCCTTGTGATATTTTAAACCAATTGTCCAGTATGGCGGTATCTTCATTAAGTCAAATTCAAATATACCAGCCATAAGGCGGAACAGAAATATAAACTTAAACCAACCGTCCAGTATGGCGGTATCCTCATTAAGTCAGGTTAACCAGATTAAATTGAATAACCCAACGTCCGAAAATGGCGGTATCCTTTATTAATTCAGATTTTAAATAGTTTATATATTATATTTTAAGGGAGATTAATCTAAATAGCAAAAGTAAAAGTATTACCTTATTACCTCAGCATAGAGAAGTTACCCCCTCATAGATGGATAGAATTACTACTACAAAGCGTAAATAAAACTGAATATAAGAAGAAAATAAGAAGAACTCTCTTTTATTTATAAGGATTTCAGAGGATGAGGTACATTGAAACTAAGAAATTCAAAATCTATTTATAGGCAAAAAAATCTAATTTTTTATTATTATTTTCCTGATTCTTTTATTATTTTATTATTTTTTTTTTTGGATCGCTGAATTTTCGACACGTGGCATGGTGGCTAAAAAAAACGGCTCGTTGAATTTTTGACACGTGGCATGCGGTGCAATTACCAAATACCCTCGGTGTCGGGACGCCCAAAATTACCAAATACCCTTTTTGCCAAATTTCACAGTTTTGCTCCAAATCACATCCAGAATGTCCTGAAACATTATTTTAGTGTCGGGATGCCCAAAATTACCAAAATACCTTTTTTGCCTAATTTCACCAAATTTCACAGTTTTGCTTCAAATCACCTCCAGAATGTCTTGAAACTTTATTTATCTACAAAATAACACAAAACACATCAAAATATTCACAAAACTCAAGAAACTATACAAAATATTAAATTAAATGAGTGGGAAATAGTGATACATTTATCACTCATCAGAAAGTACGAAAGCTGAAATTAAATACTGAAAGCTGTAAATAAACAAACAATATACAATCTTCAGAGAATTCTTAAGGAATTACATAGAAGAAAGTATGAATTTACAAATGAAATGGCTTGGTATTTATATGCAAAATTTGGCCTCCACCAAAACCATTATTAAATGCTCCACCAAATCCATTATTAATTGCTCCACTAATTGCTCCACCAAATCCATTATTAATTACTCCACTAATTGCTCTACTAATTGCTATCATGTTTGGTGAGAGTTTGACTATTTTTATTATTTATTTATTTATTTATGTTTTTGCTTTGAAAATGACTTTAATAATATGTCAAGTCCAATTTTTGCCCTTATTTGACCCACATTTCATCCTAAATGATTCCATTGAGTCCAAATATTATTTTATCTGTAAAATAAACTAAAACACATCAAAATGTTCATCAAACCCGAGAAACTAAACAAAATATTAATTAAAATGGGCGGTAAATATTGATATATTTTCCGCTCATCACACCCCCAAACCTAACATTTTACTAGTCCTCGAGAAAACAATAAAATAAAATACAAGAAACAATTAAAATTAAACTAAGCCACTTTCGTAGGGATCACGGTTGCATTTAGCATATGCAACAAGCCTTTAAACCCCTATGTGTCCGTAGTGGACGAGTTGTAGTCTCGTGAGGGCTTACAACAACGATACCCACAAACGTTTTACAAAAGTAAAAAAGATAATAAAACTAATGCATATAAAAGCAAAAAGACAAGAGAAAAGAGAATAAAGAATTTAGTGACTAAACATGTGAAACTTCTTATCCAAGTTAATAATTGTTTTCTTTGTTTCTAGATTACTGAATAAGTGAATTCTCCGATTATTTTTTTACCATTCTTCATATACACAGCCAATAAAATATTAATCAACTCATTCTGCCCACAATTGTCACAAGTGTAGTTGAGAAGAGAACAATATTTTTGTCCTAAAGTTATATCAGAATTCACACCTTTTTTAAAGCAATGAAATAATTTTTCTGATTTTTTTTATATACAATATATTCCATCTATGTAGCGAGCTTTAGGTCAGTGACTCCCAAACCAGTTGGCTTTAGGGCAATAGGTGTTAAGACACCCCTACGGATTTAATTACTCAGATTTCTGATATAAATGTATTATTATTATTTTTTTACAACATGTTCGATCCATGTAACAAGTGTTGGGCCAGTGACTCCCAAACCAGTTGGTTTTAGGGCACTAGGTGTTAAAACACCCTTACAGACTTAATAACTCGGATCTAGAACTTTTTTTAATCCCATCGCTTTTTTAGGCGCTTCCTCCAATTAAACTAGAGCACTAAATATTACAAAATTTTCAATTACATCTCATGTCCGTATGTTACCATGCATATTGATAATATCTGTCAACTGAGCATATGAAAATCCATTTTAGTTAGTTTTATGGAGAATCACAAATTAAATAATTCAAAAGGAAATAAACAAAAAATAACTTGTTTCGAAATAGGTTGAGATACGTATCAGGAGTGGAAATTCCTTACTCGGCTATCTCTTACACCAATTTCACCTGATTAATCAAATTAAAAACACAAAAAAAAAACAAAATATTTTTTGATTTTTGTTAAATTTTTTTTTTTTTTTGAATTTTTCGAAAAATTTAGGACTAAAAATAAAAACAAGAAAATAACAAGATACTAGTCAACTATTCCCCACCCCCAAACCTAAATGAGACATTATCTCCAATTTCTTAAATAAAAGAAGAAGAGTTTAGAAAACTGTACCTGGTTAGCTGAAATGAAAATGATAAGTTAAAGGTTAAGATCCAGATTTATCTGATGCCTCTTACCACGATCATTATCATACCAGTTTATCTTGGAAAGAATGGTATCAATTTGTGGTTCAAAGGCTAAGATTTGGTCAATTAAATCTGGGGCAGTTCCAGTAGTAAAAGGAGTTCTTTTACAGGCTTTGACATTAACCCATTTCTCTGGGCATCATCAAGAAACACATAAAGAAAATCATAAAATCCATCAACATTAAACAATCCAAGCGGTTTCTGGTGTATGTTCAAGTTCACCCAAGATAACACAGTAAAAATTTCCTCCATTGTGCCCAAGCCAGCTGGCAAAGCAATAAAAGCATCAGCACAGTTAATCATTTCTACCAGTCGTTCAGACATACCTGGCACAATTAGTTCCTCTCCGTTTGATGATCTTATTAGATTCGCCTCTACCAAAGGTTTTGGGATGATTCCCAAGGCTTGATTGCCTCCATCCTGTACGGCCTTTGAAACAATCCCCATTAGTCCAAGATTCCCACCGCCATATATCAAGTGCATATTCCTTTCAGCTATGACTCGAACCAATTCATGTGTTGCTGCTACGTATTGTGGCTTAGTACCAACACTAGTACCGCAAAACACACAGATGTTTTCAACCCGTCTTCTTGAAGTGGCTTCCATTTTTATCTGGATGACTTCAAAGGTACAATGATGAGTTGAATTTATAACACCTGAAAAGGATGAGTAAAAATAATAGCACTAGTACCTGCCAAATGATAATTATTAGTTAAACAGTAAAATAAATCTGATAGTAAAAAAGGTCTGGATCCTGTCGGAGAAAATAAAAGAAAATAAAAAAGAAAATCACAATTATTAGGAAAAGACAAAGAGATATAATATTTACAATAATTTACAGCTTGATTGACGTCTATGCGTCAGAGACAAGCTTCCCATCCAATTTTCTTATAAATTGGCAAACAAGGTCTTTTTGAGTCAGATTCCCGAGACTTACTCAAGTCATCCCTAATGAATTTAATTTTATCTTCATGGTTATCAAACACCATTCCTAAAGAACGACAACGAGTATTACATATCATACGAGCACATTTATAGCAAACACCCATTCTTTTACTCTTCTCTTTTTAGCATAGGTGCTTCTTCCTAAACCAGACAGATGTGAAATAAAAGAATCAGAAGACTCACCTGCCAATCGGACCCGTGCTTCAATAATCCAACGAATGTTATTAGGAATACCTTTAATCATCAATAACCTCATTCGTTCCATGCAAGCTTTGTAGACTTTCATCAGAGAATTTTGAGGGAGAGAAGAAAATTGCTTGTGAAGATTTGCGAGAGCATCTTCCATCTTGAAATGACTTAACCTGCAAAAACTAAACACACAAAAATCAAACACACCAAATCTCAATATATACAGAAATTACATGGGTTGCCTCCCAGCTAGCGCTAAGTTTAAAGTCGTCAGCTAGACATGACTACCTGAACATTAGGCTGGATTTGATAGTGTGACACTTTCTTTTTGTCTCTCAATTGATTCTCCTCAGTAGTGCTTGACACGCTTATTTTTAACCTTGAATGTTTTGTTGGAGTCGGGATCATGTAACTCAACGGCTCTATCTGGTAAAACTTTGGTGATTAGGAATAGATCTGACCACCGTGATTTTGGCTTCCATGAGAAGAGTTTCAACCTTGATTTATTTAACAGTACCTTCTGCCCTGGTTCTAGTTATATGCGCACTAACTTTTCATCATGTCTCTTCTTGGCCTTTTCTTTGTACAATTTGGCATTCTCAAAATGCTGTATGTCAAATTCCTCCAATTCATTGAGCTGGTGGAACTGTTTCTCTTCTATTGCTTGTAGTGCAAGAATAGGCTTCTTCAGTACGCAGTATGCTTTATCTTCAGTCTCCACAGGCAATTGACATGCTTTAAGTTTGTCTATAGAACTTTGCATTGCATTGGAGTTCTGGATGGTACTATTTATCACATCAAGTCTGAAACATTCCTCATTCTTTTCATCATCTGGGAAATTCATGGCCTTGAAAACATTGAATGTTACTTCTTGGTTCTGTACCCTCATGGTTAGTTCTCTTTTCTGTACATCAATAATAGTTTGACCAATAGCCAATAATGGTCTCCCGAGGATGATCGACACATCTTCGTCTTCCTCCATATCAATGACAATAAAATCTGCTGGGAAAATAAATTTGTCAACCTTGACAAACACATCTTCAACTACACCTCTCGCAAATACGAGCATTCTATCAGCAAGTTATAGAGAGACTGAAGTAGGCATTGTTTCTCCAATCTGTAGTTTCCTGTAAATAGAAAAAGGCATTAAGTTAACATTTGCACCTAAATCACACAAAGCCTTACCTAAGTCATGTTCTCCTAAGGTGCAAGGAACAGTGAAACTGACAGGATCTTTCAACTTTGGGGGAAGCTTCATCTGGATGATAGTGTTGTATTCTTCTGATAATGCTACTGTCTCGTAATCTCTCAATCTCTGCTTTCGTGAAAGAATTTCTTTCATGAATTTGACATAACTAGGCATTTGTTCCAACGCTTCTGCAAATGGAATGTTGATATGCAGCTTTTTGAAGATCTCTAGGAATCGAGAAAATTACTTGTCTAGTTTATTCTTCTGGAGACGCTGTGGAAAAATATGGAGGTAGAGTGATCATTTCTTGATCTTTTTCCTTTGCTTCTTTTTCCTCCATCTGTGGAACTGCTTCGCTGTTTTCTTTTGGAACTTCCTCAGCAGTTGCCTTGATTCCAACATCTTTGTTGATTTCAGTACCACTTTTTAACATGATGGCATGACATTGCTCCTTCCCAATGTTCCTTGGATTTGGTTCTGTGCTGCTAGGAAGGTTACCTAATGGTCTGTAACTCTGAGCATTGGCCAGTTGTCCAATTTGATTCTCCAGTGCTTTGATAGAAGCAGATTGACTTTGAATTAATGTTGCTTGGGATTGAAACAAAGCATCATACCTAGCTGCTTGAGAGTCGTGTTTTGCTTCTATCTTTTTCAAATGGGTCAACACTTCTGCTATTCCTGTTTCATTTGCCTGCTCCTGGACTTTGTTTTGCTGTTGGAATCCGGGTGGTGGGTTGTTCATTTGCCCTGAATTGTTGCTCAATGTGAAATTTGGATGATTCCTCCACCCTGGGTTGTAGGTGTTGGAATATGGGTTGTTCCCATGTCTATTGAAATTGTTGACGTAATTCACAGTTTCTTTATGCTGGTTTGGTTCCGGTGCCATTCCAAATGGTGAACTTGTGGCTCTGGCGATGTTTACAACTTGCGTACTAAGTGTTTCCAGGGTTTTGCACATTTGCTCCAACTTAGTATTCACTGCTGAGTTAGCTCCAACTTCATAAATTCATGCAATTCATTGAATCATGCTCCTTTCTGTTGGCCACAATGAATTGTTATTAGCCAATTCTTCGATTGAGTCCCAGTCTTAATCTTCTCCTTTTGCCATCAAAGCTCCTCCAGTAGCAGCATCAATTGTTATTCTCATCAATCCAGAAAGTCCATTATAGAAAGTTTGGACTTGAAGCCATTTTGGAATCTCATGGTGAGGACATTTCCGAAGCAAATCTTTGTACCTTTCCCAAGCTTCATAGATATTTTCCGAGTCAAATTGTACAAAGGATGTGATGTCATTTCTCAGTTTTGCTGTTCTGGCTGGTGGAAAGTACTTTGTAAGGAATTTGGTGGCTAGAGTGTTCCAAGTTGTGATGGAACCTCCTGGTAGTGAATGTAGCCAAGCTTTTGCTCTGTCTTTCAAGGAATATGGAAAAACTCACAGTCTCATTACTTCTTCTGATGCTCTATTGTTGTTGAAAGTGCCGCAAACTTCCAGGAAGTTGCTGATGTGGGCATTAGGATCTTCAGTTGCAGTCCCCCCAAATTGTACTGACTGCTGAATCATCTGAATGCATGTTTTGATGTCACATGCATTTTCTGGTAAGAGACGAAGTACAATACAGGAAATGAGGTCGTCCACCACTGGAATGGTTCTGTCTTGAATGGGAATTGGTGGTGCAACTTCTAAAGGTTCAGGTTCCATGTTAATAACTGCTTCTTGGCCTTCTCGTCTTTCCTTTCTCAACTGTCTGATGGTTCTTTCAATCTATGGGTCAAGCGGTCAGAGTTCAAAGCTTTTGGTTCGTCTCACGTAGTGTCTGAGAACCTGAAACACAAGAAAACAAAAACAATAAGTAAAAAGAAATTAGATACAAGTAAAGTATCCAACCCCAAAACTAATAGTGAAAGATAAATAAGTCCCCGGCAACGGCGCCAAAAACTTGACCGGTGCGTAATCGCACACGTATAATACAAGCGCACGTATCGTTCAAGTAGTATAAAAAATATCGATCCCACAAGGAATTAAAACCTTTTGTTATTAATTTATGAAGTAAAATTTTTACGAGTATCTAATGGATTGGTTGTTTGATTGGATGGTAACTTTAAACTTAAAACAAGTAAATGAAATTGCTTGAAAGTAGATTTAGGAAAATTCAATTTTATAAAACTATCCAGGGTTGTGAATCTTTCCAATATCATTTTTAAAGATGAAGGTTATCTTACGGTTGTGTAATATATCGATTTATTAACCTGGAACACGAAATTATGTAAAAGCCTCTTCCGATGGTCATTTACAAATACTTAGTTTAACCCGATTAATCATATTCCTATGTCAATTAAGTTATCTGAATTCATTAAGATTAAGTTCCAATTATTGCTACCCCTGTCCGACAGGTATATTCCTATCATGTAAGGAAATCTATTAAATAGATATATCCTCAAGGAAGATCGTGGGCTATTGAGTCTAGGGTTTAAACCTAAAATCCTTTTTCTAAGTTCATTTCAAGTTTACCGAATCAATCTTATTAAGGGCCAGTTAACTAGAAGCATTAAGACTAAAGCTCAATAAATAAACTTTTATATTACACAAACCATAAAATAACCCATTATTAATCGGTGATGTTGGAATTCATCATAACCCCAGATAACTGACTTAGTTACGACACATATTTACGGGTAGTAAAAGCTTAAATAAAATAAAAGACATAAAGTAAATTGCTGGAAATTAAATACTCAAAAGTAAATGACGGAAAGTAAATACTGAAAATTAAATACTGAAAATTAAATGCTGAAAGTAAATGCTGAAAGTAAAATGCTGAAAGTAAATGCTGAAAAGTAAATTGCTGAAAAGTAAATAAAGTAAAAGTACAATAAAAGAAAATGCTGAGGTAAAATGATCCACATTTATTACTTCTATTTTAGATATCTCCCTTAATATACTATATCAACTTTGCATGATAATTATCAACCAGCCATAGAGGTGGTATCTAGATTAACTCAAATTAATAATTAATTACAAACCGACCAATCAGGCGGTATCCATTTTAGTCAGGTTAAAACCAATTTCAATAATTACCAACCGACCAATCAGGCGGTATCCTCATTAAGTCAGGGTTTTAACTAGTTATATATTATATTTAAGGGAGATTAATCTAAATATTAGTAATAAAAGCTTTACCTCGTACCCCAGCAAGGGGGAGTTACCTCCTCATTACTGAAAAGTAAAAATTGAAAATTAAAGAAAGAAAAGTACTGTGCGTAAAAGTGAATTGCAGAAAGTAAAGACTGAAAAGTAAAGAAAAGAAAGTGCGAAAGCTGGAATTAAATACTGAAAGCTGTAAATAAACAAACAAGATACAATCTTCAGAGAATTCTTAAGCAATTACATAGAAGAAAGTATGAATTTGCAAATGAAATGGCTTGGTATTTATAGACAAAATTTGGCCTCCACCAAATCCATTATGAAATGCTCCACCAAATCCATTATTAATTGCTCCACTAATTGCTCCACCAAATCCATTATTAATTGATCCACTAATTGCTATCATGTTTGGTGGGAGTTTCACTTTTTTTATTATTTAATTTTTTTTTGCTTTGAAAATGACTTTAATAATTACACATAACACACTTCCGGATGTTTCATCAATTTCGGTCATGCAATCTTCAGAATTCGAAATTATTTTATTCTTCAAAGTTCTAGATCTTTACGTCTTCTTTAATCTGGAACTTGAATCAGCTCAATTCAATATCGGAGTAAAAGGTTATGCCCAAAATACGACAATTGCACAAAATTATAATTTCCGAAACTGCACTTCGTTAGAATGCCCTTTCAAGTTTCCAATCTCCAAAATTAACATGTCAAGTCCAATTTTTACGCTTATTTGACCAATATTTCATCTTAAATGATTCTATAGAGTCCTAATATTATTTTATCTGCAAAATAAACTAAAACACATCAAAATGTTCATCAAACCCGAGAAACTAAACAAAATATTAAGTAAAAGGGGCGGTAAATATTGATATATTTTCCGCTCATCAAAGGTTCATCAAGTTTACAATATTTCATGATCACTAAACATGAGAGCTACATATGCATGTATATAAGCCAGTCAGTTAAGTCATTTATGTGCATGTCAGAGGTTATGATGATGGCTAGGTCGTCTTCTACTGATCACATACTTAAGGAATTACATAGAATAAAATCATACAATTTCAACTTCACTTGAAAGAAACGAGAAAAGTATGAATTTAAACTCTCACACCATTGCGTCGATCGCATTCCACCAAAAAAAATACCTTTCAGATAAGCCTCGGCCCATTTTCCACGTTTACTGGTACATCTTTTGAGCCCATGCATTTTTCTCCAATCCCAACTCAGAAACGAAATCAGCCTATTGTCTTTCAAATTCATCTATGGATAACGGATTCAATATGAATGAGCTAAAATTTTTGGTGAATTATTCATTTTTGATATTTGCTTGAGCATTTATCTGAAGATGCCAACAGCACAAATGATGTGAACAGCCTCCCATAACTGTTTTAATTGCCTTTGACATTGCCTTGTGACCGGCGTAATCACACGCGTATAACGCAAGCGCACATATCATTCAAGTAGTATAAAAAGTATCGATCCCACGAGGACTTAAAACTTAATCTATTAATTTTATGAGGTCAAATGATTACTAGTATCTAACATGTTGATTGATTGATTTGAAATGGTGAAGATTTTGAATTTAAAAACAAGTAAATAAAATTGCATGAAAGTAGGTTTAAAAAAATTCAATATTAAGAAACTATCTAGGGTTGTGAATCTTTCTAATATCTTTTAAAAGATGAAGTGGTTATTTCATGTTTGTGTAATAAATCGGTTTACTAACCTGGAACACGAAATTATGTGAAAGCCTCTGTCGATGGTCAGACGCAAATACCCAGTATAACCCAATTGAACCATATGTCTATGTCAACCAAATTACCTGGATTCATTAAGTTTAAGTTCCAATTATGGCTACCTCCGCCCGACAGGTATATATCTATTCTGTAAGGAAATCTATTAAATGGTTATCTATCCTCAAGGAAGATCGTGGGCTACTAAGTCTAAGGCTGAAACCTAAAATTCCTTTATCAAGTTTATTTTAGATTTACCAGATCAATCGTATTAGTGGCCAATTAACAAGACGCATTAAGCTTAAAACTTAATAAGTAAACCTTTAAATTACCCAAACTACAAAATAACCCCTTATAAACCGGTGATATTAGAATTCATCACAACCCTAGATAACTAACTTAGTTACGACACATAACTAGGACTAGTAAGAACTTAAAAGTAAAAGACATAAAATAAAATGCTGAAAAGTAAATGCGGTAAAGTAAATACTGAAAAGTAAAATTACAAAAATAAAATGCTAGGGTTAAAAGATCGACTTTTACTACTACTATTTTAGATATCTCCCTTAATATAATATATTAACTTGTGATAACATTACCAACTAGCCATATAGGCGGTAACCTGATTATGTCAAATTAAGTCTAACCAGCCATTAAGGCGGTAACAATATTTGTCCATAAACCAGCCATATAGGCGGTAAATTACCAACCGACCAACCAGACGGTATCCTTGCTTAGTCAAATTAAAATCAATTTAATATCAATTACCAACCGGCCAATATAGCGGTATCCTCATTAAGTCAAATTTTAAATAGTGAATATATTATAATTAGGGAGATTAATCTAAATAGCAGTAATAAAAGTTTTACCTTTCACCATAGCAGTGGGAAGTTACCTCATCATGTTGAATAGTAATAACTGAAAAAGTAAAGAAAGTAAATTATTATTACAGAACGTAATTAAAATTAATTACAAAACTGAAATTTAAAGTAAACTAGATATAAAACTCCATATTTACATCAGAGAATTCAGAGAGGAAGGTACATCTGAAATTGAAACCTCGAGCTGAATTTATAGGCCTCGGTAAGGTGTGCGCGTCGCGACGCGCGCTTCACATCGCGACGCGCCACGTGTCACGCTCTGGTTGGCTGCTTTAGATTCTTATCCGATGACGTGGCGATGTGGATAATTGACTCAATAATTATACTGACGTGGCGACGACATGTCGATGACGTGGCGATATATGGCGAAGGTGATTGTCGGTACCATATGATTGTGACACGTGGCACGCTCTGATTGGCTGATGATGACGTGGTAAGTTGACTCGGTCTACTGCTGATGTGGAAGATGACATGGCTGACATATGGAGTTACACGTGGCGATTGCGATTGTCGGCACCACAGGATGATGACACGTGACATGGTGCACGTTAGTAGACCGGCTGTGATGTTGACAAGTGGCATGGAACACGTTAGCAAGTCAAACTTTTCAGATTCTGACATGTGTCCCCCGACGCACGTTAGCAGCTCATGGCGCATGTTAGGCGTCGCGACGCGTAAAATTACCAAATTGCCCTTTTGTCTGTTTTTCACTGTTTTGGCCCCAAATCACCTCCAGGGAGTCTTGAAACTTTATTTATCTACAAAATAACACAAAACACATCAAAATATTCACAAAACTCAAGAAATTATACAAAATATTAAGTTAAATGAGTGGGAAATAGTGATATAATTACCACTCATCACATCCCCAAACCTAATATTTTGCTAGTCCTCAAGAAAAAACACAGAATAAAATAACATAAACATCTTTAAAATAAAATTTAACTAACCACTTTCGTAGGGATCACGATTGCATTTAGCGTATGCAACAAGCATTTAAACCCCTAGGTGTCCCTACTGGACGAGTTGTAGTCTCGTGAGGGTTTACAACAACGATACCCACAAACATTTTACAAAAGTAAAAAGGTAGTGAAACTAATGCTAAAAAGACAAGAGAAAAGAGAATAAAGAAGTTAATGCTAATCAGGTGAAACTTCTACTGAAAGTCACTAGTTGTTTTCTTTCTTTATAAATTACCGAATAAGTAAATTCTCTGATTATATTTACCATTCTCCATATACATAGCCAACAAAATATTAATCAACTCATTTTTGCCCACAACAGTCACAAGTGCAGTTGATAAGAGAGTAATATTTTTGTCCTAAAGTTTTATCAGAATTCACACCTTTTTGCAGCAATGGAATAATTTTTCTGATTTTTTTTCTTTGATTTTTTGAATTTTTTTTATTTATATACAATATCTTCCACCTATGTAGCGAGTGTTGGGTCGGTGGCTCCCAAACCAGTTGGCTTTAGGGCACCAGGTGTTAAGACACCCCTACGGACTTAATTACTCAGACTTCAGATATATATTTTTGCAATATCCTTGATCCATGTAGCGAGTTTTGGGCCAGTGACTCCCAAACCAGTTGGCTTTAAGGCACTAGGTGTTAAAACACCCCTACAGATTTAATAACTCGGATCTCAGACGTTTTTTTTTTTACTTCATTGCTTTTTGAGATGCTTCTTCCAATTAAACTAGAGCACTGAATATTACAAACTTTTCAATTACATCTTATGTCCGTATGTTACCATGCATGTTGATAATATCTGCCAACTGAGCATATGAAGATCCATTTTAGTCAATTTTATGGAGAATTTACAAATTAAATAATTCAAAAGGAAATAAACAAAAATTAACTTGTTTCGAAAATGGGTTGAAATACGTATCAGGAATGTGAACTCCTTACACAACTACCTCTCACCAATTTCACATTTTTAGTCAAAATAAAAATAAAAACGCAAAATATTTTTGAAAATTTTTCAATTTTTTGTATTTTTCGAAAAATTTTGGACTAAAAATAAAAACAACACACAACTAAAAATAAGATACTGATAAACTAATTCCCTCCCCTAAACCTAAATGAGACATTATCCCTAATGTCTTAAACAGTAGAAGAAGAGTTTAGAAGATAGTACCTGATTAACTGAAATTTTACACGAAAAGTTAAAGGTTAAGATCCAGATTAATCCGACGCCTCTTACCACGATCGTCCTCGGACCAATTTATCTTTGAAAGGATAGGGTCAATTTGTGGTTCATAGGCTAAGATTTGGTCAATTAGATCCGGAGTAGTTCTGGCAGTGAAGAGGAGTTCTTTTAAAGGTTTTGGCACGAACCCATTTCTCCGGGCATCATTAAAAAACACACAAAGAAAATCATAAAATCCTTCAACGTTGTACAGTCCAAGCGGTTTCTAATGTATGTTCAGGTTCGCCCAAAATAACACTGTAAAAATTTCCTCCAATGTACCCAAGCCACCTGGCAAAGCAATAAAAGCATCAGCACGATTAATCATTTCTACCAATCGTTTAGACATACCTGGCACGATCAGTTCCTCTCCGTTTGATGGTCCAATAAGATTTGCTTCTGCCAAGGGTTTTGAGATGATTCCCAAAATATGACTGCCTCCCTTCTGTAGACCTTTTGAAACGATCCCCATAAGTCCAAGATTGCCTCCACCATATACTAAGTGAATATTCATTGCAGCTAAGACTCGACCCAATTCATGTGCTGCTTCTACGTATTGTGGCTTAACACCAACACTAGTATCGCAAAACACACAGATGTTTTCAACTCGTCTTCTTGAAGTGGCTTCCATGTTTTACTCTGGATGTCTTCAAAAGTGCAATGATGAGTTGAATTATAACACCTAAAAAGGGTGAGTAAAATAATAGCACTAGTACCTACCAAATGAGAATTATTAGTTAACAGTAAAATAAATCGTGATAGTAAAAAAGTTCTGGAACCTGTCAAAGAAAATAAAAGAAAACAACCACAAAAATTACAATTATTAGGAAAAGACAAAAAGATATAATATCTACAAATATTTACGGCTTAATTGACGTCTATGCGTCAGGGACAAGCTTCCCATCCAATTTTCTTATAAATTGGTAAACAAGGTCTTTTTGAGTCAGATTCCCGAGACTTAATTGTTTTCTTTCTTTTTGAAATTGTGTATGTAATTTGCGGAAGGCTATGTGAACATATCCACTGGGATGCGTCTAAAGAGTCGAAGATATATCATCTAAAGACTCCTTACTCAAGCCATCCCTAATGAATTTAATTTTTTCTTCGTGATTATCAGACACCATTCCTAAAGAACGACAATGAGTATTGCAATTCCAGCGTGCACATTTGTAACAAACACCTATTTTCTTAGCTCTGCGTTTCGTTGCATAGGTGCTTCTTCCAAAACCAGGCAGATGTAAAATAAAAGAGTCATAAGACTCACCTGCCAATCGGACCCGTGCTTCAATAATCCAACAAATATCAGTTAAAATACATTTGATCATTAGTATACTCATCCGTTCAAGTCGAGCTTTGTAGACTTTCATCAGAGATTTTTGAGGGAGAGAAGGAAATTGCTTTTGAAGATTTGAGAGAACTTCTTCCATCCTGAAATGACTTATCCTGCAAAAATTAAACACACAAAAATAAACACACCAAATAACAATATATACAAAAATTGCATGGGTTGCCTCCCTGCGAGCGCTAAGTTTAACGTCGTCAGCTAGACGTGACTTCTCGAATATTAGGCTAGATCTGAAAGTGTGACACTTTCTTTTTGTCGCTCAAATGATTCTCCCCAGTAGTGCTTGACACGCTGACTGTTAACCTTGAATGTGTTGTTGGTGTTGGGATCCAGTAACTCAACAGCTCCATATGGAAAAACCTGAGTGATCACAAATGGAGCTAACCACCTTGATTTCAACTTTCCAGGGAAAAGTTTCAATCGTGAATTGTACAACAACACTTGTTGCCTTGGTTCCAACTGTTTGTGCACTATTTTTCGATTATGACATTTCTTGGTCTTTTCTTTGTAACATCTGGCATTCTCATAAGCCTGTAAGCGAAATTCCTCCAATTCGTTGAGTTGGTGGAGTCTTTTCTCTCATGTAACTTGTGGATCAAGATTCAACTTCTTTAGTGCCCAGTACGCCTTGTGCTCAAGCTCAACTGGTAGATGACATGCTTTTCCAAACATTATTCGATATGGGGACATACTAATGGGTGTCTTGTAAGCTGTTCGATACACCTATAATGCGTCATCCAGTTTTGTAGGCCAGTCATTCCTTGTTGATCCAACGGTTCTTTCTAGGATTCTTTTGATTTTCCTGTTTGAAACTTCAACCTGTCCATTTGACTGTGGATGATAAGCAGTAGCAACCTTGTGAGTAACTCCATATTTGGATATGAGTGCATCAAAGTATTTGTTGTAGAAATGTGAGCCACCATCATTGATAATTGCCCGAGGTGATCTGAACCAAGTGAAAATATTCTTTTTAAGGAATTTGATCACCACTTTTGAATTGTTGGATGGCAGTGTAATTGCTTCGACCCATTTGGAGACGTAGTCTACAGAAACCAGGATGTACAGGTTTCCGAATGATGGAACAAAAGGTCCCATCACACATCAAATATCTCTACTTCCAGAATGTTTTGCAAAGGTCCTCCAGTTCTCCTGGAAATATTCCCCGTTCTCTAGCACTTGTCACATTGAAAATAAAAAAGATAAGCATCTTTAAAAAAAAATGGGCCAGAACAAACCTGATTGTAGGACTTTGGCTGCAGTTTTATTCCCGCAGAAGTGTCCGCCATATGGTGATGAATGACAGTGTTGTAAAACATTGTTGACCTTCTCATGTGGAACACACCGTCTCAGTAGTTCATCAGTACAACGTTTGAACAGGTACGGCTCATCCCAAACATAGTGCTTGACTTCCTTGAAGAACTTCTTTCGTTGCTGAGTTGTCCATTCCAACGGCCATTTTCCTGATACAATAAAGTTGACATAGTCAGCATACCAAGGGACATCCTGCTGTTTCATGGCAAATAGCTATTCATCTGGAAAGGTTTCTTTGATTGACAATTATTTGCCAGCTGTTTCTCCATTCTCGAGCCTCAATATATGATCTGCCACTTGGTTTTCTGTCCCTTTCCTGTCTCGAATTTCCACGTTAAATTCTTGCAGAAGAAGTATCCAACGGATCAATCTGGGTTTGGCATCTTTCTTCGTGATCAAGTATTCGAGAAAGCTCTGAAGCCATTTGACGAATGTCGTCGGAGGTAGATTTTCAATTGTTTCAATCTTTGCTTTGTCTACCTCGATTCCCTTTTGTGAGATCTGGTGTCCAAGAACAATGCATTCCTGCACCATGAAGTGGCATTTCTCCTAGTTGAGTACCAGGTTGGTATCTTCACATCTTTGTAACACATGTTCCAAATTTTGCAAACAGTGGTCAAAAGAATCTCCAAACACAGAGAA
This sequence comes from Zanthoxylum bungeanum, assembly GCA_019454045.1. Classification (NCBI taxonomy): domain Eukaryota; kingdom Viridiplantae; phylum Streptophyta; class Magnoliopsida; order Sapindales; family Rutaceae; genus Zanthoxylum; species Zanthoxylum bungeanum. The sequence goes on along the minus strand of SKCR01031407.1, from coordinate 108,991 downwards.
GTCATCCATAAAAACTTCCATACTCTGCTCCAACATGTCTGAGAAGATGGCCATCATGTAACGCTGAAATGTGGCGGGAGCATTACATAATCCAAATGGCATCTGCGGAAAGCAAACGTAACATAGGGACATGTAAATGTGGTTTTCTCCTGATCTTCTGGGGCGATAGGAATCTGATTGTATCCTGAATATCCGTCCAGAATGTAATAGAACTCATGTCCCACCAATCTATCTAACATCTGGTCAATGAATGGTAGCGGAAAATGGTCATTCCTTGTTTCTTTGTTCAGCTTCTGGTAGTCCATGCATACTCTCCATCCAGTCACTGTTCTTGTTGGAATCAGCTCATTCTTTTCATTGGTGACAACAGTAATTCTTCCTTTCTTCGGTACACACTGCATAGAACTCACCCAAGTGCTGTCTGAGATGGGGTATATGATGCCAGCATCCAACCATTTGATGATTTATTTCTTCACGACCCTTTTCATGATTGGATTGAGTCTCCGTTGATGCTCCACTGTGGGTTTGTACTCATCGTTCATCAGAATCTTGCGCATGCAAAATGATGGACTAATTCTCGAATGTCTGCTATAGTCCAACCAATGGCTCTCTTATGTTCTCGTAATACTCTTAACAACTTTTCTTCGTGCTCCAATGTTAGCGAAGAAGAAATAATAACAGGTAATTCAGAAGAGTTTCCAAGAAATGCATACCTGAGATGGCTCGGAAGTAACTTCAGCTCCAGCTGTTGTGGTTCTTTAATCGAAGGCTTGATTTGATATTTCTTTGGCAGTTCCAGGCTTTCCACTTATAGTGTCAATTTGAATCGTAATGGTTTGTCAAGGTAGTTGATACATTCCAGGATTTCAGCATCTAGCTCACTGTCAGTCATGTTGGTGATGCAAGCTTCAAGTTTGTCCGTGGGAGTTGTATCAATATCCTGGATGAGGCTATCAACAACATCAATTCTGAAACATTCTTCCTCCTTTTCTTTACTTGGGAATTTCATGGCTTTGAAAACATTGAAGGTAACTTCTTGGTCCTGAACTTTCATGGTTAGTTCTCCTTTTTGTACGTCAATCACAGTTCAACCTGTTGCCAAAAATGGTCTCTCAAAGATGATAGACACATCTTTGTCTTCTTCCATGTATAGGATAATGAAATCTGTTGGGAGAATGAGTTTGTCAATTTTGACCAGGACATCTTCAACGACTCCTCTCAAAATTGCGAGCTTTCGATCAGCAAGTTGTAGTGAGACTGAGGTAGGCATTGCTTCTCCAATTTGTAGTTTCCTGTAAATAGAAAAAGGCATCAAGTTAACACTAGCACCTAAATCACATAAAGCCTTACCGATGTAATGTTCTCCAATGGTGCATGGGACTGTGATACTGCCAGGATCTTTCAACTTCGGTGGAAGTTTCCTTTGAATGATGGCACTGCATTCTTCCGTCAATGCTACTGTCTCGTAATCTCCCAATCTTCATTTTCGTGAAAGAATGTCTTTCATGAATTTTACATAGCTGAGGATTTCTTCCAAAGGTTCTGCAAATGGAATGTTGATGTGCAGCTTTTTTAACACCTACAGAAATCGAGCAAACTGCTTGTCCAGTTTGTTTTTCTGAAATTGCTGAGGAAAAGGTGGAAGTTGAATGATCTGATCTGATCTTTTTCTTCTTCCTTTGCTTTTTTTTCCTCCATCTGTGGAACTGCATCTTTTGGAAGTTCTTCAATTGTTGCCTTGATTCCAACATCTTTGTTGATTTCAGTACCGCTTTTCAAGGTGATGGCTTGACATTGCTCCTTCCCTCGGTTCCTTGGATTTGGTTCTGTATTGCTGGGAAGATTTCCTAGCGATCTGTAACTCTAAGCATTGGCCAGTTGTCCAATTTGATTCTCCAATGCTTTGATGGAAGCATATTGGCTTTCAAATATAGCATCATATGCTGCTTGTTGCTTTTTGAACATCTCTGCAATCCATTCTTTCATTTATGGTTCTTTTTCATGTTCCTGGCCTTTGTTCTGTTGTTGAAATCCTGGTGGTGGATAGTTATGCTGTTGGAATCCAGGTGGTGGATTGTTCTTTTGCCCTGAATTGCTGCCCCATGAAAAATTGGGATGATTCATCCACCCTGGGTTGTAGGTGTTGGAATATGGATTGTTCCACTGCATGTTGAAATTGTTGACATAATTCACCGTCTCTTCAAGTTGGTTAGGTTCTGGTGCTCCTCCATATGGTGAACTTGTGGATCCAGTGGTAAGAGTCTCCATGAATTTGCATATCTGATCCAGCTTGGCATTAACTGCTGTATTGGTTCCAACTTCATAAATTCTTGCAATTCTTAGGATCATGCTTCTTTCTGTTGGCCACAAGGAATTGTTGTTGGCCATTTCTTCGATTAGGTCCCAAGCTTGATCTTCTCCTTTAGCCATTAAAGCTCCCCCAGTAGCAGCATCGATTGTGGTTCTCATCAGTCCAGAAAGTCCATTATAGAAAGTTTGGACTTGAAGCCATTTTGGAATCTCATGGTGAGGACATTTCCGGAGCAAATCTTTGTAACTTTCCCAAGCTTCGTAGAGAGTTTTCGAGTCTTGTTGTACAAAGGACATGATGTCATTCCTCGGCTTTCCAGTTCTGGCTAGTGGAAAGTACTTTGCAAGAAATTTGGTGGCTAAAGTGTTCCAAGTTGTGATGGAACCTGCTGGTAGTGAATGTACCCAAGCTTTAGCTCTGTCTTTCAAGGAGTATTTAAAAACCCGCAGTCTCATTGCTTCTTCAGCTTCTCGGTTGTAATTGAAAGTGCCGCAACTTCCAGAAAGTTGTTGATGTGGGTATTAGGATCTTCAGTTGCTTTTCCCCCAAACTGCACTGACTGCTGAATCATCTGAATGCATATTTTGATGTCACACACATCTGCTGGTAAATGAGGAAGTACAATATAGGAAATGAAACCGTCTACAACCGGAATATTTCTGTCTCGAATGGGCATTGGTGGTGCAACTTCCAAAGGTTCAGGTTCCATGTTGACTAAAGCTTCTTGGCCTTCATGTCTTTCCCTTCTCAACTGTCTGATGATTCTTTCAATTTTTGGGTCAAATGATCGGAGTTCAAAGCTTCTGGTTCATCTCATGTAGTTTCTGAGAACCTGAAACACAAGAAAACAAAAACAATAAGTAAAAAGAAATTAGATACAAGTAAAGGTATCTAACCTCAAAACTAATAGTAAAAGATAAATAAGTCCCCGGCAACGGCGTCAAAAACTTGACCGACGTAATCACACTCGTATAACGCAAGCACACGTATCATTCAAGTAGTATAAAAAGTATCGATCCGAAGAGGACTTAATACCTAATATATTAATTTTATGAGGTCAAATGATTACTAGTATCTAACAGGTTGATTGATTGATTTGAAATTGTGAAGATTTTGAATTTAAAAACAAGTAAATAAAATTGCACGAAAGTAGGTTTAAGAAAATTCAATATTAAGAAATTATCTAGGGTTGTGAATCTTTCTAATATCTTTTAAAAGATGAAGTGGTTATTTCATGTTTGTGTAATAAATCGGTTTACTAACTTGGAACACGAAATTATGCAAAAGCCTCTGTCGATGGTCAGACACAATTACCCAGTATAACCCAATTGAACCATATGTCTATGTCAACCAAATTACCTGGATTCATTAAGTTTAAGTTCCAATTATGGCTACCCCCGCCCGACAGGTATATATATATCCTGTAAGGAAATCTATTAAAGGGTTATCTATCCTCAAGGAAGATCGTGGGCTACTAAGTCTAAGGCTGAAACCTAAAATTCCTTTGTCAAGTTTATTTTAGATTTACCAGATCAATCTTATTAGTGGCCAATTAACAAGACGCAATAAGCTTAAGACTTAATAAGTAAACCTTTAAATTACCTAAACTATAAAATAACCCCTTATAAACCGGTGATATTAGAATTCATCACAATCCTAGATAACTAACTTAGTTACGACACATAAGTAGGGCTAGTAAAAACTTAAAAGTAAAAGACATAAAATAAAATGCTGAAAAGTAAATGCGGTAAAGTAAATACTGAAAAGTAAAATTATAAAAATAAAATGTTATGGGTTAAAGGATCTACTTTTACTACTAGTATTTTAGATATCTCCTTTAATATAATATATTAACTTGTGATAACATTACCAACCAGCCATATAGACGGTAACCTGATTAAGTCAAATTACCAAATTGCCATTTTGTCCATTTTTACTATTTTGGCCCCAAATCACCTCCAGAGAGTCCTGAAACTTTATTTATCTACAAAATAACACAAAACACATCAAAATTTTCACAAAACTCAAGAATCTATACAAAATATTATGTTAAATGGGTGGGAAATAGTGATATAATTACCACTCATCACATTGTCACCATCAATTATGACTGACTTAGGCTGTTTATGTTGGGGTTTTGGGCGATGGGGCGCAGCAGAAGCGCGGGTTCGAGAGAAATCGTATTTTAAAACATTTTCAAAATACCAAATAAATTATTCAATATCAAATATGAATAATGTATTCATATTTCACCTAAACCTATTTATCTAATATCAAATATTAACATAAACATGTTGAAAACTCGCGAAACTTTTACGAAAACCGTTTTTCCGTAAAATTGTCTAAAATACGCTTTTGACCGAAACGACCACCCGACACTTATGGAAACTACCCAGGTCAGTTCCAATAGTGTCGGGGCAGTTCATGGGCTGCCCGAACAGTGATGGATTCACTGTTTGGACATCCCTCACCCGGTTGGCTAAAAATCCACTCGGTAACGCCGTTTTTGGCCGTTTTCGCTTATTTCAAGTCGGAAACACTTTCCGGCAATTGTGCCAACTCCCAAAATGCATCCATAACATTAATTTAACATCAAATATATGAATATATACACTGAAAGTTCCATATCTGATCCAGAAGGTAAATTGACCAAATTTTCATGTTTTAATCAAATTTTATCCAAGATTAATCTAATTAATCCAACACCAAAGAAGTCCCACTCAGAACTGATTTTCGAAGTTATACCACGGCCATGGATTTACTAGATCGTAAACACGTGAGGATGCATATGCCCTGTACACAGGACTGAGGGATCCTATCTTGATACGTACAGGATATCATGAGCATCAGTCAACACCCAACGAATAGGCGGAGATCTGATCATAAATAGATCGTTGACGTGACTGCCATCAAAGTGTGGAGGATAACTCATATATCACACTGTGGTATCTCAAGTCAGAGGACCACTATACTCGCTCAGCTCGAGAAGTTTTCTATTGCCGTTTGTGTACCATATATTAGGAAACCTTCAGTGAGTCGTTCAATGTCTTATCAAATAAACACCTACATGTCTATACGAGTCTCCCGAGACTCACGGTTCACTGGGATAAACCATCGGACCAAATCACGATATACGACCTGTACTGGTCTGAGCGGATTTTACTAACCGACCCGTATTAGTAAATCTTGACCAGGAACTTTATTTAAGGATATACAACTAATAGTGCGCTTCCCAATGTTAATTACAAATTGCGTTGTAACTGCACACTATACTGTAAATCATAGGGTCTTTGTCTAATATACACGTATTACTGAACCATATTAAGTTTCGATCTAATCGTAATCAGATATCTAATCTCAATTAGATCGAATAAGTGTATAAAAGACAAGGGTGCTACCGTTAAAATAGTAATATTATGGAAAATATGATTGTTCATATTTATGAATCGGACATAAATACGATCCGGATTGGCACTCCGAGCACCAACCCTAACAATTTCTCCCACTTACTTAAGTGCCAATCCATGGTATCCTATACACATCTTAATGTGTATCGCATACTCATGACCCTTAAGAGCTCACCAGCACTCAAGAGATAGGCAACAAAAAGTAAGCCTGCTTTACTAATTTGAGTATGTCCAACAAACCCAACCATTTTCCTAAGCCAGCATCATTCATATTTTGTAGAATCCAAATTCCACTTAAATATGACTCAGACGCTATATCAGTATTGTACTATAGCTACTGAGTTGTCTATGTATTTAGAAGTCAAATCCAAATTCTTTGCAGACAACCTCAAGCACTACACTAATACAAAAACTTCTAATCTATTGAGTCACTATGCAACTTCGTAAGTCAATACTTCATAAGTTGCAACTGATTCCACTAGTTTAGTAGAATCATCGGTGACACTCCCACTACATCTTTTCTGACTTTATATGGCATAGACCATCTTATGTCATAATTAGGATCAAAACTAATCTAACCTTATGGTTGCTGACTAAATTCTCCATAAATTAGAAACTTATTCTTATTATCTCAAAGATCACAAAGAACATTGTTCTAAAACCATCATATAGTCTACACCATATATCAAAATAACTCGTAACAATTACGATTAAAATTGATATCTTTAATCGCACATAATATAGTATTCATTACACCATCATCTTATGATGCATAAGATTGATTAGACATTCCAATCAATCTTTCTTTCGACAAAGGTATCATCCTTTACGAAATATGAATACTATATACATAAATGACACATTAACTGTCAAACAGTTATACTAACTGTCATACAGATAGTCTTACTTTGTCATTTATTAGATCATATCTAATACGCGAATAATGGAAGTTTTTCACAAGTCTCTCAATTTTATATGTTATATAAAACTTTATATCAAATATAACATAGACTACTCCCACTACTCTTACGGAGAAAAGAATATTTAAGGATATATAACACTAGAAAGAAATTTGTACACTCCCACTGACCCTACTGAGAAATATGTATTCTCTATATTTCGATAAAATCAGACAATCTGACTGACATCAAAATCAGAGAACACAATTTTCTGGAAAGCCTACTTGAGTCTACAATAGGCTCTATAAGCTAGTATATCAAACTGTGATCTTAGCAGAATACAAACTGACGCAAAACTCACTTGGATGTTATGGCCAAGCAAACCCCTCGCAACGGTTAGAACCCCAAGCACCGCGAATTTGATTTTGTAGGAACAAAACCCTTCCAAGGCCACAAAGAACTTGTCTTTGAGAACCCTTAAGATGATTCCTTGTACTGTTCTGCTAGCACGGAGACACCACTAAGGTTGCAACGCCTTAGATAAGTCGATTGCATAAAATAAGCGGAATGCCTCCCTTAAGTAATTTTCGGACAAAGCCAAGCTTTCAAGATGAAGCTAATTTCGAAAAATGATGATTGATTTCATTAAGAAAGAAATGTTACAATATATAGTACAATGATAATAGGTGCAAAAATACCAAAACACCCTAACTTGCTAACTAATTGCTATTTAAAGGCTATGCCCTTAATAGTCAATTAATAATCTATACAACATAACATGAATGTCAAACAAGGTAGCTAAAGTCATCAACAAATTTGCCAAAAAATTCAACAAAAGGAAAAACAACAAAATCACAAAAATCCAATAAAGGTGTCTAATAAGTCAACAAAGGTGACAATTGTTCCCAAAATATCTAAAGTTGTCTCCTTGCACCAAAAGCTCCTAAAATTCGTGGCCTTCATGTGACTAGGCCCAAATTATATGTCTCAAGCCCATTAAGTCTTGTCTTGGCCGAATTTTTGGTGTCAAACTTGATTCGGCTTAATTCATCAAAACTGCTTCTATATTGGGCTTGCGTCATTCTCATATATTTCAATCCAGTTCTTTAGGTTTGAAAGTTATCTTGGACTTGAAGATTGAATACAAATTAACCCACAATAAGCCCAATTGAACTCTATCGTCGAGGACCCTCTGGAGGGTACCCTGGATCATATAAAAAACTCTAGGGCCATTCTAGAATGAACTCTTCAAACAAACAAATCACAACGGATCTCTCATTCGAAGAAATCACTCAAGAACGCCATTTTGTATTCTTTAGCCAAAAACCATGGTTTAATATCAACATTAACCAAAAGATCTTTAATTATCCAATCAGTGCGACAAGAGACAAGCTTCCTCATAATCTACAATAGACTACTGAGTATAACCTACTCACTTTCATACTATAAAGGTTAAACCTTTATCAAGCTCACTTTACTTTTGCTGCGCAAATAATTTGCACATTTTATGAACTATTCATAACGGAAGCCTAATCAAGTTCAGAACTTGATCGTCATAAGCAATTAACAATCTTAGATCTATGGTTCAATGGTAATTTCCGATATCGATATCAAATATCGCTCCCACTATAAGTTTTATGATAATTTTCTTCAATAAGAAAACAACAAAATCATTAAGTATCAAATACTTTGTAAATGATTATGACATCTTATTGTACTTATACGGAAGTTGTCCAAGGGTCATTTCATCTTATTAATTATGTAGTTCTATCACAGTTTATCATTCTCACATTTGACTTCACTAAGTCAAGTCTTTTCTACAATTGTCAACATCCAATGTTAAACACCAAGTAATAAAACAATTTTATTACTCGGGATCATAGAAAAGATATTCTATCAAATAGAATACAATATTCCATTGAATAGAATAAATGATAGACCTTTCACTTGTACCTCCGAGGCACAAGTACTTTCAATTATATAACCATTATACAAAGGAAAGATTCAAATCTCAAACTTTTCAAGATTCGAATTTTCTACCTATACACATCATATATGTAATTGTAGAAATAAATGGAACCTTAATTAAAAAGATGAATTAGTGTTTCTGGAGCATAACCCCAAGAGTATTGAAAAAACAATTCGGTAACACTCAATATGAACAAATCAAATCATATAAGATTCGATAATTCTTACTGACCAATTCCATCAAAATGGAATCGCGGAAGTTTAATATCGAGTAAGAATCAAATTCATTAAATAACTTTAGAACTAATTACCTTAAATTCATGTGTCCGATCATATCAAACATCTTTGAAAAATTCAAAGACTCACGATGAATTTTAAAATATAGTTTTCAACAATTCAAATAGAATATCTTTGAACCATTCAAAATATTCTATCCGCGTTTCATCAGAAACATATTGAAAGTTCTCGAACAATTCAAGACGATCAATGTGTACTCTTTTAGAACATGTAACCAAGTCATGACAAATCATTAACTAAGATACGGAGTATAGAAAACTATCTAAGGCAATTATTAATTTATTAAACCACATACATCTAATGTATTAGTTTAATAAACCTTGTGGTCCAATGACGATCATCGGTAAACTGAGATTTAATCACATCCTGAATACAATATTCATTAAATGGATAAGGATATGTGGTGTGATCTCATATCAGACCATCATTTACCATAAGGAACAAGCATCAAATGCTTATGTGATAAAAACTCATAAAGCATTGTTCTAAGTTATTTACTCTACCGAATATTTTTCTTAATGCTTATCTTTCATTAATGACACTACTAGTAATATTAAAATATGTAACAACTGTTTATACAGAACAAGTAACTATCCAATAGTCACAAATTCTGATATCAAATATCATTACAGTTATTGAACATTATTTTAAATAACTAGACGGGAGATCCGGTATCCAATACTTATAATTTTCGTATTGTGAGAATCAAAATTCTCTATGCACAACTATACATATCTATTTTCTTAAGCTTCATAATTTACGTTCAATTATTCACAACGATTGTAAAATAATTGATTAGCAAACTGTGTCAGACACGTGACTTCAAAAAGTCACTAAAAGCCCAGAAACGTCATTAAAAGACAAACAAGTACTAAAGAGATTTTTCTAATGCCAGTCAAGAATCTCGAGACATGAACTGATTCGTGTCAATTCTTACTACACAAGAAACTATTCTTTCTAGAATAATATCCTAAAACTGATATCCTTTTAGATTACCTAATCGCGACTTAGAAACTAAGTCACAAACCACCTTGATTTTCAAGAAAATCGGAACAACTGTTCCCGATAGTTTCAACTAATCTAACAATATCTAAGTCTACTGTCTTTCTAGAACCTATTCTAGAACCTATTCTAGAACTACGCAACCATATGTAAAGTTAGAAAACCTATATATTCAAGTAATATACTATGCAATGGATTAGAAGTACAAATCTATAAACAATATAGGATGTAAGGAAAACAAAGCAAAAAATTCCAAAATATTACGCACTGCTTAAGTTATGGATTTTAAACTCAGCAGTGTCTCCCACTACTTTACGTAATACCATAATCCCCAACGGACAACGGGGATTCAATAATCAAATCGAATTCCATAGTGAGAGTAAGATCCCATGAATATATTTTGACTAACAGATTTGGCACGATCTCCCCTACGTATATTCATTAGGTAGATAACTCTTTGTCAATAATTCACTAGTGACTCCTGGTTTTGGTCTTGATCATTTCTCGCTGTGACAGCTTTGGCACGTTCACAGGGAGGCGTATCAAGGCTTCATTTTCCAATGACAAACTCAAGCTACCGATGTAGTCCTGACAGCTTTGGCACGTTCAGGATTTCCATTTTCAGTTGAATTTATCTAGTATCAATATACAACCGGCATGGATAAAATTCTATCAACTACACCCTTACTACTTTGGCATGATCTCGGATGCAGCCATAAAAAGTTACCCATAAACCGTATTGACAAGACGAACCAAGAAACATGTATCCAATACACATTACTTTACAGCCATATTTAAAAAACGGGGATTTTCCTATGGAAGCTACAATCTACATCAATGCAGAATTTTAATATAAATCATTTTCAAAACATTTTAATTCTACCTATAGAAAACATAACTTAATTTAACGATTAAATTTTCGTTACATTTTCCGTTAGCGTGGAATCGAACAGTAGAGAAACATATCTAGATTACAAGCATGTGTGAACATTAAAATTGGATTATATATCATATATCAAGCATGAATAATGTAATGGATGAAGCATCAAACCAGCTCGGATACCATTTTTGTTGGGGTTTTGGGCGATGGGGCGCAGCGGAAGCGCGGGTTCAGGCGAAATCGTATTTTAAATCTTTTTTCAAAATACCAAATAAATTATTCAATATTTAGTATGAATAATTTATTCATATTTTACCTAAACCTATTTATTTAATATAAAATATTAACATAAACATGTTGAAAACTCGCGAAACGTTTACGAAAATCATTTTTCCTTAAAATTATCTAAAACACGTTTTTGACCGAACCGACCACCCGACACTTATGGAAACTGTCCAGGTCAGTTCCAATAGTGTCGGGCAGTTCATGGGCTGCCCGAACAGTGACGGATTCACTGTGTGGACAGCCATCACCTGGTTGGCTCAAAATCCGCTCGATAACACCGTTTTTGGTCGTTTTCGCTTATTTCAAGTCGGAAACACTTTCCGACAATTGTGCCAACTCCCAAAATGCATTCATAACATTAATTTAACATCAAATACATCAATATATACACTGAAAATTTCAGATCTGATCCATAAGGTAAATTGACCAAATTTTCAAGCTTTAATCCAATTTTATCCAAGATTAATCTAATTAATCCAACACCAAAGACGTCCCAACACATATGAACAAATCTAGAACAATTCTAGCTATTTAGAGTGGATCAACAACTCTAGAATGGAAACCATTCATCAAATGAACAAATTGGACAAAATTACACTAATTTCCATCCAATCTACTTCACATATGCTTCAATAACTTCCAATCCATCAACCAACATCAAAAGCCCCAAAATTCAAATTTAAGGAACCCTAGAACTATTCTAAGCATTCAAGAAAAATAATAAAATAATTTCCAAGTTTACGGTTAAGTAGATTACCTTTAATCTCTTCAAATCCCAAACCTTTTCTTGAATTTTTCCTTCAAAATCCATGGATTCTTCAGACCAATTGGTAAACCCATTTTTAAGGAGCTTGGACGTTGATAAAGATGATGAAAAGAAAGAGAAAAAACTATTTTCTTTTATAAAAGGAAGTGTCCGAAAATGGGTTGGTTTGGGGGTATTATTGTCCTTTAAAAATTAATCAAATTAATATAAATATAAATCAAATCAAACTTTGTATTAACCAATCAAAATTGGACAAACAAGGTTTGATTTAAATCATGCCAAGTGTTACCAATTATTTATCACCATTTGTCATAACAATTATGACAAAAAGGATAATGCTTAAAATTTAATTATTTAATTATTTAACTATTAAATAATCAAACAATTAATTTACACAGATATATGTATTTTATATACATTAAATAAAAAATACATATATTATTGGCATGTGTCAAAATCTCAATTTAAGAATAATTAATGTGTATCTAATCGTATTATATATCAAATACAAATACACAATAATTATTAGCAGACAAAAATCCCCTAATGCATGTGATATCGTTTAACCAATTAAACGATCCAGATTAACTCATCTCGAGTTGCCCAAGTGCTCAACGAGTACACTTCATATTGTGGGACTCTCTAAGTTTAGGTTGATCTGTCACGAAATCCAATTTCGTGTCCATAATTCACCCACTCATGAATTATGGCGACCACTGATAATCTCGCTAAACTATGCAAGCCGAGGTCATAGCATACATATAATCCATCTGTCACAGACCATCCGTATTATACTTGGGATATAGATCAGAATGTCAAATCCGTTCTGTATAATACAGTCGACTTTCAATTTACGATCTCTAAATAACACTCGGAACTGATTTTAGAAGTTATACCACGGCCATGGATTTACTAGATCGTAAACACGTGAGGATGCCTATGCCCTGTACACGGGACTGACTGATCCTATCTTGATACGCACTGGATATCATTAGCATCAGTCCACACCCAACTAAAAGGCGGAGATCTGATCATGAATAGATCGTTGACGTGACTGCCATCAAAGTGTGGAGGATAACTTATATATCTCATTGTGGTATCTCAAGTCGAATGACCACTATGCTCGCTCAACTCGAGAAGGTTCCTATTGACGTTGGTGTACAATCTATTAGGAACCTTTAGTGAGTCGTAAGTGTCTTATCAAATAAACACTTGCATGTCTATACGAGTCTTCCGAGACTCATGGTTCACTGGGATAAACCATCGGACCAAGTCACGATATACGACATGTATTGGTCTCAGCAGATTTTACTAACCGACCCGTGTTAGTAAATCTTGACCAGGAACTTTATTTAGGGATATACAACTAATAGTGCGTTTCTCAATGTCAATTACAAATTACGTTATAACTGCGCACTATACTGTTAATCATAGGGTATTTGTCTAATATACACGTATTACTGAACCATATTCAGTTTCAATTTAATCGTAATCAGATAACTAATCTCAATTAGATCGAATAATTGTATAAAAGACAATGGTGCTACCGTTAAAATAGTAATATTATGGAAAATATAATTATTTGTATTTATGAATCGGACATAAATATGATCCGGATTGGCACTCCAAGCACCAACTCTAACAGTTTATTATGCATTGCAGTAAGAAATGTATGTAGCAGCCAAATATATGAGTCAACTGTTTCATCAGTGAGTAAAGCGAAACTGAAAATAGTTGTTCTTCGATGGTGATTAACCCCAACGAACACAACTAAAGGTAGGTTGTATGCATTTTTCTATTATGTCGCATCAAATGCCAAAACATCACCAAAACATTCATAATCATGTCGTGCAACAGTGTCAGGCCAGAACAAGTTACGTAATAATTTATTAAACATGATATTGAATAATTTGTAATTGTTAGATATAACCAATACATGCAACTTGACACCATCGATATGAAATTCAACCATTAAGATGCAACTCTCAACCTTAAAAGATGCAACAAATGTTTTATTCTTGAAAAACAAAAATTAAATAATGACCATTAGAAACGCAACTTTTAACAATAAATATGAAATATTTTCTAATATGAAACCTTTAACAATGAACATGCAACAGAAACCATTAGACATGAAACTTTTAACAATAAACATGAAATATTTTATAACATGAAACATTTTACATTAAACTTGAAACCTTTAACAATAAACATGCAACATGAAACCATTGGACTTGAAATTTTAGCAATAACATGCAATTGCATCTACTCGAAAATCGCACATTCAACTATGACCATTGAATATGTAAATTCTACCATTAGACTTGCAACTTTTACCAATAAATATGCAATATTTCTAATATGAAACCTTTAACAATAAACATGCAACATGAAACCATTGGATTTGAAATTTTAGCAATTACATTCGCCTCGAAAACCGCACATGTAACTATGGCCATTGAATATGCAACTTCTACCATTAGACTCGCAACTTTTACCAATAAATATGCAATATTTCTAATATGAAACCTTTAGCAATAAACATGCAACATGAAACCATTGGACTTGAAACTTTAGCAATAACATACAATTGCATCTGCCTCGAAAATCGCACATATAACTATGGCCAATGAATATGCAACGTCTATCATTAGACTTGCAACTTTTATCAATAAATATGCAATATTTCTAATAAGAAACATTTAACAATAAACATGCAACATGAAATCATTGGACTTGAAATTTTAGCAACAACATGCAATTGCATTTGCCTCGAAAATCGCACATGGAACTATGAACATTGATATGCAACTTCTACCATACAGTTGCAACTTTCACTAATAAATATGCATTATTTCTAATATAAAACCTTTAACAATAAACATGCAACATGAACCATTGGACTTGAAACTTTAGCAATAACATGCAATTGCATCTGCCTCGAAAATCGCACATGTAATTATGGCCATTGAATATGCAACTTGTATCATTAGATTTGCAACTTTTACCAATAAATATGCAATATTTATAATATAAAACCTTTAAGAATGAACATGCAACATAAAACCATTGCACATGAAATTTTAGCAATAACATGCAACTGTATCTACCTTCAAAACCGCACATGTAACTATGGTCATTGAATATGCAACTTCTACCATTAGAGTTGCAAATTTTACAAATAAATATGTAACATTTCTAATATGAAAATTTAGCAATAAACATGCAACATGAAAATATTAGACTTGAAACTTTACCGATAACATGCAATTGAATTGCCTCGAAAATCGCACATGTAATTATGGCAATTGAATATGCAACTTGTATCATTAGACTTTTCACTTTTACCAATAAATATGTAATATTTCTAATAGAACCTTTAAAAAGAAACATGCAACATGAAACTATTGAACTTGAAATTTTAGCAATAACATGCAACTACATCTGCCTCGAAAATCGCAAATGTAACTATGGCCATTGAATATGCAACTTCTACCATTAGACTTGCAACTTTTACCAATAAATATGCAATATTTCTAATATGAAACCTTTAACAATGAACATGCAACATGAAACCATTGCACATGAAATTTTAGCAATAATATGCAATTGCATCTGCCTCGAAAATCGCCACATGTAACTATGCCCATTGAATATGCAACTTATACCATTACAGTTGCAACTTTCACCAATAAATATGCATTATTTCTAACATGAAACCTTTTACAATAAACATGCAACATGAAACCGTTGGACTTGAAATTTTAACAATAACATTCAATTGCATCTGCCTCGAAAATCGCACATGTAACTATGACCATTGAATATGCAACTTCTTCCATTAGACTTGAGACTTTTACCAATAAATATGCAATATTTCTAATATAAAACCTTTAACAAGAAACATGCAACATGAAACCATTGGACTTGAAATTTTAGCAATAACATGCAATTGCATCTTCCTCGAAAACCGCACATGTAACTATGACCTTTGAATATGCAACTTCTACCATTAGACTTGCAATTTACAAATAAAAATGCAATATTTATAATATGAAACCTTTAGAAATAAACATGCAACATGAAACCATTGGACTTGAAATTTTAGCAATAACATGCAACTGCATCTGCCTCGAAAACCACACATGTAACTGTGGATGCTGGAATTCGGCCGAGGTCCACAATCAGAATTTGGAAATAGGGGCACTAACGATCCTGCAAAACAAAGAAGAATGAATGGGAGTAGAGTGCCTACTGGTGTGGTAGGTACCGGGGACACTCCGACGCCCAAGTCAGTAGTATGAAATGATCAGTAAATATGTAAAAAAGTGATGTTGAGGTTTATTATTGCCTCAACTTTGTTTGGATGGCCGTGAGGGCAATGACAAAATACCTTTAGAAATGGAGAATAGAACCCATATCTGAATAAATTGTATCAGACTTGGATGAAAGAAGTTAAGCTCTGCCCTGTCTCTCGAATTTCGTTCCAATTTATAGATGAAGATTATCATCACTAGCAGCTGGCGTAAGTCCCACCACGTGCTTTGTGTATTTGATAAAAAGTCTGGGCAGGTGGGAATAAGTTTTGTGTCGGGCAAAGTAGAAAAAGAGTAGTTGATATAATTAGGGGTTTTTGTATTTAAGCTTATGACTTAATTGTAATACAATAATACATAAATCTTTTGGGCCTGGCCTTCACTTTCAGGCTTTGCATACCATTTTGGGCTTTGCATACTATTTTGGGCTCTGCATACTATTTTGGGCTTTTAAGGTAAAAGACAGTTTTATCTTTGGCCCATTTTTGGTTCGTACAGTTTGTCCCTTACTCTTTATGTCAAAAATTTTTGTCTTAGGGAGTATATACATTTGTGTCATATGATACTAATCACAAAAAGCATGTGATAAGAATGTATCACCTTCTGTCGAATGGTTTATAAGAGTATGTGCAAAATGTGGGTTTTTGGAATATATCGCGTGTATCATCTGGGCAGATGAAGTCTTAGTCCTTCTGATTTGACTTGACTTATGGGAATCGGTTCCTGGTCGTCTGATCATTATGAAGATCCATGGATACAATTGACTCGACATAAGTAATGAGGAACATTCTCTGGTCAACTGAATCGAATGTAGGTTTAGAAGTTCCACTTGACTCGACAAAAGTCATGGAGAAAGTCCCTTGGTCGACTGAATCGAATGTAGGTGCAGGAGTTCCTCTTGACTCGACAAGAGTCATGGGGAATGTCCCTTAGTCGCCTGAACCGAATGTAGGTTCAGGAGTTCCATTTGACTTCATCATGGGGAACGTCCCTTGGTCGACTGAACCGTATATAGGTTCAGGAGTTCAACTTGACTCGACAAGAGTCATGGGGAATGTCCCTTGGTCGACTGAACCAAATATAGGTTCAGGAGTTCAACTTGACTCGACAAGAGTCATTGGGAATGTCCATTGGTCGACTGAACCGAATATAGGTTCAGGAGTTCAACTTGACTCGACAAGAGTCATGGGGAATGTCCCTTGGTCGACTGAACTGAATATAGGTTCAGGAGTTCCATTTGACTCGACAAGAGTCATGGGGAATGTCCCTTGGTCGACTGAACCGAATATAGGTTCAGGAGTTCAACTTGACTCGACAAGAGTCATGGGGAATGTCCCTTGGTCGACTGAACCGAATTTAGGTTCAGGAGTTCAACTTGACTCGACAAGAGTCATGGGGAATGTCCCTTGGTCGACTGAACCGAATATAGGTTCAGGAGTTCTATTTGACTCGACAAGAGTCATGGGGAATGTCCCTTGGTCGACTGAACCGAATATAGGTTCAGGAGTTCAACTTGACTCGACAAGAGTCATGTGGAATGTCCCTTGGTCGACTGAATCGAATATAGGTTCAGGAGTTCAACTTGACTCGACAAGAGTCATGGGGAATGTCCCTTGGTCGACTGAACCGAATATAGGTTCAGGAGTTTCATTTGACTCGACAAGAGTCATGGGGAATGTCCATTGGTCGACTAAACCAAATATAGGTTCAGGAGTTCAACTTGACTCGACAAGAGTCATGGGGAATGTCCCTTGGTCGACTGAACCGAATATAGGTTCAGGAGTTCAACTTGACTCGACAAGAGTCATGGGGAATGTCCCTTGGTCGACTGAACCGAATATAGGTTCAGGAGTTCAACAACTTGACTCGACAAGAGTCGTCATTGGGAATGTCCCTTGGTCGACTGAACCAAATATAGGTTCAGGAGTTCAACTTGACTCGACAAGAGTCATAGGGAATGTCCCTTAGTCGACTGAACCAAATGTAGGTTCAGGAGTTCAACTTGACTCGACAAGAGTCATGGGGAATGTCCCTTGGTCGACTGAACCGAATGTAGGTTCAGGAGTTCAACTTGACTCGACAAGAGTCATGGGGAATGTCCCTTAGTCGACTGAACCAAATGTAGGTTCATGAGTTCAACTTGACTCGACAAGAGTCATGGGGAATGTCCCTTAGTCGACTGAACCAAATGTAGGTTAAGGGGTTCCATTTGACTCCTCAAGAGTCATGGGGAATGTCCCTTAGTCGACTGAACCAAATGTAGGTTCAAGAGTTCTATTTGACACTTCAAGAGTCATGGGGAATGTCCCTTAGTCGACTGAACCAAATGTAGGTTCAGGAGTTCCACTTGAAATTTGTCGAATGCACAATCTATTCAATTTTTTATCATGTGTCGAGTGATTACAAGGCATGCACCGGGGTTGCCCAATTAATTTTTCTGAATGAAAGCGACCTTCATATCTAATGATGTCGTGTCAAATGGCGAAGGCAGTTGTGAAGAGAATTTTGTTGCTGAGAGCAAGTGGTGTCAAGTTGTGATAATCCTGAATTCATCATTCTTTTCGACGAAAATTTTAATATTTCCTAGATCTTCCACGTGTCGTTTAACGAAGTAAAACCTAATGCGAATAACGAGGAGTCTTTTGGGGCGGAAATGAATCGCCAAAAGAGTAGTATAAGAGTGGCTTGATGGGTTCATTTGTTTCATTCACAAGATCAACGATTTGGGAGAAAAAACTTCAAGGCTCCAGGGTACTCTTCAAAACTCTCTTGCGCGTACTTCATTTCCTTTGAATATTCATAGAGTAGCTTCAAACTGTTCTTAGCTAAATTAGGTTGTTTGATCTTTTGAATCATATGCTATTTGGTGGATTTGTGTTTGGAGAGGCGAGTAGGATTTGATCCTAAGAAACCGCAAATCTTAGAAATTATTTGTTTGTAGACTCGTCGAGTAGAATATGTCGAGTGGAGAATCTTTAGAAAGTTTAGGCGAACAGATTGATAAATTCGTAGGAGTATCATCGAGTGAATCAACAAAAGAAAAATCATTAAGGGACTGGTCGCGTCAAGAATTATCCGAGGAGGGACCTGTTACCATTTTGTCGCGTGAAATTCCCGTGCATGCAATTCCTATTAGATCATTGGCAGCAGTTGAGGAGTTTAGTGGAGCCGTGAGCACAAGTGAGCCAACCAACTTACTAACCAAGAACCCAGCTAGTCGAATGACGGCTGGTATGCTGATGGAAATTAGAAGTAAGTACAGATTTCCTAGATCAGTGGAGTTAAGAGTAAGTACAGATTTCCTAGATCAGTGGAGTTAAGAGTAACCCTTGCCGACTGAAAGAATCGACTATAAAATTCCTGGATGGATTGGATTTTATGTAGTACCGTTTTCTAATGGGCTTAGCTTCCCCATTCTGAGGTTAGCATGGGAAGTTTTGGATCATTATGGGATCGCTCCTTCACAGCTGATGCCGAATGCTTGGAGGATTTTATTGTCGATTGAATGCTTAGCATTTGAACAAGGGCTGTTTTTTGAGGTGAAGGACGTTGTATACTCATACTACCTCAAGGAGAACTTAATTGAAAAAGGGAGATATACTTGTATCTTCGTCATAAGAGGGAACAAATAGTTATGAGGCTTCCAACGAACGATAGGGGTAATTGGCAGTCGGATTATTTCTTTGTGAGGAATGAGGGTATCTTTGGGTCGACTGGAATGGGTCGTGTTTCAGAATATTGGAGAGTGTATTTAGTGAGTATCAGTTCCTTCTATTTATTGATAAGTTATCAATGTTGTTGTTCGTTTGACGCTTATGTGATGATTGTTTATTTTGCAGGTCCATTTCGAAACAGTTTATTCGACAAAACACCTCAGATTTTATCCAATACTAAAGCTCTTCTTGACCTTCCCGTCGAACAAAGAGATTGGAGAATAGTCTTGGTAGAGAAGAGATTAAGGGCAACATTAGTGTGGAAATAAATCTTCGAATCAGAAGGTACATCTACCCTTTTGGCACTTTGTAACACGTATTGGAAGTCATCTACTGTACTGTGGTCGATTCGAGCTTTGTACGGAAAGGTGTTGTTTATAAAGACTTTAACTCCAAAAGAAATTTTATGCGCAGAGGACATGATTTCGAGGCAAATAAAGGTAGCATCAATTGATGAATTGAAAAGCCGAAAGAAGGCTAGGAAACTTAAGATAAAGGAGCCAGAAGTGGAGGTTCCAGAACCACAACAGGTTATGTCGACTGGAACTCCAAAGACTAAAGGGAAGTCGACTGAAATCATTGTCAAATGGGGGAAAAGGAAAGCGGATGAAATTGAAGACATTGACAATATAATTGTCAGCATTCCATCATGGTCGACTACAATTTCTGACCCATCAATCCTTGACCCTTTTATCAAGAAGCTTCCACTGGAAGAGGATGAACAAAGGTTATCCAAAATTGGCCCCGTCGAGTCAATGAAGAAGGCTGCGGCTTTAAATTACCAAGTAAGAAAGTAAATAAAAATTTTTCATTATAATTTGTAGAATGGATTCTAATCAAGTGCTTTTTGCAGGCAATGGAGTGTAGCTTACACATGCAACGGTATGTCGAATCGAATCTCAGGAAGCAGAGAGAAATGGAAAAATCATTCGCAGCAATGAAAAAGGAAATGGTCCAAATGAAGTCGCTTGGAAAAAGGAATGCAGAATTGGAAAAGGAGTTGAAGGAGGTGAATGCTACTCTTCAGATGGAAAAGGAAACTTCCGAGGTTACAATAGAAGGTTATAAGGATGCATTTGAAAATGTAAAGAAGGAGAATGATGAGTTGCTTGAGAATCTTGAAGGGATTGCTCTCGAATCAATGATGAAAGAACGAAGTAATCTGATGAAGGATTTCCTTGAAGGGAATACAGCAGCTTGGGAACCAGAGAATGGATTCAAGAGTATGATCGATTACTGGCAGGAATTTCTTCTTCCAACGAGGGGGTGGTGAGGAAGAGAAAGGTGAAGAGGTCGACTCTAAAGTGGCTGAGAAAGAAATAATTGACGCCAAGGAAGCGGCAGGAGTTCAAGAGATGGACAAGAAGAATGAAGAACTTAGTCGAATGGAGGTTGAGCCGACTGGTCAAGTTCAAGAAATTCCTGCACCTGAAGTTGTTGCTGAACGTATTCCGGAAGAAGCTGCTCCGGAAATTTGAATCTCTTTGTAATTTTAATTTTAAGTTATCGCCTTTTGTAGAACAATTTGATGACTTAATGATATTTTGGGATAATATTTCAAATGAGATTTGTTATTAAGTCGAATCGCATTACATAAAGTAGAAAATCACTTTGAACCCTCAAATATAAATAAATGCACGCATAAATTACCGGTAAAATCACTTTAGGTGAATTGCATTCCAACTATTGTGAATTTGTCTCCCCTCAGTTGTTTGCAATTTGTAGGCTCCATGTCCAACAGCTCTTGTGATGATGTATGGCCCTTCCCAATTGGCCCCAACTTTCCATCTCCAACTTCTTTTGTATTTTGAAAAACTCTTCGTAGTACCCAATCCTCTTCCTTGAATGTTCTGCTTCTAACATTTTTGTTGAAATATCTAGTCATTCTTTGTCGATGCGCCGCTAGTTGAATGGATGCACGATCCCTCAATTCTTCAATTGTTTCCAGGTTAAAATTCATTAGTTGTTGATTCGTATCATCGCTGAGCCATTGGTAATGGGGAGATGGCATGGTCAGTTGGTATCACAGCTTCTGTCCCAAATGCAAGAGAGAACAGAGTTTCTCCTGTGGAGGAACGGATAGTCGTTCTATAGGACCATAAGACTCCTGGTAGTTCATCCGCCCAGGCTCCTTTTGCTTTTTCTAATCTTTTCTTTAGAGTGTTTAAAATTGTCTTGTTGGAAGACTCATCTTGACCATTAGCTTGTGGGAATCGAGGAGTTGAAAAACTTAATTTGATCCCCCAATTTTTGCAGAAGTCTTGGAAATGATTGCTGATAAATTGTGAACCATTATCAGTCACAATCTCTTTGGGAACGCCGAATCGACATATGATGTTCTTCCAGATAAATGATTGAACTTCTCTATCTCGTATCTTGGCGAAAGAGTCTTCCTCAATCCACTTTGAAAAATAATCCGTTAATGCCAGCATGTAGACTCGTTGTCCAAGGGCGGTTGGTAGCTTTCCCACAATATCCATTCCCCATTTCATGAATGGCCACGGGGAGAGAGTGGGATTTAATTTCTCAGGAGGGAGATGTGAAATCAGGGCGAACCTTTGACACTTCTCGCACTTCTTCGTATAATTAGCTGAATCAATTCTCATAATTGGCCAATAATACCCAGTCGAATGGGCGCGTAAAGCGAGGCTACGTCCTCCAGAATGATTTCCACATTCTCCTTCATGTAATTCTGACAATACATGTTGTGCTTGATCATGAGTAAGACATTTTAAGTAGGGTCCAGAGAATGACCTTTTCAACAACTGTCCGTTGAATATGGTAAATCTTGCTGCCTGTCTCTGAATCTTTCTTGCTTCAGTTTTGTCTTCTGGAAGTTATCCTTCTTGCAAATATTTCATGAGTGGCGTCATCCATGAGTCGTTTGAAGTGATGGTGGTGATCTCCTTGCTCTCTTTCCAAATTGCTGGCCAATTCAAATACACTACCGGAATAGATTGTGGTTTATCTCCATGCATCGTCGATCCAAGGGTAGCCAATGCGTCTGCTTGAGTATTCTCGATTCTCGGAACTTGGGTTATTGTAAATTCTTCAAATGTCGACTGGATTTCTTTCACTTTCATTAAGTAGGATGACATTTGAGGATCCCGTGCTTGATATGAACCTTGGAGTTGGTTGACTATCAGTTGAGAGTCCGATATCACTTCAATTCTACTTGCTCCAAGTTCTTTAGCCAAACTGATTCCTACTATCAATGCCTCATACTCTGCCTCATTGTTTGTAACCCTGAATCCACATTTGATTGCTTGACGTATTGTATCTCCATCAGGAGTAGTGATCACCACCCCAAGACCGCATCCTTTCTTATTGCTGGAACCGTCGACTGCAAGCTTCCAAAGTGATATGGTCTGGATTGAACTGACTTCTACATCTATTGAAACCTTCCGATTGAGACTGAAGTCGGCAACAAAGTCAGCCAACGCTTGAGATTTGATCGCTGTTCTGGGCTGGTAAGTGATGTCGTGTTCTCCCAATTCGACCGCCCATTTCGTTAATCTTCCAGACAACTCCGGCTTATAAAGAATGCTCCTTAGGGGATGCTCTGAATAAACTGTGATCGGGTGTCCTTGAAAGTATGGTCGTAGCTTCCTTGCTGACATTACCAAGGCCAATACAAGTTTTTCCAAATGTGAGTAACGTGATTCCGCATCAAGCAATGCCTTGCTTACGTAGTAGACTGGAAGTTGGGTGTTGTTGTCTTCTCTGATCAAGACAGCACTCACAGCTTGATGTGAGACCCCTAAGTATAGGAAAAGCCTTTCATTGTCGAGTGGTTTTGACAACAATTGCGGCGACGTTAAGTACCGCTTGAGTTTTTTGAGAGCTTCTTCATAGGCTGGAGTCCATTCAAAGTTTTTTACTTTTTTTATGGCTGAGAAGAACAAAAAACTCTTATCTGTGGACTTGGAGATGAATCTGTTTAAAGCTGCAATTCTTCCTGCTAGCCGCATAACATCTTTTGGGCAGGTAGGAGAGGGAATTTCAAGAATGGATTTGATTTGATCAGGATTTGCTTCAATGCCTCGTCGCGTGACAACATATCCCAAGAACTTCCCAGAGGCTACTCCAAATGCACATTTTGTTGGATTCAACTTCATCTCATACTTATTCATTATGTTGAATGCTTCTCCCAAGTGCTGTAGATGTTGATCAGATCTTGAAGATTTCACTAGCATGTCGTCTACATAAACCTCCATTGTTTTCCCAATCTGTTGAGAGAACATCTTGTTGACCATTCTTTGATAAGTAGCTCCCGCATTTTTGAGGCCGAAGGGCATCACTTTGTAACAAAAAATGCCTTTATTGGTCACAAAGGCTGTCTTCTCTTGGTCGTCTGAATGCATAAGGATTTGGTTGTACCCAGAATATGCATCCATGAAACTCAATAATTCATGTCCGGTTGTAGCATCAACCATTTGATCGATATGTGGCAGTGGGAAAGAATCCTTCGGGCATGCTTTGTTCAGGTCTGTGAAGTCAATACAAACTCTCCATTTTCCATTTTTCTTTCGTACTACCACCACATTGGCTAACCAGTCTGGGAACTGTACTTCTTTAATGGCACCATTTTGTAACAATTTCTGGACTTCTTCATCAATGATCTGATTTCTTTCTGGGGTGAACTTTCTTCTTTTTTACCGGATAGGAGGGTAGTCTGGATCTATATGGAGTTGATGGGTGATCAACCCGGGTCAATCCCTGTCATGTCTTCATGCGACCATGCAAACCGGTCGTGTTGTTTTTGCAAAAATTCACTCAAGTCTGCTCGAAGCTTGGGATCCAGATTTGCTCCTATTTGAGTTTTGTGATATGCATGTTCTGGATGAATTTGGACCTCGTCTAGTTCTTCAATACTTGGGAGTGTAGGCTCCAAAGGATGAGGCCCGCTCTGTAATTGCTATGTTGAATGGATCTTAGCTTTCATTGTCGTCTGGTAGCATCCTCTCGAGGCAGTCCTATCACCCCTTATTTCCTGGACCCCCCACTTCGTTGGAAACTTTAGAGTTTGATGATAAGTGGATGACACAGCCCTCATTTCATGAATCCATGGCCTACCGATGATAAGGTTGTAGGCAGAAGGACAATCCAAGACTAGGAAAGTAGTCATTTGGTTGATTCCTCCTGCGTAGACTGGAAGACTTATTTCTCCCAAAGTAAATTTCTGCTCACCACTGAACCCGATTAACACCGTTGTTCGTTTGTTAACTTTCCCCAGTTCAGCTCCCATATCCGCTAAGGCAGTTTCAAAGATGATGTTGGCTGAAGATCCCGTATCTACCAGAATCCATTTGACCATAAAATTCGCCACCTATAGGGAGATCACTAAAGCATCATGATGAGGGTTCATACTTCCGGAATTGCTGTCGTCTGGAAACTCCATCATCAGATTTGTAAACTTTTTCTCCATAGAGACTGTGGAATGATGAATGTTTGACATGATAGCCCTGGCATGTCGTTTGGCCGCTGAATACGAAACTCCACTGATCTTCGATCCTCCTGAAATGAAATTCACTGTATTGTCGATTGGTGGAGGTGGAATTGGTGCTTCTTCATGTCCATCCCTCTCAGTTCTCTGAGCGAATGTAGCTTTCCCTTTCTCTGTAAGTAAATCTCTTAGAAATCCCTTGTTCAGCAGCTCGAGGACTTCTAATCTTAATGCCACACATTCAGCCGTCGTATGGCCGTAGTCTCGATGGAATTCACACCATTTACTTGTGTCTTTATTTTTGAAGCTTTCTCTGCTGCGTGGAGGCCATCTTACTTCATTTCCCATTTTTTTTATTACCAAAACTAATTCTCCTGGAGAAATAGAAAAATTGTAATCTGGGAGTCTTGGCTTTTCTACTTGAACTATTTCCTGTGTTTTGTATGGCAGGGGTCTTCGATCAAAGTCCCTTCCGAGGGGCTGATGTTCTTTCTTTGGGTGACTCATTTTCTCTGAATGATGCCTAGGTGTCATTCTTGCGAATTCTTTATGTCGTCTGGAAGTATGAGGCGTTCTCTCATTTTGCATATTAGAGGAATTATCTTTCCTTTTATTCCTCTTGTCTTCTTCCCATCTGATTTCGACTTGAGCTCGTGCCATGGCTTGGTCCATCGTGTAGCATCGAAATTTAGTTAACTTTTTGTAGAGTCCGCTATCACAAAGTAACCCGTTTCTGAAAGCTTCCACAGCTGTCGGCTGATGTAGATCTGGAATTGTTATCCTCTCCTTATTGAAACGGGCCACGTAGCTTCGCAAAGATTCACCCATCCGTTGCTGGATGGTACTAAGGTCGTCAGTAGTTTTTTCAAGTTTGCAAGAGCTGGCGAAATGCTCCACAAACTTGTCTGCTAACTGTTGATAGGACTTGATGGATCTGTATGGTAGATTGATGAACCACGTAAGGGCAGGGCCTCCCAAAGTTTCTCCAAATCCTCTGCACATACCTGCTTCCCATTGAAGTGGAGCTAAGCTAGTTGACATCATTTTGTACTTGTAATGGATGACATGGTCGTCTGGGTCAGTGGATCCATCATATAGTTTCATGTCGGGTGGACTGAACTTCCGTGGTAACTCAACGGATGTAATGTTTTCCGTAAAGGGGGTGTCAGAAATGGTTCCAGCTCTGCTCTTCTTTATTGGTAGTTTCACTCCTGGTAGGCTGGACATGATTGCTTCTTTAAATTCCTTCATTTCCCTTCTCATAGCGATGGCAACTTGTTGAGCTTGGTTGATGGGAGAATTTGGCAGGTCCCTCTGGTCCTCATCATTTGATGGAATGTCATCTGTTATTTCGTTAAATGCTCCCAATACATTAACTGGTGTGATACGGTTATTGGGCTGATCTGAGATATCATGATGCCGGGATGGGGATGAAATTAACTCCAACTGTTTCTGAAGGTTCATGTTGGAAATACGTATGGTTAGATTTTCCTCTTCCAAAGCTTTTAATCTCTCCTGAAGCGTGGGCAGTTGTGATGCCATTGGATCGGTTGTTTGTTCATTGCTTGAAGCCATGAATGACTGAGCTGTGAGTGTTGGTAGAATACAAAATCTTTGTTTGCAAATTATCGCTAGGGCCCCACGGTGGGCGCCAAATTGTGGATGCTGGAATTCGGCCGAGGTCCACAATCAGAATTTGTAAATATGGGCACTAACGATCCTGCAAAACAAAGAAGAATGAATGGGAGTAGACTGCCTACCGGTGTGGTAGGTACCGGGGACACTCCGACGCCCAAGTCAGTAGTATGAAATGATCAGTAAATATGTAAAAAAGTGATGTTGAGGTTTATTATTGCCTCAACTTTGTTTGGATGGCCGTGAGGGCAATGACAAAATACCTTTAGAAATGGAGAATAGAGCCCATATCTGAATAAATTGTATCAGACTTGGATGAAAGAAGTTAAGCTCTGCCCTGTCTCTCGAATTTCGTTCCAATTTATAGATGAAGATTATCATCACTAGCAGCTGCCGTAAGTCCCACCACGTGCTTTGTGTATTTGATAAAAAGTCTGGGCAGGTGGGAATAAGTTTTGTGTCGAGCAAAGTAGAAGAAGAGTAGTTGATATAATTATGGGTTTTTGTATTTAAGCTTATGACTTAATTGTAATACAATAATAAATAAATCTTTTGGGCCTGGCCTTCACTTTCGGGCTTTGCATACCATTTTGGGCTTTGCATATTATTTTGGGCTCTGCATACTATTTTGGGCTTTTAAGGTAAAAAACGGTTTTATCTTTGGCCCATTTTTGGTTCGTACAGTAACTATGGCCATTGAGTATGCAACTTCTACCAATAGACTTGCAACTTTTACCAATAAATATGTAATATTTCTAATATGAAACCTTTAACAATAAACATGCAACATGAAACCATTGAACTTGAAATTTTAGCAATAACATATAACTGCATCTGCCTCGAAAACCACACATGTAACTATGGCCATTGAATATGCAACTTCTACCATTACAGTTGCAACTTTCACCAATAAATATGCATTATTTCTAATATGAAACCTTTAATAATAAATATGCAACATGAAACCATTGGACTTGAAATTTTAGCAATAGCATGCAATTGCATCTGCCTCGAAAACCGCATATGTAACTATGGCCATTGAATATGCAATTTCTACCATTAGACTTGTAACATTTACCAATAAATATGTAATATTTCTAATATGAAACCTTTAACAAAAAACATGCAATATGAAAATATTGGACTTGAAACATTGAATATGCATTTTCTACCATTAGACTTTAACATTTACCAATAAATATGTAATATTTCTAATATGAAACCTTTAACAATAAACATGCAATATGAAAACATTGGACTTGAAACTTTAGCAATAACATGCAATTGCAACTGACTCGAAAATCGCACATGTAATTATGGCCATTGAATATGAAACTTTTATCATTAGATTTGCAACTTTTACCAATATATATGCAATATTTATAATATGAAACCTTTAACAATGAACATGCAACATAAAACCATTGCACATGAAATTTTAGCAATAATATGCAACTGCATCTGCCTCGAAAACCGCACATGTAACTATGGTCATTGAATATGCAACTTCTACCATTAGACTTGCAACTTTTACCAATAAATATGAAATATTTCTAATATGAAACCTTTAACAATAAACTTGCAACATGAAACCATTGGAATTGAAATTTTAGCAATAACATGCAACTGCATCTGCCGCGAAAATCGTATATGTAACTATGCCCATTGAATATGCAACTTATACCATTACAGTAGCAACTTTCACCAATAAATATGCATTATTTCTAACATGAAACCTTTAACAATAAACATGCAACATGAAACCGTTGGACTTGAAATTTTAGCAATAACATGCAATTACATTTGCCTCGAAAATCGAACATGTAACTATGATCATTGAATATGCAACTTCTACATTAGACTTGCGACTTTTACCAATAAATATGCAATATTTCTAATATGAAACCTTTAACAATAAACGTGGAACATGAAACTATTGGACTTGAAATTTTAGCAATAACGTGCAATTGGATTTGCCTCGAAAACCGCAAATCTAACTATGGCCATTGAATATGCAACTTCTACCATTAGACTTGCAACTTTTACCAATAAATATGCAATATTTCTAGTATAAAACCTTTAAAAATAAACTTGCAACATGAAACCATTGGACTTGAAACTTTAGCAATAACATGCAATTGCATCTGCCTCGAAAATCGCACATGTAATTATGGCCATTGAATATGAAACTTGTATCATTAGACTTTTAAATTTTACCAATAAATATGTTATATTTCAAATATGAAACCTTTAACAATAAACAAGCAACATGAAACCATTGGACTTGAAATTTTAGCAATAACATGCAACTGCATCTGCCTCGAAAACCACACATGTAACTATGGCCATTGAATATGCAACTTTTACCATTAGACTTGCAACTTTTAACAATAAATATGTAATATTTCTAATATGAAACCTTTAACAATGAACATGCAACATGAAACCATTGCACATGAAATTTTAGCTATAATATGCAATTGCATCTGCATCGAAAATCGCACATGTAACTATGCCCATTGAATATGCAACTTCTACCATTACAGTTGCAAATTTCACTAATAAATATGCATTATTTCTAATATGAAACCTTTAATAATAAACATGCAACATGAAACCATTGGACTTGAAATTTTAGTGATAACATGCAATTATATCTTCCTCGAAAACCGCACATGTAACTATGGCCATTGGATATGCAATTTCTACCATTAGACTTGTAACATTTACCAATAAATATGTAATATTCCTAATATGAAACCTTTAACAATAAACATGCAATTTGAAACCATTGGACTTGAAACATTAGCAATAACATGCAATTGCATCTGCCTCGAAAATCGCACATGTAATTATGACCTTTGAATATGCAACTTGTATCATTAGACTAGCAACTTTTACCAATAAATATGCAATATTTATAATATGAAACCTTTAACAATGATCATGCAACATAAAACAATTACACATGAAATTTTAGTAATAATATGCAACTGCATCTGCCTCGAAAACTGCACATGTAACTATGGTCATTGAATATGCAACTTCTACCGTTAGACTTGCAAGTTTTACAAATAAATATGCAATATTTCTAATATGAAACCTTTAACAATAAACGTGCAACATGAAACCATTGGACTTGAAATTTTAGCAATAACATGCAATTGCATTTACCTCGAAAACCGCACATCTAACTATGGCCTTTGAATATGCAACTTCTACCATTAGACTTGCAACTTTTAACAATAAATATGTAATATTTATAATATGAAACCTTTAACAATGAACATGCAACATGAAACCATTGCACATGAAATTTTAGCAATAATATGTAATCGCATCTGCGTCGAAAATCGCACATGTAACTATGCCCATTGAATATGCAACTTCTACCATTACAGTTGCAACTTTCACTAATAAATATGCATTATTTCTAATATGAAACCTTTAATAATAAACATGCAACATGAAACCATTGGACTTGAAATTGTAACAATTAACATGAGACATGAAACCATTGGACTTGAAATTTTAGCAATAACTTGCTATTGCATCTGCCTCGAAAATCACACATGTACCTATGACCATTGAATTTGCAACCTCTACCATTAGACTTGCGACTTTTACCAATAAATATGCAATATTTCTAATATGAAACCTTTAACAATAAACGTGCAACATGAAACCATTGGACTTGAAATTTTAGCAATAACATGCAATTGCATTTGCCTCGAAAACCGCACATCTAACTATGGCCATTGAATATGCAACTTCTACCATTAGACTTGCAACTTTCACCAATAAATATGCAATATTTCTAATATAAAACCTTTAATAATAACATGCAACATGAAACCATTAGACTTGAAACTTTAGCGATAACATGCAATTGCATCTGCCTCGAAAATTGCACATATAACTATGGTCATTAAATATGCAACTTCTACCATTAGACTTGCAACTTTTATCAATAAATATGCAATATTTCTAAATTGAAACCTTTAACAATAAACATGCAACATGAAACCATTGGACTTGAAATTTTAGCACTAACATGAAATTGCATCTGCCTCGAAAATCACACATGTAACTATGGACATTGAATATGAAACTTCTACCAATAGACTTGTAACTGTTACAAATATGAAACCTTTAGCAATAACATGCAACATGAAGCCATTGGACTTGACATTTTATCAATAACATGCAATTGCATCTTCCACGAAAACCGCATATGTAACTATGGCCATTGATTTTGCAACTTCTACGATTAGATTTGCAACTTTTACCAATAAATATGCAATATTTCTAATATAAAACCTTTAATAATAAACATGCAACATGAAACCATTGGACTTGAAATTTTAGCAATAACATGCAACTGCATCTGCCTCGAAAACCACACATGTAACTATGGCCATTGAATATGCAACTTCTACCATTAGACTTGCAACTTTTAACAATAAATATGTAATATTTATAATATGAAACCTTTAACAATGAACATGCAACATGAAACCATTGCACATGAAATTTTAGCAATAATATACAATCGCATCTGCCTCGAAAATCGCACATGTAACTATGCCCATTGAATATGCAACTTCTACCATTACAGTTGCAACTTTCACTAATAAATATGCATTATTTCTATTATGAAACCTTTAATAATAAACATGCAATATGAAACCATTGGACTTGAAATTTTAGCAATAACATGCAATTGCATCAGCCTCGAAAACCGCACATGTAACTATGGCCATTGAATATGCAATTTCTACCATTAGACTTGTAACATTTACCAATAAATATGTTATATTTCTAATATGAAACCTTTAACAATAAACATGCAATTTGAAACCATTGGACTTGAAACATTAGCAATAACATGCAATTGCATCTGCCTCGAAAATCGCACATGTAATTATTTCCTTTGAATATGCAACTTGTATCATTAGACTAGCAACTTTTACCAATAAATATGCAATATTTATAATATGAAACCTTTAACAATGATCATGCAACATAAAACAATTGCACATGAAATTTTAGTAATAATATGCAACTGCATCTGCCTCGAAAACTGCACATGTAACTATGGTCATTGAATATGCAACTTCTACCGTTAGACTTGCAAGTTTTACAAATAAATATGCAATATTTCTAATATGAAACCTTTAACAATAAACGTGCAACATGAAACCATTGGACTTGAAATTTTAGCAATAACATGCAATTGCATTTACCTCGAAAACCGCACATCTAACTATGGCCATTGAATATGCAACTTCTACCATTAGACTTGCAACTTTTAACAATAAATATGTAATATTTATTATATGAAACCTTTAACAATGAACATGCAACATGAAACCATTGCACATGAAATTTTAGCAATAATATGTAATCGCATCTGCGTCGAAAATCGCACATGTAACTATGCCCATTGAATATGCAACTTCTACCATTACAGTTGCAACTTTCACTAATAAATATGCATTATTTCTAATATGAAACCTTTAATAATAAACATGCAACATGAAACCATTGGATTTGAAATTTTAACAATTAACATGCAACATGAAACCATTGGACTTGAAATTTTAGCAATAACTTGCTATTGCATCTGCCTCGAAAATCACACATGTACCTATGACCATTGAATATGCAACCTCTACCATTAGACTTGCGACTTTTACCAATAAATATGCAATATTTCTAATATGAAACCTTTAAAAATAAACGTGCAACATGAAACAATTGGACTTGAAATTTTAGCAATAACATGCAATTGCATTTGCCTCGAAAACCGCACATCTAACTATGGCCATTGAATATGCAACTTCTACCATTAGACTTGCAACTTTCACCAATAAATATGCAATATTTCTAATATAAAACCTATAATAAACATGCAACATGAAACCATTAGACTTGAAACTTTAGCGATAACATGCAATTGCATCTGCCTCGAAAATTGCACATATAACTATGGTCATTAAATATGCAACTTCTACCATTAGACTTGCAACTTTTATCAATAAATATGCAATATTTCTAAAATGAAACCTTTAACAATAAACATGCAACATTAAACCATTGGACTTGAAATTTTAGCACTAACATGAAATTGCATCTGCCTCGAAAATCACACATGTAACTATGGACATTGAATATGAAACTTCTACCAATAGACTTGTAACTGTTACAAATATGAAACCATTAACAATAAACATGCAATTTGAAACCATTGGACTTGAAACATTAGCAAAAACATGCAATTACATCTGCCTCGAAAATCGCACATGTCATTATGGCCATTGAATATGCAACATGTATCATTAGACTAGCAATTTTTACCAATAAATATGAAATATTTCTTATATGAAACCTTTAGCAATAACATGCAACATGAAGCCATTGTACTTGACATTTTAGCAATAACATGCAATTGCATCTGGCTCGAAAACCGCACATGTAACTATGGCCATTGAATATGCAACTTCTACCATTAGATTTGCAACTTTTACCAATAAATATGCAATATTTCTAATATAAAACCTTTAATAATAAACATGCAACATGAAACCATTGGACTTGAAACTTTAGCAATAACATGCAATTGCATCTGCCTCGAAAATCGCACATGTAACTAT
Organism: Zanthoxylum bungeanum; assembly: GCA_019454045.1. Classification (NCBI taxonomy): domain Eukaryota; kingdom Viridiplantae; phylum Streptophyta; class Magnoliopsida; order Sapindales; family Rutaceae; genus Zanthoxylum; species Zanthoxylum bungeanum. The sequence goes on along the minus strand of SKCR01031407.1, from coordinate 75,410 downwards.
GGCCATTGAATATGCAACTTCTACCATTAGACTTGCAACTTTTAACAATAAATATGTAATATTTATAATATGAAACCTTTAACAATGAACTTGCAACATGAAACCATTGCACATGAAATTTTAGCAATAATATGTAATCGCATCTGCCTCGAAAATCACAAATGTATCTATGACCATTGAATATGCAACCTCTACCATTAGACTTGCGACTTTTACCAATAAATATGCAATATTTCTAATATGAAACCTTTAACAATAAACGTGCAACATGAAACCATTGGACTTGAAATTTTAGGAATAACATGCAATTGCATTTGCCTCGAAAACCGTACATCTAACTATGGCCATTGAATATGCAACTTCTACCATTAGACTTGCAACTTTTACCAATAAATATGAAATATTTCTAATATAAAACCTTTAATAATAAACATGCAACATGAAACCATTGGACTTGAAACTTTAGCAATAAGATGCAATTGCATCTGCCTCGAAAATCGCACATGTAATTATGGCCATTGAATATGCAACTTGTATCATTAGACTTTCAACTTCTACCAATAAATATGCAATGTTTCTAATTTGAAACCTTTAACAATAAACGTGCAACATGAAACCATTGGACTTGAAATTTTAGTAACAACATGCAATTGCATTTACCTCGAAAACCGCACATCTAACTATGGCCATTGAATATGCCACATCTACCATTAGACTTGCAACTTTTACCAGTAAATATGAAACCTTGAACAATGAACATGCAACATGAAACCATTGCACATGAAATTTTAGCAATAATATGCAATTACATCTGCCTCGAAAATCGCACATGTAACTATGCCATTGAATATGCAACTTCTACCATTACAGTTGCAACTTTCACTAATAAATATGCATTATTTCTAATATGAAACCTTTAATAATAAACATGCAACATGAAACCATTGGACTTGAAATTTTAACAATAAACATGCAAAATGAAACCATTGGACTTGAAATTTTAGCAATAAATGCAATTGCATCTGCCTAGAAAATCACAAATCTAACTATGGCCATTGAATATGCAACTTCTACCATTAGACTTGCAACTTTTACCAATAAATATGCAATATTGCTAATATGAAACCTTTAACAATAAACGTGCAACATGAAACCATTGGACTTGAAATTTTAGCAATAACATGCAATTGCATTTGCCTCGAAAACCGCAAATCTAACTATGGCCATTGAATATGCAACTTCTACCATTAGACTTGCAACTTTTACCAATAAATATGCAATATTTCTAAATAAAACCTTTAACAATAAACATGCAACATGAAACCGTTGGACTTGAAATTTTAGCAATAACATGCAATTGCATCTGCCTCGAAAATCGAACATGTAACTATGGCCATCGAATATGCAACTTCTACCATTAGACTTGCAACTTTTAACAATAAATATGTAATATTTATAGTATGAAACCTTTAACAATGAACACGCAACATGAAACCATTGCACATGAAATTTTAGCAATAATATGCAATCGCATCTGCCTCGAAAATCGCACATGTAACTATGCCCATTGAATATGCAACTTCTACCAATACATTTGCAACTTTCACTAATAAATATGCATTATTTCTAATATGAAACCTTTAATAATAAATATGCAACATGAAACCATTGGACTTGAAATTTTAGCAATAACATGCAATTGCATCTGCCTCGAAAACGGCACATGTAACTATGGCCATTGAATATGCAATTTCTACCATTAGACTTGTAACATTTACCAATAAATATGTTATATTTCTAATATGAAACCTTTAACAATAAACATGCAATTTGAAACCATTAGACTTGAAACTTTAGCAATAACATGAATTGCATCTGCCTCGAAAATCGCACATGTAATTATGGCCATTGAATATGCAACTTGTATCATTAGACTTGCAACTTTTACCAATAAATATGCAATATTTCTAATATGAAACCTTTAACAATGAACATGCAACATAAAACCATGCACATGAAATTTTAGCAAAATATGCAACTGCATCTGCCTCGAAAACCGCAGATGTAACAATGGTCATTGAATATGCAACTTCTACCATTAGACTTTCAACTTTTACCAATAAATATGCAATATTTCTAATATGAAACCTTTAACAATAAACTTGCAACATGGAACCATTGGAATTGAAATTTTAGCAATAACATGCAACTGTATCTGCCGCGAAAATCGCATATGTAACTATGCCCATTGAATATGCATCTTATACCATTACAGTAGCAACTTTCACCAATAAATATGCATTATTTATAACATGAAACCTTTAACAATAAACATGCAACATGAAACCATTGGACTTGAAATTTTCGTAATAACATGCAATTGCATCTGCCTCGAAAATCGCACATGTAACTATGACCATTGAATATGCAACTTCTACCATTAGACTTGCGACTTTTACCAATAAATATGCAATATTTCTAATATGAAACCTTAAAAATAACGTGCAACATGAAACCATTGGACTTGAAATTTTAGTAATAACATGCAATTGCATTTGCCTGGAAAACCACACATCTAACTATGGCCATTGAATATGCAACTTCTACCATTAGACTTGCAACTTTTACCAATAAATATGCAATATTTCTAATATAAAACCTTTAATAATAAACATGCAACATGAAACCATTGGACTTGAAACTTAGCAATAACATGTAATTGCATCTGCCTCGAAAATCACACATGTAATTATGGCCATTGAATATGCAACTTGTATCATTAGACTTTCAACTTCTACCAATAAATATGCAATGTTTCTAATATGAAACCTTAACTTTAACAATAAACGTGCAACATGAAACCATTGGACTTGAAATTTTAGTAATAACATGCAATTGCATTTACCTCGAAAACTGCACATCTAACTATGGCCATTGAATATGCAAATTCTACCATTAGACTTGCAACTTTTACCAATAAATATGCAATATTTCTAATATAAAACCTTTAATAATAAACATGCAACATGAAACCATTGGACTTGAAACTTTAGCAATAACATGCAATTGCATCTGCCTCGAAAATCGCAGAAGTAATTATGGCCATTGAATATGCAACTTGTATCATTAGACTTTTAACTTTTACCAATAAATATGTAATATTTCTAATATGAAACCTTTAAAAATAAACATGCAACATGAAACCATTGGACTTGAAATTTTAGCAATAACATGCAACTGCATCTGCCTCGAAATTCACAGATGTAACTATGGCAATTGAATATGCAACTTATACTATTAGACTTGCAACTTTTACCAATAAATATGCAATATTTCTATTATGAAACCTTTAACAATGAACATGCAACATGAAACCATTGCACATGAAATTTTAGCAATAATATGCAATTGCATCTGCCTCGAAAATCGCACATGTAACTATACCTATTGAATATGTAACTTATACCATTACAGTTGCAACTTTCACCAATAAATATGCATTATTTCTAACAAGAAACATTTAACAATAAACATGCAACATGCAACATGAAACCATTGGACTTAAATTTTAACAATAACATGCAATTGCATCTTCCTCGAAAATCGCACATGTAACTATGACCATTGAATATGCAATTCTTCCATTAGACTTGCGACTTTTACCAATAAATATGCAATATTTCTAATATGAAATATTTAACAATAAACATGCAACATGAAACCATTGGACTTGAAATTTTAACAATAACATGCAATTGCATTTGCCTCGAAAACCGCACATCTAACTATGGCCATTGAATATGCAACTATTGCCATTAGACTTGCAACTTTTACCAATAAATCTGCAATATTTATAATATAAAACCTTTAATAATAAACATGCAACATAGAGACTCACCTAGCACGAAGGTCTCTTGAGGAAGCCACCCTTATCCTTCTTCATTGGCGTGAGAAATGGAAGCAAAATTCAAATGAATGTTTTCTAGAAGTGTGGTGAATGGAGACTGGAGAAGATGATGAATATATGATATATTTTATATGACAAAAATGATAAGCATACTTAAAGTTTTACTTAAAATGATAAGCTCATTGTAGCTACAGTGAGAGAGGTGTAAAAATTTTAAGTAAAACTTTAAATATGTATATCATTACTCTTTATATGATAAAGAAGAATTTTAAGTGTAAAAATATTAATAAACAATGGGCACATGTCTAAAATGGGAAGTTGTCCACGTCATTACACATTACTAGCCCGAAACATTGCGTTTTTGTCCTTGTTCTGATCCAAATATGAGATAATGTCAAACATGAAAGTTGTAAATATTAAGCGCGTACCGTAACAATAAATAATTCGTCGGGTTTTCAAAAAATTAATTTGTAAATACAATCACACTTGTACGTATTTTATGTTACGTAATATATCTCACGTGTTAAAAATGATCATCGAATTCACAATAGGATAATTGGGGCGTTACAATCTCCCCTTAAAAATGATTCGTCATTGAATCCAATTTAAGGCTGAGCTCTTCAATATATCTTAACCTGAAACCTTACGGAGCTGAATGTCTTCCCAAAACTTACTTGGACCCACTTACCACTTCATGACCCTACAATACTGCCATTTGGTTATATTCTCGTAAATTACCTTTGTTTCATCAACTGTATCATGCTATATCCTGACTGTCTTGCATAAGCTGGCGTTCTAATGTAAGAAGACATGGTTTACCTGCTGAATCTTGTCTGACGTGATTTGAAAGCTGTAACTGAGGCTGTGGTTCATCGTGAGTTCATGAATCATGAATCGAGAACAACTAAAATCTTGTAGCGTGAGCTGGAATACCTAATCATGACATAAGTATTATTTCAGGGGCGATTACTATAACATGAATCTAAGGCTAATATGTGAGTTGACATCTACAAAATAATTCGAATCGTAACATATGTGATAATCATGATCCCAACACATACATCTGTGTTGAAAACAACAAGCACCAATGCATATCCCATGCAGTAGACTCCAGTTGAGATGATAAGAAGCAACTTGCAGAAGATACCAAAAGCCACCGAAAGTTGATGGAGATGGAGTGGTGCTTCCAGCTTGCTGCCAACAAGTGCCAAAACCGTGTGGCACTGTAGCACACAATTTGGCACTATAAAAAGCCTCAAAGCCTTAGTTTCATCATCCTAGAAGTGTAAGAATAGAGAGTAAAGTGGTGTGAGAGTTTTTGTAAAGCTTGGGTTAGAAAGCTTTGTAATTCTTTTATTTGTGATATAAAAGAAGAGAATTTCTCCTCACATCTCCTCTATTGTGTGTGTTTTATCACAACAAGTGGTATCAGGAGCTAAGGTTCCACGGAAGGATCCCGAAACCCGGTAACGGAGATTCAGTTTGGAAAGTCGGTTTCGAAAAAAGTTGTCAAAATCGATTTTGAGCATACCATCAGACTTTTCACGGCGAGAGGAGCACGGTGGTATTTTCCGACGATCGATCGGAGGTCCGGTGAGCCCGCACGCGTCGCACGCGCCAGACAGTGAGTTCACCACGCGCTCCACGTGCATCAACGCGCCGCACGCGCCGCTTGAGGTTGAAGATGACCACGTCATCCACCACGTGTCGCCACATCGTCGTCCAATCATCGCCACGTCAGCAGACCCCGCACAGTCAGCAGCCCAGGTAGCAGTCCACGTCAGCAGACCCGTCAGCAGCCACATGTGCATCCAGTCAGCGCACGTGTCTACCACGTCAGCAGAACTGCCACGTCAGCAATTTCCGTGGTAAATTTCAGATAGGTCCCTCAACTTTCTGGAAATTATATTTTGGCCCTATACTTTTTTGAAAATTATATTTTAGTCCCTGAAATTTCCGTAATTGCACTTTGGCCCCTGAACTTTTTGAAATTGCACTTTAACCCCTGTAATTTCTGAAATTTACAATTTGGTCCCTGTGTCGGATTTTGACAAACGAAGTGTCATTTCCACCATTTTGACCATTCCGGACGCAACAATGAGCTTTGTTTTTTGAAATTCTGCTTAGAATTGTTATGATAGATGGGGGCAACGGAAAAATGGTTTTGTTAACCAGTACAAATTATTTCACATGGAGAGGAAGGATAAAAGACCTTCTGTATGTGAAGGACTATGATGGATCCGTATTTCTGGAGCATAAACTAGAAGGAATGACTGATGAGAAGTGGGCTAATCTTCACTAGAAAACATGCAGTAATATTCGTCAGTGTATCGACGATAGTATCGTCAACCATGTGAGTGAAGAAACAAATGCACGTGTCTTATGGAGAAAGCTGGATGAGCTTTTCCGAGGAAAGACTGGCAACAACAAGCTGTACTACATCAAGAAGATGATGGGGTTGAAATACCAGGAAGGTACAGCTGGGGCGGACCATATCAACGATTTCCTCGGAACCATGAAAGAATTGTCTTGATTGGGCATAGACTTCGGTGACGAGGTAAATGGCTTAATACTTTTTAATACGTTACCAGAATCATGGGAAACGTTCAGATCTACGATGATAAATTCAGCCGCAGATGGGAAAGTCACTATGGAGATGGCAAAGACCAGGATCTTCGAGGAAGAAAAGATGACGAGAATGCAGGAGTCAGCATCAGCCTCAACCTCAGAAGCTCTAGTGACAGAGAAGAACACCTAAGGGGGGAGTTTAAGCCGAGGCCCAGGTAGACCAGACAAGAACCGATGTAAATAAAAAACAAGAGATATTGAGTGCTATCACTATAAAAAGAAAGGCCATATGAAGATGGACTGTTACAAACTGAAGAACGAGCAGTCCAGGAGAGACGGTGACTCTAATCAAGAAAGAGTTGCCACTACCACCGAAAAAACCTCCAAAGAATTTTGTATTATGTATGAAGAAGATGTTGTGAATCTTGCCAGCCATGAGACCAGTTGGGTAATAGATAGTGGCGCCTCCATACACGCCACATCTCGCAGAGACTTCTTTTCATCTTACACACCAGGAGACTACGGTGCTGTAAGGATGGGGAATGACGGCCAGTCCAAAGCCGTCGTTATTGGAGACATCTACCTTGAAACAGAAAACGGGACAAGGCTAGTGTTGAAGGGAGTCAAGCACATCCCTGACATCCGGTTAAACCTGATCTCAACAGGCAAGCTAGATGATGAAGGTTTTTGTAGCACCTTTAGTGACGGCACCTGGAAGCTCACTAAAGGATCAATGGTGGTGGCACGAGGTAAGAAAGACTCAACTCTGTATTTGATGCATGCTAAGATTTCCAATAGTAGCATAAATACAGTTAACAGTAATGAGGCAGCCGAGCTATGGCACAAAAAGCTCGGTCACATGAGTCAAACGGGGATGGAGATACTACGCATGCAGAATGTTCTTCCCGAATTGAAGAACTCACACTTACGGAAGTGTGAACACTGCATGGCTGAAAAGCATAACAGAGTGTCCTTCCAGAGCTCTCCGCCTCAACGGAAACCGGAGGTACTTGACCTCATACATTCAGAAGTATGTGGTCCGATGCAGATGAGAACACTTGGTGGGTCACTGTATTTTGTGACATTCATTGACGATCATTCAAGGAAGATCTGGGCATACATCTTGAAGAGAAAAGATCAAGTGCTAGGAGTGTTCAAGGAGTTTCATGCTCTGGTGGAGAGAGAAACCGGCAAGAAACTGAAGTGCATCAGAACAGACAACGGTGGAGAATACAGAGGTCAGTTTGATCAGTACTGCAAGATGCAAGGAATTAGACATCAAACGATACCTCCGAAAACACCTCAGCTGAATGGCCTAGCTGAGAGGATGAACATAACCTTGTGTGAAATGGTCAGAAGCTTGTTGTCACAAGCCAAGCGGCGCGAAGAGATTTTGGGGGGAGGCACTCAACACAGCAGTACATGTTTGAACATGTCCCCAGCGATCGCATTGAAAGGTAATGTTCCTAACCAAGCCTGGACAGGTAAAGAAGTGTCATACGAACACTTACATGTCTTTGGGTGCAAAGCATTTGTACACATCCCAAAAGACGAGAGAGATCCAAGCTTGATGCAAAGACGCGACAATGTGTCTTTACTGGCTATGGTCAGGATGATTTCGGCTACAAACTGTATGATCTTGTGGAAAAGAATATCCTCATGAGCCGAGATGTTGTCTTCTTTGAAGACCGGACCATAGAAGATATCCGGAAGAAGATGAAGACAATGCCCCAACAATACAGAGATGTGAATCCAGAACCTCATACACCAGTGCCAATACAAGTTGAAAATGAGGTTCCCAGACATGAGGGTACAGGTGATGAAGGTCTCAGAGATGATGATCATGATCAACCACCAGTACCATAACCTACACCAACAGTTCCACAGAGAAGGTCTGACAGAGAGAGGCGACCTTCAACCAAATACTCTACATATGAGTATGTGCTGCTTACTGATGGGGGAGAACCCGAGAGCTACCAAGAGGCTCTGGAAATAGAAGACATGGAAAAATGGGAGGAAGCCATGCAAGATGAGATGAAATCTTTGCATAACAATCACACTTTTGAGTTGGTGAAATTGCTAAGAGGCAAAAGGGATTTGAGAACAATGGGTGTACATAGTGAAGCAACAGGAGAACACTTCACAACCCCGGTACAAAGCCAGATTAGTCATCAAGGGATTCAATCAGAGGAAAGGTATTGACTTCGATGAAATCTTCTCTCCAGTTGTGAAGATGCCATCAATCAGAGTGGTATTCAGCTTAGCAGCAAGCCTCGACCTGGAAGTTGAGCAGATGGATGTCAATACCGCATTTCTTCACGGAGATCTGGAAGAAGAAATTTACATGGAGCAACCAGAAGGCTTCAGAGTCAGCGGGAAAGAGGACTATGTGTGCAGACTCAAGAAAAGCCTCTATGGTTTGAAACAGGCACTGAGACAGTGGTACATGAAGTTCGAGTCAGTTATGAGGGAGCATGGATACAAGAAGACTACTTCAGACCATTGTGTCTTCGTTCAGAAATTCTCTGACAACGACTTTATCATCTTATTACCGTACGTAGATGATATCTTGATAGTTGGCCGGAATCAATCGAGGATTGATAATTTGAAGCAGCAACTGAGTAAGTCTTTTGAGATGAAAGACTTGGGGCCAGCTAAACAGATTCTTGGCATCAGGATCGGCCGTGATTGGAAAGCTGGGAGATTATACTTGTCACTGGAGAAATACATCGAGAAGGTACTTCAGAGATTCCAGATGGACAATGCTAGAGCGGTTAGCACTCCTCTTGCTACCCATTTTAGATTGAGTACACAACAGAGTTCCTCTACTGAGACAGAGAATGAGGAAATGAAACAGGTTCCATACACCTCAGCAGTGGGAAGTCTTATGTATGCCATGGTGTGCATGAGGCCAGACTTAGCAGACGTAGTTGGATTGGTCAGCCGGTTTATGTCAAACTCAGGACGAGAAGACTGGAATGCCATCAAATGGATTTTGCGGTATCTTCGAGGCACATCCAAAATGAGGCTATGTTTTGGAAGCAGAGAACCAGTGTTGATGGGCTACACCGATTCAGATATGGCAGGAGATGTGAATACCCGAAAGTCTACTTCGGGGTATCTGATTACTCTCTCAAGGGGGAGCTGGGGTATGGCAGTCAAGGTTGCAGAGATGTGTTGCACTTTCTACAACAGAAGCACAATTCATTGCAGTTATAGAAGCTTGCAAGGAATTGCAGTGGATGAAGACATTCGTCCAGGAATTGGGTTTCAAGCAGGAGAAGTACATTTTGTACTGTGATAGCCAGAGTGCTATCTATCTCGGTAAAAAATCCACCTTTCATTCGAGGTAAAAACATATCGATGTGAGGTATCACTGGATACGGGACGTCCTGAGCTCAAGACTGTTAGAACTCAGGAAAATTCACATCGACGACAATGGTGCCGATATGTTCACGAAAGTTTTACCGAAGGAGAAGCTTGAAATCTGACGTCCTATAGCCGGGATGACAAAACTCTCCACATAGTCAGAGTGGGGAGATTCAGAGAACTACGATTGGCTTGATCCCAACTCAGGGTATGTAGGCAGTCATACAGATGCAGCCAGGGGAGGATCCTTTTGAGGATCCGGTTTGGATGATTGATGGTCGGCTCAGATTTTGGGAAATCTTCACCGAGTGGGAGATTTGTTGAAAACAACAAAACACCAATGCATGCCCCATGCAGTAGACTCCAGTTGAGATGATAAAAAGCAACTTGCAGAAGATACCAAAAGCCACCGAATTTGATGGAGATGGAGTGGTGCTTCCAGCTTGCTGCCAACAAGTGCCAAAACCGTGTGGCACTGTAGCACACGGTTTTGGCACTATAAAAAGAGCCTCATAAGCCTTAGTTTCATCATCCTAGAAGTGTAAGAATAGAGAGTAAAGTGGTGTGGGAGTTTTTTTATAAAACTTGGGTTAGAAAGCTTAGTAATTCTTTGTTTGTGATATCAAAGAAGAATTTTCTCTTCAATCACCTCTATTATTGTGTGTTTTATCACAACAATCTGATTCGGAATCTAAGGGGCCAATGTAAGGTTTGCATGGATTCATATCCTGCTACGGATTGTTCTCATACGGTCTAGATTCGGCTTGTCTTCTTTATTAAAGAATAAGTATCCTGGTTTCATTTCAGAATAACGATACTATGAAATGTCTACTACTATGTTTTTCTACCATGGCTTACTGATCGGTTATCACTTGGCTAATAAAATATACTATACTCTTTTCTTGCTCTTACTTTACTTCATGCATGATATATATTTCCATGATTGGGCATACTAAGGAAAGGTACATGAGTTATACTGAATATCTCCTGCTTGGGATCATTAACTAAGAGGTAATTACTCGTCAGCAACTTCTTTCATGGTGGTCTGTGCTTTACAACCAATGAATGAAAAGTCACACTCCTGGACTTCCTTAGTTATGCCAAAAAATTCCTTGACTTAACTGATCTGTAAGTGCTAGTAGTACTGAATCCATTAACTGAAATCATGGCCGAAATTTTATGCATTTCTGCCCCTGACTGCTTGATTTCCTTACGTCAACCGACTAGGGAAAAGACTGATTGCAAATTTCTTAATTTCTTGAGAAACCGGCAATTCCATTAGCTTATCCTGCAAGGCAATGAGTCAACGAACGTACTCTTTCACAACTCTTACCCAAATTTCTTAAAGTTTATGTTCGCCTCATCATGCATAGGTCACCATCGTACTCCTTGAAAAATCCAATGAGCTTATTGGGCTATTCCCATACTTATTTCAGGTCAATTCGAGTACATGGAGACATGCAACGAATTTCACTAGTTCCTGAGAGTTACACTAGGTCAGACTCGAGAGTTAATTGCTATGTTGCATGAGAGAATTTTATCTACGTGAGCCTGGCCATGGGAGCTCAATACTTCCACTCGGTCAGTTAGTTCATGATTATTGTATAGGCAGATGAGCCCTCTAAGAAACGGCAACAACCAAATCAATTTTGTATCTTTTACTCTTCCTGAGGTCGGTAGGACTATCGTTTCTTTCTGCTACATAATCTAATGTTAGTATACAAGAATTAACTGCTGCTTATTAGGTAGCTTGCCAGCTAAAGAGTCATGCTTGCATGATTAGAAACCAATCACGTCGTACTTACGTTTGATGCTCTTTGACTAATTGCGACATGGTCTGTAAAAGTCACTGCTACTAATACTACTACTGATGCCATTGCCGATCCCACTACTGATACTGCTATTAATACTATTGCTGGTACTGCTACTATTGCTGATATTGACACTACTAGATTTAATTTGAGAAGGGTTAGGAGATTATGGATCATTCCGTTAAACGAGCCTAACTGATTATATGTGTGAGAATTGAGTGCAAGATTGCTGGTCACTTTTGACGGTCACCTCCGGCGAGTGAGCACTTTTCAGGCCGAGATCTTTCCAACGCCAGTGGTCGCTTTCTGATCCGACATCGTTTGGGTTGTTTTCCGTTTTGGAGTTACCGACGATTCGGGGGTATTACCGGAATTTGAGATCCGACCGTTGGATCGGCGATCCGATCGCATCAGATTGTTGCTCTCGATATTACGAGTGTTTTGGTATATATATTCACCGTAAAAAGTAGATTGCGGAAAGCGACATCAAGGTTGAGAAAGAGAATAGAGCTGCTTTTCAGGAAAGTAGGAAGAGGGGGCGAAATGAGGTTTCTGAGGAAGGACATGGTAGATCTAACAGTAGACAATATCCTCCACAGTCGGGTCACAGTGGGTTACCACCTAGAGGCACACAGAGTGCACCTTTCAGAGGACAGTTTCGCAGGGGTCAGACTGAGCAGGTTCAGAGCAGAGGCCTAGTGCCATCTGTTGATCAGAGTGCTGTGAGTGTGGCATCTCGGCCTACTGGCCCTCGTCGATGTTATAACTGTGGTCAGGAAGGTCATATCAGTATGCAATGTACCAAAGAACAGAAGTGCTTTGTATGCCAGCAGCCTTGACATTTTGCTAGAGATTGTCCTATCGGTAGTGGATCTCGGGGAGCTGAGCCGACAGCAGGACGTGGTAGATGGACAAGTTCCTATGGTAGTCGTGGACGAGGTTCGGGTTTCACACAGAACAGAGGCAGGGGAACGTTGAGTGGATTGGATGGTGGTAGAGGACAGACATCTCAGGCTCATACTGCACCTGGTGTTGATAGGGGACGAGTCTTCGCTATGACAGAGCACGAGGCACAAGATGGTGGTACTGTATCAGGCTCGGTGCAGATATCAGGTATAATTGTTCGAGCTTTATTTGATACGGGTTCTACGCATTCATTCATTGCTACTAGTTGTATTCCTTGTCTGAATAGTGTACCAGAGACCAATAAGTATCTTTTGATTGTGAGTCTTCCTTCGGGGAAGGACATTAGAATAGATGCGGTATTTAGGGGATTAAGTATTGAGATTGAGGCTAGACAACTACCAGTTATACTTTACCCGTTAGAAATGGAGGACTTCAGTTTGATTTTAGGAATGGATTGGTTGACTGCTCATGGAGCAGTTATTGATTGCAGCAAAAAGGAAGTAAGGTTTAAGTCAAATAGTGGAGAGTTTAAGGTGGTCAGTGATTGTAATCAGGTTGTGGTACCCATCATTTCTGCCATGTCAGCTTGTAGGATGATTAGACAGGGGTGTAAGGGCTTTTTAGCAAGTATCACTACAGTGGATAAAGAGGAATCGAGAGAAATAGCTAATATTCCGATTGTGAATGAATATCAGGATGTTTTTCCTGATGAGTTACCAGGTTTGCCGCCCTGTAGAGATCTAGAATTTACTATAGATCTAATTCCAGGTACTACTCCTATTTCCGTATCACCATATCGTTTGGCCCCAGCAGAAATGAAGGAGCTGAAGGAACAGTTACAAGAGCTGTTGGATCGAGGATTTATTCGGCCTAGTGTTTAACCCTGGGGAGCACCAGTATTGTTTGTGAAGAAGAAGGATGTCACCTTAAGATTGTGTATAGATTATCGTCAGCTTAATAAGGTGACTATCAAGAATCGGTATCCGTTACCCCGAATTGACGATTTATTTAACCAACTTCAGGGAGCTTCGGTGTTTTCAAAAATTGATCTTCGATCGGGGTATCATCATATGAGGATTCGGGATACAGATATTCCCAAGACTGCATTTCGAACGAGATACGGACACTATGATTTTTTTAGTCATGCCGTTTGGACTTACTAATGCCCCTGCAACATTCATGGATTTGATGAATAGAGTGTTCCAGCCGTATTTAGATAAGTTTGTTGTGGTGTTTATAGATGACATCCTTGTGTATTCGCCTTCTCAGATCGATCATGAGCAACATCTTCGGTTGATACTTGAGATTTTGAGGAGAGAACAACTTTATGCCAAGTTCTCTAAGTGTGAATTTTGGCTGGATAGAGTGGTATTTCTGGGACATATCATCTCCGGAGAAGGTATTTATGTTGATCCACAAAAGGTTGAAGCAGTTCTGAGATGGGAGAGACCGAGAACAGTGACAGAGATTCGAAGTTTCATGGGGTTAGCAGGCTACTACCGTCGATTTATACAAGATTTCTCTATTATTGCTGCTCCAATGACTCAGCTGACAAGGAAGAAAATATCGTTCGTGTGGACTGATGATTGTGAGAGGAGCTTCCAAACTCTGAAAGAGAAATTAACTACTGCACCAGTACTTAATTTACCTTCCGGACTTGATGGATATTTGGTTTATACTGATGCATCACATCAGGGGTTAGGATGTGTTCTGATGCAACATGGAAGGGTGATCGCTTATGCCTCGAGACAATTGAAGACCCATGAGAAGAATTATCCTACTCACGATTTGGAAATGGCAGCAATTGTTCATGCTTTAAAGATTGGAAATGGCAGCAATTGTTCATCCTACTCACGAGTTCTTCTGCAATTTCCGGCCGTCTCCGGTCACTTTTGACGGTCACCTCTAGCGAGTGAGCACTTTTCAGGCCGAGATCTTTCCAACGCCAGTGGTCGCTTCCTGATCCGACATTGTTTGGGTTGTTTTCCGTTTTGGAGTTACCGACGATTCGGGGGTATTACCGGAATTTGAGATCCGACCGTCGGATCGGCGATCCGATCGCATCAGATTGTTGCTCTCGATATTACGAGTGTTTTGGTATATATATTCACCGTAAAAAGTATTTGGTTGTGGGGTCCGCTTTTTGGTGGTGGGGCCCAATCTTCGTTGTGGGGCCCGCTTGCCTCGCTGAACGTTCTAATTAGTTCCGGAGCCGTTCATTGCTATTTTTCTTCTCAGCTTAGTCGTTTGGATTTTCGAGCTGATAATCGTTATTGACTTTTGCGTAAATTGAGGTAAGTACACTCTGTGGTGATTCTCTTAACATATTGTTTTATGATTGATGGTTGTTGTGAGAGTCGGTATATATAAATATAATGGTATATTATAATTATATTTATATTAAATATATGTTGTTGAGATATAATATTGAGATAAACATGAAATCGTGATTATTGAGATGAGATACTCTGGATTGGATGTGAGATGTGATTGTATTGGATGATGTGTGTTGTTGTGTTATGCAGCCGGGTTTTGTATGATAGTGGTCGGAGATGAGATGTGATGATACATCAGGTGGTATGAGATTATGGAAAACCTTGGGAGTTGTGATGAGATACTCTCCCATTGGTTTTTGATTTGATGGTAAACATTGGAAGTTGTGATGAGGTACATTTCCACTGGTTTGATATGGTGGGAAGCCATGAGAGTTGTGATGAGGTACTCTCTCATTGGTTTCAATCCACTATTATACTTAGCCCGGATTAGCAACCATGTTTGATGAATGTTGCTTTGTTTTGGGATGATTGCATGAGATGATATATATATATATATATATAATATGTTATTTCCATATATATATAATTATATATAGATATATATACTTATATAAATATTCCTATTTTGTTGGTGAGGTCATGTTGAGAGAATGAGTGTTTACTTGCTGAGCTTTTTAAGCTCACCCCCCCTTTCCCCTAACATTTCAGGTAGTCTGTCTGTTCAGTAGTAGCAGTACAAGATTTGGATCCACGTGCCACAGTTGTATGTTCGGGTTGGACCAGACATTTGCGTCACCTTTTGTATTTATTTCTTTAATATTGTGTTGTAAATCACAACAGTCGTGTATACTGTTTGGATTTGTAATAAGTGATGTAATATTGTGTGCATTTGAGTGGTTGTTTGACATATAGTATGCTCGAGCTAAAGAAGTCTACGAACCTCTTTCTAGGGTTGAGCCCGCTCTAGGGAGGGGGTCGTGACAATATGAGGGTCAGTTGTGCATGCTATTTGTAACGCACCTACACTCTCCAAGCTTGTCCAGGGCCAATGACTTGCCCATGGCCGCTTGCGTGTGGTGCTAGTGTGCTCTTTGTATTTATTCTTATTTTATTTTATTTTCTATTTTAGGGGGTGTGACAACTCAAACATCATGTGTGTTTCCTAGTGACACTTGTACAATGTCTTTAAAACCTCTTTAGGGGGTGACCCGTGCACCTTAGAAGGGCCTTGGCCACCAGCATACTAGGGGCTTTAGCTGTGTACTCCCTCGCCCTTAGTTGGCTTGCTTAATGAAACATGCTTCCTTTTGATTTCCAATTGCTATGCCCGAATGTGTTGCTTGAATGTATATCCAATATATCTCGCATGTGTTTCATTATCTTATGCCTTGTGGATGTATGCTTTACTTTGTTGCCTAATAATGTTCCATTCTATAGATGGCTAACCATGGGTACGACCTTGCAGGGTCGATTCTAGGCTGACTTGTTAGGCGCAACGCTAACAAGTGCCGCACGGACCCAACTTGGTGACACCAAAGTTTGGCCCGTGACAGTTGGTATCAGAGCGTGGTTCAAGGTTGTGTTGCAAAATGGCTACGAAGTCCTCCACAAAAACGCGCTTGGATGCTGTCGAGAAAAAACTAGTGGATATTGATAGCCTCATCTCAACACTCACGAACAAGACTTCATATGTCGAAAACCTCAGGCAAACTATCAAGGTACTCGAGGCCCTTACAACCAGGGTAAATGCCCTAGAGACTCAAGCAACAGATGCTAGCACTAGTGCCCCACGAGAAGGGGGAGATACCAATAATTGGCAAGATGCCGTGAGCTCCTTGAAAGAGCAGTTGGTAGAGTTGAGCATGAGGGTGAATCTCACCGCCCTCGCTGTCTCAAACTTGCCCACGACTACTAGGAGCATAGAACAGAAGAGATCCAAAATACCGGAGCCTAGAGTATATGATGGTGTCAGAGACGCACAAGCCCTCGAAAACTTCCTCTTTGACATGGAGCAGTACTTTAAAGCTTCATGGATAGAAGAAGAGGGGGACAAGGTCTCAATAACCTTGATGTATTTGTCTGGAGATGCGAAGTGTTGGTGGAGGGCAAAACACATTGAAATCCAGGAAGGCCGATGCGCCGTTGACAATTGGGAGGATTTGAAGCGCGAGCTAAAAACTTAATTCCTACCAGGAAATGTAGCTTACATAGCTCGACGACAATCAAGAGACCTAAAACATACAGGCTCCATCCGGGAAGATGTGAGGAAGTTCTCCGGATTGATTTTGGATATCCGAGACATGTCCGAACAAGACAAACTCTTCTATTTTATAGAGGGGTTGAAGCCTTGGGCTAGAATAGAGTTGCAAAGGCAACGAGTGAAAGACTTGCCTTCAGCACAAGCTGCGGCGGAACAATTAACGGACTATTCCCTCGAGGGACCTCCATCAAAGAGACCTACGCCGGCTCCTACTAATAACGATAGTGGGAATAAGAAGCCTAGGAATTGGAACAGCGATAGAAGTGGGGGAGCGGAGAAGAGAGTAGAGTCATGTTCCTCGAACTTCAAATGGCCGGCACCTTAAAACGGTCCTCCAAATGGGAAGAAGCCCTTAAGTTGTTTTATTTGTGACGGGCCACATCGAGCTATGGAATGCCCTAAGAAATCGAGAATGGCGGCCCTCTTAGCATAAGAAGAAGAGGAAGAACGACGACGCCCGACTGAGAAGGGCCCAGAGAGGGAAGAATCTGGCCGAATGGTGGCTTTGAGGATGCTCAATGCCCTTAACAAACAACCAGAAACTCAGAAGGTCTCGGAAAAGGGCCTCATGTTTGTTGATGCATTGATCAATGGAGTTGCGGCAAAAAGCGTTATGGTGGACACGAGGGCCACCCATAACTTTGTTTCTACCGCCGAAGCGAAACGTCTGGGGCTCAAGTTAGAGCGGGACGCGGGTCGCATGAAAGCGGTTAATTCACAAGCGCTACCCACGAGTGGGCTAGCGAGACAAGTAAGAGTGAAGATCGGCACGTGGGAAGGTCGAACTGACCTTGTGGCTGTCCAGATGGACGACTTCGATATTGTTCTAGGAATGGAATTCCTACTTGACAAGGGGGCCATCCCTGTCCCAGCTGCAGGGAGCTTGTTGATTATGGGGGGAGAAACCTGCAGTAGTGCCAGCAAAGGTAAAACCTCCCACAGAAGGAAGACTATTATCCGCAATCCAGTTTAAAAAGGGGATCAAGAGACGGGAGCCGACATTCATTGCTATCCCTACAGTAATTGGAGAAGGGAGAGAGGAAACCCCGGTGCCTGAGATCAACAGGGTTTTAGAAGAGTTTACTGAAGTGATGTCTGATCAGCTCCCCAAAGTCTTAGCTCCGAGGAGGTCCGTTGATCACCAAATCGAGTTAGTTCATTCAGCTAAACCGCCGGCAAGAGCACCTTATAGGATGGCTCCACCAGAATTAGCTGAACTTCGCAAGCAACTAGATGATCTGTTGGAGGCAGGCTTCATCAGGCCTTCGAAGGCCCCATATGGAGCCCCTGTCTTATTCCAAAAGAAACAAGATGGAAGTTTGAGGTTGTGCATCGACTATAGGGCTCTGAACAAGTTGACAGTGCGAAACACCTACCCCATTCCCCTTATAGCAGATTTGTTCGACTAATTGAGTGGAGCAAGGTACTTTTCGAAGCTGGATTTACGATCGGGATATTATCAGATGAGAATTGCCAAAAGAGATGAACCGAAGACGACTTGTGTTACCCGATATGGAGCATTTGAGTTCTTGGTGATGCCGTTTGGGCTAACTAATGCTCCCGCAACATTTTGCACCCTAATGAATGAAGTCTTCCATGAATACCTTGAAAAATTTGTAGTAGTTTACCTAGATGACATTGTGGTTTATAGCACTACATTGGAGGAACACAAAAGACATCTTGCCATGGTATTCCAGAAGTTGAAAGATAATAGACTATTTGTGAAGAAAGAAAAATGCTCATTCGCCCAGGAACGTATCAAATTCCTCGGCCATATCATAGGGTAGGGTCATATACGGATGGTCATGGAGAAAGTACGGGCAATCCGCGAGTGGAGTGCCCCAGCCAATGTCAAAGAATTGCGGTATTTCCTTGGGCTTACCAACTACTACCGGAGATTCGTAAGAGGATACTCTAAGAAGGCGATACCCTTGACAGAACTATTAAAGAAGGAGGTGACATGGGAATGGACTGATGCGTGCAGAGAAGCCTTTGAAAGCTTAAAGGAAGCGATGATAGGAGACCCAGTTCTCATTCTCCCGGAGATGGCCAAACCATTTGAAGTTCAGACAGATGCTTCAGACTTTGCACTTGGAGGGATGTTGCTTCAGGAAGGTCACCCTATTGCCTATGAGAGTAGTAAGCTTTCTGAAACAGAACAACGATATACAGCACAGGAAAAGGAACTATTAGCAGTGATACATTGTCTGCGGGTGTGGAGACATTACCTTCTCGGGTCGAGATTTGTGGTAAAGACAGATAACTCCGCAGTCAGTTATTTCCTCACTCAACCAAAACTTACTTCGAAACAGGCTCGATGGCAGGAGTTTTTAGCTGAATTCGACTTTCATTTTGAGCATAAAGCAGGATGTTTGAATCAAGTGGAAGATGCTTTGAGTCGAAAGTCATAACTTAGTCATTTGAAGGCGTTGGCTAACATGTCTTTCAGCACCATCCGTACACCTATCAGAGAACTCATCCGAAACAACTTGGAGAAGGACCGTGTCTCTAAGGCAATTTTGAAGTTAGTAAGGGAAGGCAAGGCTCGTCGCTTCTGGTTGGAAGACGGACTTTTGTGGACTAAGGGAAACCGCTTGTATGTTCCCAATTCAGAAAACCTCCGGAGGATTCTCATAAAGGAATGTCATGATACTTTATGGGCCGGCCATCCGGGTTGACAGAGAACTCATGCATTATTAAAACAAGGATACTATTGGCCTCAGATGCGGGATGATGTGACAGAGTACACCAAGACATGCCTCATTTATCAGCAGGATAAAGTGGAGAAGTTGAAGACCCCTGGATTATTGGAACCGTTGAGCGTCCCCAACAGGATATGGGAGAGCATCTCCCTGGACTTCATAACCAACCTTCCAAAAATTGGTGAACTAACCAACATATTGGTAATTGTTGATAGGTTCTCCAAATATGCAACATTCATCCCAGCACCTAAGTACTGCAAGGCGGAAGACACTGCTAAATTATTCTTCAAGCACGTGGTGAAGTATTGGGGCGTGCCTAGACAAATTGTGAGTGATCGAGATCAGAGATTTGCGGGAACTTTTTGGTCCGAACTCTTCAAACTACTGGGTTCTCAACTAAACATGTCAACAAGTTACCACCCCGAGACTGATGGACAGACAGAGAGATTCAATGGAATGCTGGAGGAGTACTTACGCCACTTCGTTAATGCCAACCAGAGAAATTGGGTACAACTCCTTGATGTTGCCCAATTTTGCTTCAACTCTCAAAAGAGCTCCGCCACCAACAAAACACCTTTTGAAATTGTGATGGGTCAGCAGCCTCTACTCCCACACACAGTGACAGAGTATTCCGGGAAGAGCCCACGAGCTTTCAACTTCACTAAGGAATGAAGAACCAATACAGAAATTGCTCGAGCTTATTTGTAGAAGGCTTCCGCGAGGATGAAGAAGTGGGCAGATCAACATAGAAGACCTTTAGAATTCCGACCTGGAGATTTGGTGTTGATCAAGTTAAACCCAAAACAATTACGATTCAGAGGGAACAGAGACAAGAGATTGGTGAGGAAATATGAAGGGCCAGATCCCGTTCTTAAGAAGGTGGGAAAAGCTTCATACAAAGTCGAGAATCCAGCATGGATGAAGATGCACCCAGTTTTTCATGTCAGTAGGTTGAGACCTTTTCATGCAGACAATAAGGATGCAACTCGCAACCAACTACGAAGACCGGAGATTGAAGAACCAACTAGGAAGAGAACCACGAGGGAAGTTGAAGAGATTTTGGCAGAAAGGGAGGCGACCGGAGACCAGCGACAGGGAAAGGAGTTCCTAGTGAGGTGGAGAGATCTGGGAGATGAAGAGACAAGTTGGCCAAGGTTAGGATAGGCTTGAGGAATATTTCCTTTCTAAGTTGGTGTCAACCACTTTGCGTAATCAGAAACCCATAGCTGCTAATGTTGTATCGGCTCTACTGGAATCCTTGTGAGTCTGTCTAACCTAATTAATGTATTACCATTGGGATACGAGCCTTGGTTACTCACTTAATAAACATACTAGAATTACGTTAATTCTACAGCTGAATAATAGAAGTAATACACTGTGATGTCTTGGAAATGCCCATGCTGTTGCTTATCTTAATTTGACTGGGGTTTGGGAAGTAACTGACGTCACGAGGTATCAGAGAGTGTGGGGGATTCTTACTGGTAGTACTGTCCGTTCTGTTGGATGGCTAGGTACTAATGAAAGGAAATGCTACCGAATAAGGTGAAAGTGGTTGTTCTGTGGTGATGTCAAGTTACTGCTGATGTTGACGGATAATCCATTTCACACTCTGTGCATGAATTCTTGCATGAGCCATGAGTATCGAACAAAGCCATCTTTATCACAAGCCGTTCACAGTTCACTGGCTGATTCATCAGTCTCTACATGTGTGGCATATTCCGAGTACTACTACCACCTATGTCATCCGTGGTACGCAGCTCACCAACATGTTACATAAGGGTTCGATTGATTTAGATTAGAAATGGAAAGATTGGAACTTGCGCTAACGGTCTGCATCATCTGGGAATCATGAGTTTCTAATTGAGGCTTAATACTGCAATTCTTATACTCTCTTAGGGGTACTGATACGAAACTGGATACGAAAAAGACGAAACCCGATCCAAGATCCCGTAGACCCCCAAAGAACATGTTCTTGAAAACCCTTGGAGATAGCCTCAGATGAATTTTGCCAGCAAAATGGACGCCACAAAAGGATATCAACCCTTTGATAAGTCTTTGTTCAATCACTGAACGTTGATAAAATTTTCTTAATCTCAAGAAAGTTACTATTCACGCACTAAAAATTGGGTCATTTATTAAGAGTTGTTTTTGAGTTTAAATAGTGGCATGCTCAAACCCTAAGAGAGCCAAAAAGTCTAAAATAGCCTTAAACTACCCATTATCAACTACAAGCCCATAACTCCTAATTTCTAGCTCATTTTGAATCCACAAATAAATAAAATAAACTAACCCAAATAATAAATAAAAACGGTTATCCACGTTGGTTCCATACATGCAAATAAATAATAAATAAGCCTAAACAAACGAAATTGATCCATGCTGCTCCTCGAAGACTTGAGTCAAATGTATAACTCTTGAACCCTCTTCCTTGAAGTCCAATTGGTCTCAAACATACTTGTTCAATTCAGCTACATGACATTGGGCTAGGTCTGCCATAGCGTCCTTGATCTTCTGAGCTCTGTGTCTTGTAACCGGTCCAACTAGTACATGGATTGGATCAATTGTGGTCTGGACCGAACTAGGTGCAGCTAGGATCACATTAGGTACTGTTATTATGTCTTAATATAGAGGAGAGGATTATGGAATATTAAGCTAGGCTTACACACTGGTATTGGTTTTCATGTGGTTATTGCTCTGATGGAATCCATTACACATTATTTCTTTATTATTTTTTTGGATAGTTTGGGGTGGACCCGTCAGAATGAGATTCCTAACCAATACCTCTAAAAATAGGGTGGGCATAACATGATTTCTGCTGTTTCAAATGTCACTTTATACTAATAGTCTTAGACCGTTGTAAAAATGATCTGGCGAGCATGAATGGAAACAAGAGCCTATTTAAAGGTGCCTTTAACTTATAATTTTGGTAGAGAATTTTGAATAAAGAATAACCATTGGCGTTTAACATCCAAGTGTGTGTGAGAGTTGATTCTCTTTTGGTTCTTTATTGAACCCTTATCAACACTTATCAATGATTGACGATCTTTGTGGCGTCTATAAACAGCTACCAAGATTCAAACAAGAAACAAAAATATTTATCAAGGTTAGGATTCTTCGGGGTTGGAATTGATCTTGGAAGTGTTTTGTTCCTTAACAAAAGATCGACACAAGGTTTATAAGATGATGCAAACCTTGCAAGAACAAATCTTGCAAAACCCACAGAAGATTAGAATCTCGCCAAGGAACGCCAAACACAGGTTTAAAGATTAGAAGCCTGTAACACCCCGGTCACTTCGGCGTGATCCCAATGTCCATCCTCAATATGTGTGATGTATTATGTAACCTAAAATCATACATGAGTGTATTTATATACGCAAAATCATTTTTCGAAAATCTGATAAAATATTTACAGTTCTGGTATGTAATTATTTTTCGATCATGTTCTGGTCAGTCCTTGGTATTTAAGACCGAATGATTTTTGACGCTCGAAGGCGCGGTCCAAAGTCATGAAGAATGGTAGATGCGGATCTTCCGATGCGCGATTATGAGCTGGAAGTCTAGGGAATGACATTTGCCAAGAATATGAGGAGGGAAATCGCCGGAGATAGTATTTAGAAAAAGGGATTTTCGGGAACGCTACAAAGGATTTCTAAATGTGGCGAAAGAGGAGAAGAATGGCCTGATTTTTATATACTCGACGGATGTCTGGCCGGACATAAAGTGAGGATATACGACCGGACATACACTAATTTCCGGCCAGACAAAACTTTGAAAACGGAGAATAAGCTTTGTAAGAACGAGATTGAAGCATCTTATGATAAAACAGAGGTCGAAACACCTCAATCAATCGACATATCGGGGGGCCCGAGTGCCCATTTTCATCTTAGGTGAGGTCAAAACACCTCAGCCTATCAAAGCATCGAGGGACCGAGTGCCCATTTTCATCACAACAAAGGGCAAAACACCCCAACCGATCGAAGAATCGGGGCCCCGAGTGCCCATTTTCATCACATCAGAGGTCAGAGCACCTCAATGGATCAAAACATCGAGGGCCATAATGCTCATTTTCATCACAGCAGAGGTCGAAGTACCTCAACCAATCAAAGCATCGGGGACCCGAGTGTCTATTTTCATCACAACAAAGATCGAAGAACCTTAACTGATTGAAGCATAGGGAGCAATGTCGCTCAATTGGTTGGACTGTATATATGGTTCTAATTGAAAAATGCAATCCCAAATTTGGACCAATACTAAAACAAAAAGTTACCTAAATACTGTGCTATATAAATATACTTCAAAATCAAATAAATGTGATGAACAAAAATCTCGTGTAGCCTTACTTAAAAAAAGACCATAGTCTTTGCGTCCGACCATATTTTTTTATAATCTTTATTTAATGCCAACATCTATATGTTTTATTGTTTGCTGTAAGATTATATACTTTTTTATTTATATTTTAAAACACGTTCATAAACACTATGCCAAAAAAAGGCTTTTACTATGCCTAAATTAGTGTCATTAAAGATTTCTACCGACACTTTTTAATAATATCAATACTCAAGAAATCAGATATTACTGATACTAATTATTAGTGTTAGTAATTTTATGACACAACAGTGTCAATAATATTTTGACCCGATAATATCACTAATATACTAATATTAAAACATCACTAAATTATTAAAAATCACTATAATACTTGTTGATGGTGTTTTCAGGACCTATGTTATTTACGGAGTACGACAGGGGTAAAAAGGGTAATTCTCTCCTCGGTCGAAACCATTAAAACCGAACCGACCACAACGGGTAGAGACCGAGCACTTGATGATAGATGACTGACCACTTTGGATCGAGTGACCGAGCACTTTAAAATCGACAGAAACACTCTCAGCACAAAAGACTATCGTGACCGACCTCATGAAAACCGACCAGACAGGCGAGATATGCTCAAGATGATGATACCCTATTCTTGCGGATAAGATAAACAAATTATCCTACTCTCACAAGGAAATGAAGTCAGAATCCGAAAAGGAATAAGAAAAGAGAAGGCAACATCAGACTAGGAATCCTTGCAAGAGGAGAAGACTAAGTTCAACTAGGATTTCTTATGCAAATAGGAGTCTGATTTCTGTATTATTATAAATAGGAGGGCAGAGTATGTGTAAAAGGAATCAAAAAATCAGTGATCAGAATCATCAAGCTCTGACTTGTAAACACAAAAATCTGAGAAGCGTATTGGAGTAATAAAAAGTATCATTATGTTCTTGTCCGTGGACGTAGGTCGGATCCAAAATCCACCGAACCACGTTAAATCCCTTTGTCGATTGGTGTGTTTTTCTGTCTCTCGCTAAATTTGCTTTTGGTCCCCCATAACCAAACAAATTCACTATTGAAGGAGGATTCCCTCGGAGGTGATATTCCCATATTGCCCTGAGACCAAAATCCGCCGTCAACAGTTGGCGCCGTCTGTGGGGATCTCTACAAAAAGCAACTCGCGTAGTAAGACAATGGCGGAAGGGGGAAACCAACAATCATCAGAGAGCTCGGCTGCAGATTGGATGGAGAAGATCGAGGAAAACCTTAGGAAAGAAAGGGAGGAAAACCAAACTCTGCTAAAACCCATAGTAGACCGGTTAGAAAAGATGGAAGGAGCACACGACGGAAAATTCGAGGCCGGGACTAGCCGACGAAGGAATGAAATAGCAGAAGTAAAGAGAATTGTCGATATAAGTGAGGACGACAGACCCCGAAGGAGGGATCCCTACAGGGTAAGATCCGTGGTGGTGCAGAGAGATTCCCAGACCGAGGACACATGAGAGGAAGAGGATGACAAATCATCACCAGACTCCTCCTACGATAGCCTTCACAGCACCCGGAGAATAGGGAAAGAATATAACGAAAAAGTACGAGAAGATACCGACCCTGAGAAGCGCCACTCCCAAGATAGCAGAAAGAAAAGAAACCACATGAGGCAGCATGGAACCAAATACAGCAGCATGAAATCTTGGCTACGGGAGGAACTGGTCAAATGGGGAGTATACCCCAATACAAACAGAGGGGATGTCCAGGACGGCAAAGATGAGTCCCCCCTCACAGAAGAAATAAAGTCAGAGAAATTCCCAAAAAGATTCAGCATGCCGACCATGACACCATACAAGGGCCATACCGATCCCAAGACCCACATTGAAGGTTTCGTCCTACTAATGGAGGTACAAGGGGTAACAGGGGACGCCATCTGCAAAGTGTTCCCCTTAACTCTAGCCGGACCGGCCATTCTATGGTATAGAAGCCTAGCCCCAAGAAGCATCAGCAGCTTCGCACAACTCAGAAAGTCATTCATACGACACTTCAAGGGGGCTTGTGTCCCCAGAAAGACAATTGGAGAACTAAGGCTTATGAAACAAGGAGACGATGAACCTTTGAAGATATTTATTGAAAGATACCATAATATGGTACTCGAAGTCGGAGGGTATGAATCCCCAGAGGCCCTGGAAAGCTTGAAAGGAGCCTTGAAAGTCGGGAGGCTATGGACCCACCTAAGGATCCAGGACACCCCGGACTACGCCACCGCCCTGGAGGTGGCCCGAAAATTCGTTTTATTAGAAAACGAGGAGAAAGTATCCCGAAAAGGGAACACCATCAGAGAAAGAACCACAAGGGAGGGCGCCCCCCACCGTATAGAAAGAGAATCCATAAGACCACCCCCGAAGCACAAGGAGTTCAAACCACTGCACCGAGACAACCAAGAGAGAAGGGCGCCGACCCAAGTAAACCATGTGGTCGGGGAAGATGCATATATTCCCCTAAAGAAACCACTGGGACAAATTGTCATGGAGATCCAGGGGAAAGGCCTCTTAGTAGAACCCGACCAAAGAAGATTCCCCCCGGACAAAAGAAACCAAAAGGCTTATTGCTTACACCACAATTCCAAAGGACATGCAACAGACGGATGTAAAGATCTGCGAGAACAAATGGAAGATCTAGCACGAAACGGGTATCTGAACAAATACATTGACCACGAGGTCATGACAGCCAGACAAAGAGCACGTGGCCGCCAAATTAATATCATCGCAGGAGGAAGAACACTGGCCGGAAACTCTAACCGGTCAAGGAAAGATTACAGCAGAACCCGAGGACCAGACGTCTTAGAAACAGAGCAGGTCACAGGGCTACAGGGAAGTCGGTCGGTACCAATAATGTTTACTGATGAGGATACCCGAGGAGTAAGTTTCCCTAATGACGATGCGTTGATAATCAAGGCAGTCATCAGCGGGTCGGAGGTAGACAGAATCCTAGTGGACCCCGGGAGCGCGGTTAACATAATTTCCAGAGAAGCACTGGACGACCTACGGGTGGAATATGCAACCCTAACCAACGATAGCACTCCCTTATACGGTTTCGGAGGATCAGTCGTCATCACACTAGGAATGATACAGTTGGCTATAACTGTCGGGACACATCCCCGGACTTCACTGTAGTAGACTGCATGAGCAGTTACCAGGCCATCATCGGGCGACCCTTCATGATGAAAACAAAAGCCGCGATGTCCTCCTACCACCTGAAACTGAAATTCCCCACCCGGGAGGGGATCGGAATTGTGGGCGGAAGCCAGAAAACAGCTCGCAGCTGCTTCGCAACTCTCTCACGAGAAACTCTCTGCATCACAGAAGATACCCGAAAATGACAAAGAAGCCAGGGAGAAGAAGAAGAAGACAGAAGCCCTGGACCCCGGCCAAACAAAAATGCCCGACTCGCTGCAGCTGAGGAAACGGAAGAAATATAACTTTATGGGCCGGCAAAAAGTATAAAGATAGGGGGAGGCCTGAGCAAGTCTTTACGACAAGATCTTCTAGAATGCCACAAGGGAAAGGGCAGGCAAAATATGTCATCGTGGCCATAGACTATTTCACCAAATGGGTGGAGGCAGAGCCATTATCCACCATAACGGAGAAAAAAGCCACTGAATTCCTGAGGAAAAATATCGTCTGCCGGTTCGGGATTCCCCGAGCCATCATCACTGACAACGGGAAGCAGTTTGACAGCAAAGGTTTCAGAAAACTCTGCGATGACCTCCAGATTGCCCTAAGATTCTCCACACCAGCCTATCCCAAATCAAACGTCCAAGTCGAGGCAACAAACAAAACCATCAAGGCTAACCTGAAAGCTCGGCTTGGATCCAGCAATGGTCTATGGGTCGAGGAACTACCAGAGGTACTATGGGCGCACCAGACAACCTATAAGGACTCCACGGGAGAAACCTCGTTCTCCTTAGCATACGGATATGAAGCTGTCATCCCGGCAGAGATCGGGGTGACCTCCCACAGGGTTCAGCACTACGAGAGTAAACAGAATGAAGGACTTATCAGAAACCACCTCGACCTGATCGAAGAAAAGAGAGAGAGGTCGGCCATAAAAACGGCAATCTACCAACAAAGGATGGCCCGCTTCTACAATAAAAGGATTCGAACATGCACCTTCATCCCGGGCGACCTGGTGCTAAGAAAGGTCACCCTAAATACTCGAAAGCCAGAGGAGGGCTCCCTGGGCGCCAAATGGGAAGGGCCCTACAAGGTGGTAAAAGTGGTGAAGCCGGGAGTGTACATCCTAGAGCGACTGGACGGCACAAGATTAAAAAAGTCATGGAACGCTGAGATGTTGAGGAAATACTTCCAGTAAACTTTCCCTTCCTCCTATCTGTTTACGGCAAAAGGGACAGGAATCCAAATACATAAAGCCTCTCTCAAAATGACCCACAGAGAGTTGTAAGAAGGGCAGTATGTCCCCGAGCATGAATAAAAAACTTTTTTTTTTCCAAACGCTCTCAAATAAAACTTTACGAAACCATATTCAAAAAACTCGGGGACATGCTCACAACGACGATCCAAAGTTAAATAACACAAAACTCGCAACTGCCCGACCACGGCTACCACCATAAAAATGCACAGAGTCACACCAAAATCGTTTGACTCCATACAAAAACAACAGAGAACATAGATCTTTGAGAAACATAACATAAGGAGGAATATACCCTTAATGTTTCAATCGGCTCGGGGCTGGATTACATTCCACCGAGGCCTCTTCATTATTCGGCTCGGGGCTGGATTTCGTTCCGCCGAGGTCACTCGTTTATTCGGTTCGGGGCTGGATTTCATTCCGCCGAGGCCGTTTGTTTATTCGGCTCGTGGCTGGATTTCGTTCCGCCGATGCCGTTTTCGGCTCGGGGTCGGGTACGTCCCACCGAGTCATGCTCATTGGCCTGGGGACGGAACATTCCCCCAAAACCAAGTATCTCTCTTGGCTCGGGGTCCTCAGGGGCATACCCGATGCATAGGATCCGTGAGAAGCATAGCACAGTGAGGGATGATACCCCCGTGGGGATTGCTTACTCCAGTGTTACCGAACATGAGGAGGAACATGCCCTTAATGTGTCGAACACTCTTTTGATCCTCACCTACCCGATGTAATGGATCTGTGGGAAAGCATAGCGCGGGGGGTGATGATACCCCCGTGACGATTGCTAGCTCCAGTGATACTGGAACTAAGGAGGAATATACCCTTAGTAGTCCGGACACTCTTTGATCCATTCATCATCCGGATCCGCGAGAGACACAGCATGTGGATGCGTTACGCCCCTGTGGCGTGTGCCTGCTCCAGCGTGGTAAGGAGGAGCCCTCATACAATACACAGGCTCCCCAGTGAACCGACGTGTAGAGGATGTGCCCTTACCATTCAAACGCTCTTCTGATTCGAATCCTGGTTCACCGGGACACTGAATTGAAAGATTCAGAATTGTGTTTGGAGACCTCGGGCAGGATGCTATTTTGAGGCATCCATGTTGTTATTTTTGCTTGCAAAAAACATTTTCATGGGATAGGTGCTAAGTCACCCCCGGCTTTTGATTTTATTTTCCAGAATCTTGTTTTTTGTTTTTCGCCGGTCTGGCAGAGGGACGCCCATGCTGGATTTGGCAGGACTTCAAAAGGTTGATTCACTTCCCTTCTATACAAGTCCCAAATATTATTCAGCTCAGGGCTGGATTTCGTTCCGCCGAGGCCACTTGTTAGTCGGCTCAGGGCTGGATTTCGTTCCGCCGAGGCCACTTGGTTATTCAGCTCGGGATCGGGTTACGTCCCACCGAGACAGCTCCTTTGGTTTGGGGAGGTAACATTCCCCCAGAACCCAAGTCTTTCACTCAGCTCGGGGTCGGGTTACGTCCCACCGAGACAGCTCTTTTGGTTTGGGGAGGTAACATTCCCCCAGAACCCAAGTCTTTCACTCAGCTCGGGGTCGGGTTACGTCCCACCGAGACAGCTCATTTGGTTTGGGGAGGTAACATTCCCCTAGAACCCAAGTCTTTCACTCAGCTTAGGGTCGGGTTACGTCCCACCGAGACAGCTCCTTTGGATTGGGGAGGTAACATTCCCCCAGAGCCCAAGTCTTTCACTCAGCTTGGGGTCGGGTTACGTCCCACCGAGACAGCTCATTTGGTTTGGGGAGGTAACATTCCCCCAGAGTCCAAGTCTTTCACTCAGCTCGGGGTCAGGATATGCCCCTCCGGCTCATGTTGACACCTGAAGGGTCTCAAATTGTTCGGATAATAGGAAACATAAAGAAAAAAGAGAAAGAGATAAAAAGACACAAAATATATATATATATATATATATATATGTCAAAATACAGCTTGAAGTTTTATTACAAAAAGTAAAGTGTACACAGGGCCCTGGTCGGGTTACCCTTTCTCATTCAGCCCGCACAGGGGCATGAATTTCTTCCTCAACCGGCTCAGACGGCGGGAGGATCGGCTCGACCTCGGGAGGAGGAACTGCGGCTTCAACCTCGGCAGCATGTGAGACCTCTGCTTCAGGGATGGGAGGAGGGATCTCAAGGCAGTCCTTGCCGAGGGCATGAACATCAGACCGTCCTTCTTGGGAAGCCCCGGAAGCCGGAACAACCGAAATCGGGTCGGGATCCATCACCTCCTCGGTAGGGGGAGGGAGCCACTTCCGGAACTCCTCCTCGGAAATATCCCCCTTACAAAAGCTGATGGCCACATAAATAGGATCCATATTCAGACTTGGCAGCACCATCGGTATCAGTTCAGCACAGTCACCAACCCCCTCAAGGCAGATGGCCTCCTTCTCGGTCTCAAGATCGACTTCTCTCTCCTCAAGCTCGGCCTCTTTCCTCTCAAGATCATCTCGGGCCCGCGCCATTTGTTCATCATTGGCCTTCAGTTTGGTTTCAACACTTGACACATTCGTTTTCAAAACGCCGATCTCAGATTGGGCAGCCTTCAAATCCTCTCTGGCGGTATCAGTAAGTTTTCACTCCAGCGCAGCAGCAGCCTTAAGGGCCTTATTAATTTTGAAGTTCTCAATGGCAGTCGCTTCGTGATTCTTTATCACCTCCTCCCGATCAGCCAGTTTAGCCTCCACTTCTGTAAGGTGATTCTGAAGTCTCTGGGCCTGACCGCCCTCGGACAATAAACTCAGAATGAGGTCCTTATTCTTGGCCATGAGGTAAGTAGCCTGCACGAAAACAAAGAAAGTCAAGATATGAGATGAAGAAGACCGAGAACCGAAATCAGAAAAAAAGAAGAATAAAACTACCTTTGCCATTTGAGAGCTCATCTCGGTCACCACAGCTTCGGGAGAGATATCCTCATATCTCGAAACCTCCCCCGGGGGAATCACCTCGGCCAATTCATTAAAAGCCGGCACTAAATGGGAAGTAGCCTCCCGGATACCTTCTCCCAAGTCATCCACCCCGAGGATCACGGAACCTTTCCACTTCTTAGTGGAGCCCTCGGAAGATTTTTTCCCCCGATGGACATCTTTCTTCTTGCCCTGCACAAGCTCCTCCCCCTCCAACTCAGCCTCATCGGCCCCAAATTGACGCCTCCTTTTCCTAAAAGGCTTCGGCGGACTGACGAGACGAGCAGATCCCGATGACTGCACACCAGGAGAAGATGGACCCAGAGCAGCCGGCTGAACTTTCCCTTGAGACACCCTCCCAGCCTCAGCAGGTTCAGGCTGTGCCCGGGAAGTTCTAGTTTCAGCATGACCGGCCTTCTTCATAGTACCAGCCAACTTCTCAAAAAACTTAGGCCTCTTTGACATACCTACAAAAAAGGGGGAAAAGGAAATCAGGACCCAAGCATACAGCAAAGACATCAAACATTATAATCAAACAGGGAAGTCAAACTAAACAGTCAGCAAACATCTACCTATCCGACCCGAGACCTCTGAAGGGACGGTCCGAGTAAGGCCCGACTCAACAAAAGCCGCATCATTAACCAATTCCCTCCAGTGAGCGGCATACCGACGAGCCCAAACTACCCGTTTTTGGACTTGATGGGAAACCTTGGGAGCATCCCTTCAACACGCTATGAGGAATAGAAAAGAAGGGGTAAGAGTCCACAAAAAAAAAAAACTAAGGAAAACTAGAATATTGATCTCCTAACCTCCAGCCCTGAAGATATCTGGTACCAAGAACTCCCCGTCATCCGACCTTAGGGACCGTCCCCAATCCTTAGTGGCCCGGAACCAGAAGTCTTTAAAATTCTTATTAGAGTTAGGGAGTTTTTTTGACGACATTTGACGAGCTGTCAGAAAGCTGAAAGGTAATACCATCTGTGGTACGACCTAGGATTGGCCTTCAACCGGTACAACCTCTTTACCTCTTCGAGAGAAGGCTCGCCGAGTCCTGCTCGATGCCAAGCAACATACAACCCGGCCAAAATCCTCCAACTGTTTAGACTCAGTTGACAAGGAGCAATCTCCATCTCAGCCAGCATCCAAGCAAAGTAAGGTTGAACCGGCAGCCGCAACCCACACTCGAAAAAGGCAGGAAGAAGTGCCACCGAGCCCTCGTCAGGCTGACTGGCGCGATCCATCAAGCCAGGAACTTCAAGGGCAATATCTATCGGAATGTTATATCACAATCGAAGAAGGGCGAGGTTGTCTTCAGTTATTTTGGAAGGACGGTTCATATCCAGAGCCGACGAGCCAAGTTCACCGGACTCTGGGTCTTTCCGAGGAACCCTCTGATGGTAGGAATCTTGTTCGATCTCAGAAGGAGTAGGGGTAGTATCAAGGTCTTCTACACTAGGTGCCCCCGAGCCCGAGGAGAGCTCCTCAGCAGGGGGAGTTGAGGTTTTAGCAGGCTTTTCAAGGGAGGAACTGCTGTCAGACATCCCTGACACCCAGAAAAACACAAAAGAAAGGGGAAGTCAGTCTATAACTAAGAAACTACTCAGGTTTTCTGAAACAGGTGGGTTCTAAAAGTACCCTAAAGCCAAATCCAAAGTCGTTCCCTAGCAACACTCAAAAAAAAAAAAACAGCAAAGATTCACAACACAAAAAAGGTCGTTCAGAGGACTTACTTATTCTTCTCGGAAAGCCGGAGGTTGTGCAGTACGGTTTTGCCCGTTCCTTATGTTCGCAGCAAAGAAAAAAAAAGCCCGCGTTTTTAATCCGAGAACACTGAGT
This sequence comes from Zanthoxylum bungeanum, assembly GCA_019454045.1. NCBI lineage: Eukaryota > Viridiplantae > Streptophyta > Magnoliopsida > Sapindales > Rutaceae > Zanthoxylum > Zanthoxylum bungeanum. The sequence continues at coordinate 42,121 of SKCR01031407.1, read as the reverse complement.
TGAGCGATTCACGGAGATGTTTTCAGGAAAGCAAGGAGAAATTACCGAAAAAGATGGAACAGTGAAAGCCTCGCCTTCTTATAGTCATGACCAGGACGCTCGTGACCGTTGGATCTAAGGGAGGAACCCGGATGAACGACAGGTGTCGGCTGCAAAAGAGGTCTCCTAAGTTTAAATAGACGGCTGAGATCAGCACACTGTGAAGACGCCTCTACACGGTCGATTCGTTCCCTTTTTGGCGGGAACCCGGCGGATGTTTGACAAGTGTCGAACTTAGAAGAAACCCTAAAGATGATTTGATAGGCATTTAAGCGGATGTGACTGTTGCGTGTCTCAAGACAAAGCGCTTGAAAAGAGGCGACGAAACATTTCTCAACACCGGATCGACCTCCAACAGAGCAAATCAGCACACCATCTTTATATAGTTCCCGGCACCAACTTGCAAACTCGTTGTTACCGAGAACTAGGGGACAGATGTTGATGGTGTTTTCAGGACCTATGTTATTTACGGAGTATGACAGAGGTAAAAAGGGTAATTCTCTCCTCGGTCGAAACCATTAAAACCGAACCGACCACAACGGGTAGAGACCGAGCACTTGATGATAGATGACCGACCACTTTGGATCGAGTGACCGAGCACTTTAAAATCGACAGAAACACTCTCAGCATAAAAGACTATCGTGAACGACCTCATGAAAACCGACCAGACAGGCGAGATATGCTCAAGATGATGATACCCTATCTTGCGGATAAGATAAACAAATTATCCTACTCTCACAAGGAAATGAAGTCAGAATCCGAAAAGGAATAAGAAAAGAGAAGGCAACATCAGACTGGGAATCCTTGCAAGAGGAGAAGACTAAGTTCAACTAGGATTTCTTATGCAAATAGGAGTCTGATTTCTGTATTATTATAAATAGGAGGGCAGAGTATGTGTAAAAGGCATCAAAAAATCAGTGATCAGAATCATCAAACTCTGACTTGTAAACACAAAAATCTGAGAAGCGTATTGGAGTAATAAAAAGTACCATCCTGTTCTTGTCCGTGGACGTAGGTCGGATCCAAAATCCACCGAACCACGTTAAATCCCTTTGTCGATTGGTGTGTTTTTCTGTCTCTCGCTAAATTTGCTTTTGGTCCCCTATAACCAAACAAATTCACTATTGAATGAGGATTCCCTCGGAGGTGATATTCCCATATTGCCCTGAGACCAAAATCCGCCGTCAACAATACTGATACAATGTTAAGTATCAATATTTTATGTTATCATTTAATGTCAATAAATTATATTACCATGTTATCAGATTTTTTTTAGTGAAAAATTAAATAGATACCAATTTTTACCTGTTTTATAACAGGTAATCTGAAAATTATACTAACACAGCCAAACATCACATAGTATTGAAATTTAAATTCATATAAACATCTCATAACATCAATATTTTTTATAAAAACCAGGTAAAATAGACCCTAATTCCAAAATAAATACAATATTCTTAAAAAAATGGACATTAGTCAAAAATTTCAACAAAAAATTTGTTAAGTATTCAATGAATACAAAAATAACTTTCACCACTAATCCAAAGTCACACTTCTATTATAATGGTTTGAAACATTAAGTGGATGATGTATGTTGGATCAACAAGTAGAAAACTAAGCATTTACAACATTAAGATCATATAGGATATAGGATGAGTCAGTGGTAAAGAAAGGGAAGGACGCACAGTTAAATAAGAAATTGGAGAGTACAAGTGCACAAAAGCAAGAGAATTGGGGTTGTCCCCAAATAAACAAGCAGTAGAAACCTAATACATCAACGAGCATAGTGGGGGAGCATAAGAGAAGGTATGATTATGTCTATATCAGTTTCATTGGGTTCACAGACCATCTTGAAAAGTTTTGTACCATTAAAATTCTATTTAAAATGTAGAAACTTGCTTTCCATAATTAACTCTGTTGACGGCTGATTTTCTTTTGAGGAGTAAATCGGTAAATTCACTCCTCGAACAATCCTCCCTCAATTATGAATTTATTTGGTTTGGGGACCAAATGCAAACTTAACAAAAGATGGAAAACACATAGATAAGAAATAGGATTTAACGTGGTTCGGCGGAAAGGATCCAACCTACGTCCACGGGTACAAGGGAAAAAGAAAGATTTTATAATGTGGTCGGGTATGACCGACCTGCCTATCTCTAGAGCTCGTCTAATTCACCTCTTACAAACTCACTCTTGCACTTAAGCTTCTTGCTCTCTGTTTTACAAGTGGTGCATGAATGAATTCGATTAATACTTTACAATGAAACCTCATGCCCTTTATATAATAGGGAAAATTCTACTGTTACACTATCCTCGTGATATCAGCCACGTGAATCCGCCATCAATGCGATGTCTCTCTTTCTCAACTGCTCTGCCGAAAGTAACTCGGCCACCTGACATCTCTTTAAACCAAGTTACTATATTCTCTGCTACACGTTACCTCCAGCCTGTAATCTGTCATGTCAGACCTTTTTGAAAGGTGTTAGTTCTCATGTAGGGCTTACGTTATTTGATCATCACACCATTATTACCACTTCTGCCTGTCCTACCAAGTCGGGAGACAGAAGCAACAACTGTCCTAGCCTACTAAGCCACCAAGTCGGGTCGGCACCCATGGACCACCTTGGGTCGGGTTCACAAATGCTCATACTGTCGAATCTGATATCTTCTCATCCGGTCGGGTAGGCAGTCATGGAACACCTCGAACCTGGTCACCTCAGATCTGACCATCTCGGACCTGATCACCTCTGTTGACCTCTCATCCTCACAAGGACCTTAGGCCTTTATCTGTCAAGTGTAAAACCCACTTTACCCTTCCTCAAGATTCTGATTTCTTGGGGGCCTAAAAACCACCATCAACAAACTCAGTATGATATTTTTTTTCACTATAATCATTTTCTCTGTTTGTGTCAATGTTTCAATCAATGAGCTCTGTAGCATTACCTAAGGCAGCAAAAGATGGAAACAAAATGACAGCATCGACATGAACAGAAAAAATACTTCAATGGATTATCTTTTGCATACAGGCCTATAAAAAAAAAAATTTGAGTCACTGAACCTTTATGAAGAGGTAGAGTAGGATATTGATGGAGTGACACAGAAACTAAGTTATTAACAACATAAATATCACTGGAAAAAGATAAGGCATTCTACATATATTGCAAATTAAAACTTTGAATTCTATGTATAGAAAAAGTCTTCCTCAAACAACCTAAATAAAAAAAATTAAAACTAGATATATCTAGCTATTGCAGGAAGCCGAAGCCCTGAGGAAACATAACATGTATCAAAAGTTTTCAATGTGTTGGATATAAAGCTCACTTTTGACAGCACTTAGACAGAGATATGAGCAAGCAGTTCAAAATACATACCAAGTATAAGTGAAAGTGCATGAAGATACATTTTTTACTGTTTATTATGAGGATGGCTAAAGCATTAGCCTCTTCAGCATAATTGGCCTTAGTTGTAAAACTACAACCACCGTAGTGAACCAGAATGGCCTCCCCCGTAAGCTATAGAAAAGCAAGACATGAGTAAGAAATTAGATGACAAATGATACAGCTAGCTACTTAGTAATAGCACACATCACTAGCTGCAAGAATATATTAAGTCTCAGGCAACAACGTCAAAAACTTGATCGCGATATTATATATCTAGCACGCAAGTGCACATATCGCTCAAATAACATAGTGACTGAAATTCGGATGTCAAACCCACGTGGACTTAATAATATTTCTCTTATTAATATCAATATTAACCCACTTAACTTAAATTAAACTATTGACTAACTGAAGAGTTGATTAGTCGAATTTAATTGAAATTAAACAAAGAACTAATAACAAATATTGGAAACCCTTATAGATAGAAGAAGCCAGGGTTGTAACTTCACCTAAGCATGCACACAATAAAGTCAAACACTTTTCATTCAGATGGGTTGTTGTTATTAATTATTAACCTAGAACACTAAATTATTCACAAATCTCTTTCGATGGTCAGGTGAATATATTCAGAATAAATCAATTAACTATATGTCTATGTTAATTAAATTAAACCGAATTCACTAAGGCTGGGTTCTAATATTAGCTAGGCATGTTTTACAGGTACGGGTGTTCATAGGGTCGGGTCAGCCCGCGACCCTTTGCAACCCAACCCGACCCGGTCGGGTTGTAAAATAAAATGTAATTTCGGGTCAGACCCGACCAGACCTGAAAGATCGGATCGGGTCGTAGGTTCAATGTAAAAAATCGGGTTTGACCCGACCCGACCCACAATTAATGATTTTTCTCTTTTCCTCTCTAGTTAATTTATCATAATTTAGTTTAACTACAAATCTTATCAAAATTATATCGTAAAAAATATATTGTATGTATTTTTACGACCCTAACCGCATGACCCGACCCGATCAGGTTTAAGAAAATTAAAAAAAAACCGACTCGGCCCGTGAATACCCCTACCTGCAGGTATATTTCTATCATGAAGGGTAATTTATTCAATGAATAAATTACATGTTATTATACGAAAGACTAACACAAATTCCCTTTGTCGAGTTCCTAACGATTTACCAATAACATTCTATTATTGGCTAGACAAATAAAATAAAAATCGAAGCACATAGAATAATAAATAATCAATAACAAACCCCAAAGAATAAAAATATGCAATTCATTAATAAACATGTGCTCGGGATCCATTACAACCATAGATGAATGATTTAACTACTCATGATAAACAATAAACACCAGCTAATCATTATTACAAAGAAAAAACTCATAAAAGATAAAGTAGAGAGTGAAAGGAATAAAAAAACTCTCGTTTGCAGTTTTCGGATTCAGACTCAAACTCCCGTTGATGCACTTGTTCTTGTCTTGCTCTAGGCATTCTTTTATGCTCTGCGACTCCTAAATTATTTTATGAGGCTTCTCTTTAGGTTTTGTGACAAACATGTACTTATATAGGAGCTCATAAGGGTATTTTCTGATAAAAAAATTGAGTTCCGAACGACTCTGGGCTGAATTCCCCGTACGTTCAATTGTGTCCCGACGCTTCATGCAATGATCGGCGCGTCGCGATGTGCCAAGACTAGAATCGTGATGCACCATCGTTAGTTGGTCTCTGCCTCAATTTTCTTCTGTTGTGCATTGCGACACGCTTCCAGCATCTGGACGCACATTTTTCCTCTGAAATTTGGCCCAATTTGTTCTTTATTTTACCTTTTTCATTCCTCATTGAATCCGTTAAGCCTTGATATAATTTTTACCTGTAAAAACGCACCTAAAATACATCAAAGCGCTCATAAAATAAAAACTAACACAGAAAATTTTAAGATAGAGGGATGGCAGATATGTGTATTTTAACGGCTCATCATACCCCCAAACTTAACAATTTACTAGTCATCGAGCAAAACAAAAGAAATAAAATTAAATAAAATTAACCTAAGCCACTCTCATAGGGAACCCCTAAGCGGTCCTAGTTAATGAGTTATAGTCTCTTGAGGACTTACAGTGACGACACCCACAAACGTCATTCAACACACATATGCAATCATGTAAAAAAACAAAGAAAGAAATAAAACAGTCATCCTAGTTACACATAATAATGTCCTAAATGAATGTCTATCATTGAAATCAAAGAACCTTTGACGTACCTAACACAACTCAAATCCAAACTCTTGAACAACTCATCTAGGTTAGACTCACAATGTGTGTGTGAAAAGGTCCGATCACATCTCAATTCCTACATAAGCCAACTCAGTGATTTCATCTTAAAAATATGCATCTGATGGGTCAAACTAACCTAGATATCTCAAAAGTACTATGTATTTTCCCATTGAGCTCGATATGGTATGACTTTTTTTTTTTTACTCACCTACCCTTTAATGTAGTATTGCTCCTCATGGTGGTCATAACACTCGTCCATGGGTAGCTTCACGCTTATCGATTGGAGGTGACTTTTTTTCTCAAAATATTTTTTTCTACACTTTTCATCATTTTTATTCTCAAAAGATTTTTTTTCTGCTCTAGCCATATCATATATCATAAATATCCAAGCAAATGGTCATTTATCGTCAAGTAATTTCCTCAACTAGTCACTTTGTCAACTACCTAGGCTCTTAATGTTAGAAACCTATTTTTAAGTACATACGAATCTAATCTAGATTACCTACTCATGACATCAGATAAAAAAATTGGACATCTATCATTTCCTAAGATTTCATCCTAAATAAAAAAAAAACACATCATTTGAACTATGTTTCACTACCACATAACTATATTTTATTTTATTTTATTTTATTTTTTGTATTTTTTTCCATTTTTAAGAAATAAAATAACAGGAATTAACATTAACACTAGCACATGCTCACACCCCCAAACTTAAAATTTGTATTGTCCTCAATGTAAGATAAACATAAAATGAATAAGTGAGGAACAACATTACCATGCATTAAGTTAATCAGGCTTCTACTGATCAGAATTCAACAGCGCGAAATGTGTGGATCACACTAGTACCTGTATAAATACAAATGCAAATTTTTAAACACGCAATTAGCACACACTATAATATAACTAATATGAAAGTAAAGAAACCATAACAAAAATAAATGTGTGTTGCCTCCCCTGCTAGCTGTAAGTTTAACGTCTTCAGCGAGAGGTGGCCACTCAAATACTTATGGTGGTCTCAATTTATGTGCTGGATTTGTAGTTGCATCCTTCCCAATTGCACATTATTTTCCTTCTATGCGGCATGATATATTTGGACTGAGTTGTTTTGGCCTGTTTCTTTTGATCCTCTACTTTCACCCACTCTTTTATTATTTGCTAAAGAGGCTGCAGTTGCTGACTGCGCTTTCTCTTTTGGCTTGGATGGATTGGGGTCAAGCGATTTTGGTGGTGTATGGACTTGATGTAGCACAGTATCGAATTGATGGCAGACTACAACTATGTTGGAGTGTTCTTCATGTAAATCTGCGTTGAAGGCCTTGCATACCACTACTTCATCGGTCACCTTATATGTCTGCTTTTCCACTCTCGCTTTCTTTTTTCCTTCCATTAGATTCATTAAAGCTATATTTTTTAGACTTTCTTGGTCTCCTGCAAGGTAGAACATTTTGACAAATTACATATCTCAATTCACTTGGAAAGTAAGGAGACCTTGTTGTACGTATATTAACGCTCCTGCTGCTGTTAGAAAAGATTTTCCCAAAATGCAATGTATGTCAACATCTTCTTCCATGTCCCGAACTATGAAATCTTTTGGAAGCGCAAAATCTCTCACCTTGATCATAATATCATATACCTTCCCATTGGGTACCTTCTTGGTTCTATCAGCAAATTGCAAGGTCATGGACGTGAACTTCAACTCATGGTATCATAATTGCTTTGCCATAGGTAGCAATATTAGATTGATTCCCCACTCTAAGTTGCATAAGGCTCTTGTCTCGCAATCTGTAATAACGTATAATAAGGTGAACACATCAAGATCCTTAAATTTTGTTGCAGTCGATCTTTTCAATATGACACTATACAGCTTTGTAAGCCTTTCTTTTTTGACAGTGTTTTTCATTTGTGACATCGTAGTTCTTATTTATGGTTGATTCTCTATATATTCCTCTAATTCTTTCTTTGACGTCAGTTTAGTCGGGAATGAAGGCTTGGGTTCATAGTCCAATAAACTTCTCTTGGGCTCTTGCTTTATAATGTGGAGGTGATGGTTGGCACATCTGTTTGTATTTCCTCATTGCTAACTGAGACGGCGTTGCAAAATTCATTCCTTTCTCTTTTGGGGTTGCCTTTTGTGTCACTTTGGAAAGCTCCTAGTGGCCTCTGACTTTGATTAATGGCAAGCTATCCAAGTTGGGTTTCCAATGCTCTCAAGGAAAGCGTGTGACTCTGAAACAGGGCATCATATTTGGGTTCTTGCCTTTTGAGTATATCTTCAAGCATTTCTTTTAAGCCTAGCTTGTTTCTGTACCCTTGTCCATTACTCTGTTGTTATCATCTTAGGGGAGCATTGTATCTTTCTTGTGGTCCTGCCCCTTGGTCGTTCTTCCATCCAAAGTTGGGATGTTTCTGCCATCCAAGGTTGTAGCTATTGGAGTAAAGGTTGTGGCCCTGTCTGTTGTAGTTGTTGACATAATTAGCAGACTCACCACATGGAGCACACAGATCTCCATTCTGTCCTTCCAATATCCTACATTTATGGCTCCGGTATTGTTCAGAACTTTCATACCGAGGAGTTCTAGATATTTGCAGATTTGATCTAACTTGGCATTCACAGTTATATTTAGCTCTAACCCATGGACTGCTGCTGAATAATTCGTTCAGTTGGCCATATGGAGTTGTTATTAGCCATCTCTTCCAGTAGCTCTCATGCTATATGCTCATCCTTGGTCATTAAAGCACCTCTAGCTGTTGCATCAACTATTGTCTTCATCATCCCTATTGAGCCTATTATAGAAGGTCTGTACTTGCAGCCACTTATCTATCTCATGATGTAGACACTTAGGAAGTAGGTATTTGTATCTCTCTCACGCCTCGTATAAGGATTCTGAATCATATTACGTGAATGAGGTGATGTCATTTCACAGCTTGTTTGTTCTTGCGAGAGGGAAGTACTCTGCGAGGAACTTTGTAGATAAGGCTGCCCATGTGGTCATAGATCGTGTTGGTAATGACTGGAGCCATGCCTTAGCTCGATCTCTTAAAGAATAGAGTAAAACTTGCAAGCGAATAGTTGGTCTATCCCTTGATTTTCATCTGCCGCGTGCCGCGATGCGATTTTGGTGTCGGCGTCGGGACACACATTTTGCCTCTCAAATTTGGCGTAATTTGTTCTGTATTTTTTCGTTTTCATCTCTCGTTGAATCGATTAAGTCTTGATATTATTGTTACCTGTAAAAACGTACCCAAATCACATCAAAGCTCTCATTAAACCTGAATTAACTCATAAAATATTAAGATAGAAGGGCGGAAAATATGTGAATTTTAACTAATCATCAAGCCTCATATATATTGGGTTCGAGTCCAAACGAAAGTTTTTATTTTTTTTTGTTTTTAATGATACCTTAGTGTTATTAATTTCTGATGTTAAATGTATTGATATTATAGTGTCAGTAATTTCTGATAATTTAAAAAAAAAACGAAAAATTATGCTTTTGTATCACTTTAATAATACTTTTTGAAAATATTACTAACAAAGTGTTAATGAAACCTATTTTTGACATAATGATATAACGTTTATTATTATTGTTCATTGGATTGGACTATATGGTTATAACTACAAAGCAACCCAAACAAAAGATATATGTAGAATTGAAAATCATTTAAATCATATGATCCGAAATCTCGTGATCCTAGTAAAAAAGAGATCATACTCTTTGGATCCAAAAGCCAGCATATTCCTATTTAATTTTCAGGGTCATTATCTTTTTATAAATAATAAATTACTACAACAATTACTAGAGTATAGCATTTTTCTATCTTAACTACAAGTACAATGTTTACTAATTTTTCGTTAGTATCACTAATGAAATGATGGTTTCATGATGATGTCACCGTGGGAAATATGTCTTTCCATTCAAATTTATCCAAAATCATAACATTTCATAAATTTGAAGCGCAAAATAGTATTTTCATCCTAAAATAATTTATCTACACTTTATTCATTGTTAATTTTATTTTGTTATATTTTATTTAATTTAAATTTATTAGAATTTAGATGTATTTTTTTTAGAGTTTTTTATAAGGGCAATTTTAGTATTTTTACAAGTTAACTAAGGTGTTAATGTAGCTAGTAAAATATTATTTTCAATAGTTAAATTATTAAAGTATTACACTTTAATAATTGTTGTAATTATTTGTCTTTTTAACCAAAATTAGAGTAGTAAAAAGATAATAACCCTAATCTTAATTGAGTGACAAATTTTTAAATTAAATTTTAAAACGTATGGATCGTCTCCAATTAATAAATTTTAACATGTATTATTAATATAAAAAAATTAGCTAAAAAATTAAGAATTTTTTTTTGAAACGTTGGAAATTTCGCCGCCAAACCATCCGATCCAAATTTAAGGAGAATAAGTAAAATCTCTAACTGCTTCAGACTTTTACAGAGAAATACATCCTCTGAAATTGAACTCATAACCTGACAATCAATTCCTAAACTTTTACTATTAAGCCAGTGGACAAAATAATAATTATATTCACAATACATTCTCCCATCATTTTAACATCAAATCATACCAAGAAAACAAGAAGGCAAAAGCAATCAACTTTCAATTAAATCATTGATCAAAGCCAAGATTTATTTGTCTCATTAAAAAAACTGTCGCATAGGACCACATTGAGCACTTGTTTATTGGACCGCTTTTTCATCAAAACCATGAAGCTTTTTTTTTAAATTATTGAAAACCGCTCCGTCAAATCAACCCTTTCAGACTGTAACATCCCGTCAGAGGTAGGATGCTAACGGCAGGAGACAGAATTGACCCATCTCCATAAGCCTCCAAATTTACAGAAAATCCGACATGATGTACTATAAAACTGGATAACCTGGATCACAATCCAACATCAAATGGAATCTAAGAAAGCATCACACAAACAAAAGGACCTCAATTCCACACAAAACACATCAAAATCATTTCCTAAGGACTCTTTCCCACATCATCTATCAACACTCAATGGCACTGTGCCCACAACATCGTATGCAATCAAAATATTTACTTAATATATACAAACAGCGTACTCAGCACGACAAATAAAATATTGATCTCAAATCCTAGACCTCTAAAACTCTTCCCAGGACACTTGCGAGGGTGACTGCAACTTGGGTGATCCACGTCTCGAGCATTACATCCAAAGCTGAAGTGGTTGACCAATCTGGAAGCCGACCTGCAAAACTAACAAACTGGTTTGGTGTGAGTTATAAAAACTCAGTAAGTAATCATGCTAGTACTACAACAGAACATACAAGTCAATCATACTAGAAGTGTTTCAGAATTGTCAAGTTATCACGAGCTTTAGAATTATCAGCTTTTTATTATCCTTTATACTTTACCCATTTCAAATTTTCGTATTTATTTATTTACATGTTCTCAATATAATGGCCAGGCATTCAAAACACACAAAACATGGGTTCGAAATCACAAAGTATGTCATATACTTCGAAACCATTTCAATGTTGACGCATGAAGTCATCTATTAATACTTAACACAAGTAAACATTTTAGAAATATCATCAAATCGGTAAATCTAACAAACTTTCTTTTATTCGGTTACAAACTATCTTTAATACCAAAACAACTTACTTCAATACCAAAAAAATCTTTCTTTAACAACGATAAACTTACAATAGCTTAACAATTGGGGTTCATATACATTCACACATATCGTAGCACACTTCTCTTATACACATGCAAATGCAAATTTCAGAATTCTTACACATATGTGTACATACCAATACAACTTAACAAACACACTTTATAACCTCTGATATTCACAAGAAAAAAGAACAAAGGCAATGGATAAAAGAAGAATATGATGGAAGCAACCATGGAAGAGTTGAGAATCCAACTAAACCCAAATTTCAAGTTATGAGATTTTGGCAAATTGATATTATGATAGTTATAGTGGCATATTATGTGTTGCATATTAATGGTTAATTAGTAAAGAAATGAGTTATGGAGTAAGTGTTTGACTTGGAAAGGTTTAAAGTTTGATTTGGGAGTAATGGATTTGTGATTAAATGAGTAGTTATTGATGATAAATTGGTAGTTTAAAATGTATAGAATTGATATAAAGTGATGGATGATGTATTGGATTGATTACATATGCATTGGAGATGAAATTGGGTAAGAATCACATGAGGAAAAGAAAATGTAGAAACCTGGGAAGCAGGTCTACATCGCGACGCAGGAAGACCCTTGCGTCGCGACGCGTGCTAAAATTACGGGAAGCATCTGGACGTATGCGCGTTGCGATGAGCAAGACCCTTGCGTTCGCGATGTGAAGACAAAATTCGGCCAAATTGATTTTAAACATTCCAGTTCCACCCCAGCGTATTAAAGACCACCCTTAAGATCTCGAATCAGTTCGTATGCTCACATTACATTCTAGTACAATATGATATACTAAATTATGATTTTACATACTTAAAATTAATGGTTTAGCCTAGTTCTAGAATTCATCTCGTAACTTTTAGTCTGATCAAGCTATCATTTTTAGACCATTGCAGGAATTGTGATCTCCTTCGACGAAGCAGTATAGTTCCAGCCACTTTCCAAGCACAGTGAGTGGACACCTTTTTCTTTAAGTTGATTTTATTCATTGATTTATTCTTTATAAATCCAGGCTTACTTTTTTCAGCACATAGGGCGTTAGCCTTTATTTATTTACAATTATTTATCAGATGATAATGATTTAGAAAAGAAATGTTTTTCAAAACTAAGTTTTATGATTTTTCGGGGCAGGAGGGAAAAACTCACCCCCAATATGTAACTTGACACAGTTGGAATTGAAGGACAGAGGATATGTGAATGGGCCCTAATCGCTTCCGCTGCGCGGGGGAAGGCGTTCCCTATAATTGGCATCAAGAGCGAGGTTGAAAAGTGCTCTTAACCCTGCACTTTTTCATTTAAAGTTTCTGTTTTAATATGTTTATATGAGTTATAAATATGATATGCATGTTTAGATGAGTGTGCACATTATTAAGTTCATGTGATTAATGGTTTTAATATTTCATGTGATGAATGGATTTTGCATTGGTCGTAAATTTTTATGGCTCTTATTTTTATAGTTGGTTTTGATTTTGGGTTGTAAGGCCATAAGGCCAATGTTTATATTCATTGTAATTTTAATTTCAATGTAAAATTTCAATTCTTTGTAATATGGAGCACCGAAGTCGCTTAAGGAGCCAATACCACTTTGGAGCGGGATTTTAAGGCCAAGGAATGCCTTGGTAAATCTTATGTACTAATTAGATTAGTATAGAAAGAAATAAGAGCCCGGTCAATGCAAAATAATTTTTATTATGTTATATGTATGTTTATTTCGAATTGTTTGAATAACATGTCATATAGCCTAGGGTGCTCACTCGTGCATTTTACTTGCCATAACATGTCATAGATGCATTATCATTATAGACATAAAATTATGATTTTATGTAATTTAAAATGTTTAAGTTAGAAAATGATATGCATTGAAATCATTAATTAGATTAATGGAATTAAGTGTCTAAAACTTGAATTCTAATATATTGGACTTAATTGGTGCATAATAAATTCCATCGCTATATAGGATGGAAACCCGGATATAAATTTCATAGCCGATTCCGTATGGACGGAAATGTGGTCTGCACTCGGGATTCAATTCCACGTACCATTGGATTTTATGACGCATTAAGATTTATTAAAATGTTTAATTAAAATTTTGACCATTTAGAATTCTATGGTTTTAGACCTTTAAGTGCTTAGTATTTTAAGAGTTAAAATATTGTAGCTCTCTTATGCCACTCTAATTAAATAGTTTAATAGAGTATAATTATTAGTAGAGACTAATAGGATATTAGTGACACAATTTTAATAGTTAAAATTGATTAGCTCACTTATGACAAACTAGTGTAAATAAATTATGTTTTAGCCGCCATAAGTTTATCCACACTAGTTAGGATAAAATATTAGATATTTTAGATAGAAACCTTAAGTTTAAAATAGTGAGTGGGAGAGGGATATACGACAGTATATCCCGCGATCTCCGTTGTTAGTCCAAAAACGTGAGATTCAAAAGGCGCCTCAAAATGGCTTTGTTTTCGTCCCCTTACGGATGGTGTCCATTTTGGGTCAATATCAAGTTTGGGTTCCGAGAGGATAGGGATTCTAGATGTATCTTGTGAACTGACCTACCCTACGGCGGCACTTCAGTTGTTAAGTCAAAGAATCCCGAAACGGCGGGTTACACTCACAAAGGAATAATTAACTGTTAATGAAATTCCTTGATCAAATTAAACGATAGTTGTTTAATATAGGAATAAGAGTTATTCCCGCATATATTAAAACAACTGAGACTTTCTCAATCTATCATGTGAGTACTTGACCTACCCTACGGCAACACTTACTTGTGGGATGATAAATCTCCGTGGCATAGTAATTCTCTTAGGTTTCTAATTCATTATTCATGGTTCATCCATCATGTTTAATTTTATGCCAAAATTCTTTGATGATTTTAATATGCGATGAATGAATTTTAAATGCATGTTTATTTTATTTTCAGCCATGGTTTCTCCAATTATTTCCATTCTCTCAAATGATAAGTTGACCGGAGAAAATTATATAAAATGGAAAAGTAACATGAACACTATCCTGGTCTGTGAAGACCTAAAGTTTGTCCTGACGGAGGAACGTCCTCCTGAGCCGGCCAGAAATACTGGCCAAGCTGTGCGCGATACCTATCAGAAATGGGTCACAGTAAATGAGAAAGCCCGCTGCTACTTGCTAGCATGGATGTCTGAGGTTCTTGCTGCAAAGCACAAACCTATGGCTCTAGCATCTCAGATGATGGAGTTATTGCAGGGCATGTTTGGGCAGCCTTCGGAGCGTCAACGCCATGAGGCCATGGTCTCAGCCATGACTGCTAGGATGAAGGAAGGGACATCAGTCTGAGAGCATCTCTTAAGGATGATGACTTATCTCAATACTGTTGAAACTCATGGAGCTTGTATTGACGAGCGTAGCCAGGTGACCATGATCATGGAAACTCTTCCGAAGAGTTTCTTGCAGTTTAAGAGCAATTATGTTATGAACAAGTTGATTTTTACTTTGACCCAACAGCTAAATACCCATTACGAGTCCATGTTGGTGGATCCTCGTAAATCCAGTGCAGAGGAAAATGTTGCCGAATCTTCTAAATCTGCAAAGAAGAAGAAAAAAGGCACTGGAAAGGCTAAAGGTAAAGTCATTAAAAAGAAGAACAAGAAAGGCTCCAAGGATTCCATGCCCAAGGGAAAATGTTTCCATTGCGACAAGAATGGGCATTGGAAAAGGAACTGTCCTAAATACCTTGCTGAGCTAAATGAGAAAAATGAAATAGGTAAATATGATTTACTCGTTATTGAATCTCTATTGGTGGAGGATGACAAATCCGCTTGGATTATTGATTTCGGGGCCACTAACCATGTTTGTTCTTCTTTACAGCTACTTGATTCATGGAGGGACCTTGCTGAAGGTGACTACACCATGAGAGTCGGGACAGGGGATGCCATTTCAGCAAGAGCAGTGGGAGTTTCTAGTTTAAGTTTTATTAATAATAGTTATTTAAATTTGAACGATGTGTTATTCATTCCTGGTTTCCGCAGGAATATGATTTCTGTTTCTAGACTTATGGATGATGGTTATTCTATTTCTTTTAATAGCAATTAGGTTATTATTGGTAGAAATGGATTGACTATATGCACAAGAAACTCATAAAATAACTTGTATGTGTTAAGACCGTTAACGCATAAGTCACTGCTCAACACTGAAATGTTTAAGGTTGAAAAACCAAAACGAAATGGCAAAAGATTTCTCACGATGACACATATCTATGGCATCTGGACTTGGTCACATCAACCTTGACCGGATAAATAGATTGATAAAGGACGGAGTTTTAAACCAGTTAAAGCTCGGGACTTTACCAGTTTGTGAATCTTGTTTAGAAGGAAAAATGACTAAGAGACCTTTTACTGGAAAAAGTTTAAGAGCTAGTCAACCACTGGAGCTAATACATTCGGACGTTTGTAGACCGATGAATGTAAAAGCCCGAGGTGGTTATGAATATTTCGTCACATTCATTGACGATTATTCAAGATATGCGTATGTCTACCTAATGCATCACAAATCAAATACTTTTGAAAAGTTCAAAGAGTATCGTGCTGAGGTTGAGAACCAATTAAGTAAGACAATCAAAACTCTACAATCAGATCGTGGAGGAGAATACCTTGACAGAGACTTCGAGGAATTGTTAGTTGAGCATGGGATAGTATCCCAGCTCACAGCACCTGGAACACCACAATAAAATGGTATTGCAGAAAGGAGAAATCGAACCCTACTAGACATAATGAGATCTATGTTTAGTTATAGCTCACTACCTAGTTCATTCTGGGGATATGCACTGCAAACCGCTATGTATATCCTTAATGTAGTTTCATATAAGTCTGTTACTAAGGCTCCTTTAGAGTTTTGGAATGGTCGTAAAGCTAGTTTACGACATTTCCGCATATGGGGGTGTCCAGCACATGTGCTGAAGAATAAGACTACAAAGCTGGAACCACGTTCTCAGGTGGCCTATTTATAGGCTACCCGAATGAGACTAGGGGTGGATTCTTCTACAGTCCTGATGATAACAAAGTATTTATATCGACAAATGCTACGTTTCTAGAGGAGGACTATATGAGGGAGTTCAAACCTCATAGTAAAATTTTACTCGATGAGTTACTTACTGGTTCGACCAGCGCGCCATCGTCAACGAAAGTTGACAAATACATAGCACCTTCGACATCTGATAGTCAGATGCTTCCAAGTCAGAATGATCTACCACCTAGACGCAGTGTGAGGGTTGTACGACAACCTGATCGCTACTTAGGGGTTGGAGAGGCACAAGTTGTCGCCTCCAGCGATGGTATAGATGATCCATTGACCTACAGTAGTGCAATGGATGATCCTGACAAAGAAGAATGGCTCAAAGCCATGAACCTCGAGATGGAGTCCATGTACTCCAACTTAGTCTGGGAGCTTGTAGACCAACCTGATGGAGTAAAACCCATAGGTTGCAAGTGGATCTACAAGAGGAAGAGGGGATCAGATGGGAAGGTACAGACCTTCAAAGCTAGACTAGTGGCCAAGGGTTATACCCAGAAAGAGGGAGTTGACTATGAGGAAACTTTCTCGCCAGTAGCTATGCTAAAATCCATCTGCACTCTTCTATCCATAGCCGCATATTATGACTATGAAATTTGGCAAATGGACGTCAAGACTGCATTCTTGAATGGCAATCTTGATGAAAGTATCTATATGATACAACCAGAAGGTTCATCGCCCAAGGTCAAGAGCAAAAAGTTTGCAAACTGCAAAGGTCCATTTATGGACTCAAGCAGGCATCTCGATCTTGGAATATAAGATTTGATACAACGATCAAGTCCTATAATTTTGAGCAAAATTTGATGAGCCTTGTGTATACAAGCGCGTCATTGACGGGAAGGTGATTTTTCTTGTCTTATACGTTGATGACATCTTACTCATTTGGAATGATGTACCGATAGTATCAGACGTAAAAACCTGGCAAGGTGAGCAATTCCAAATGAAAGATTTGGGAGAGGCAAGTTATGTTCTTGGGATCCAGATACTTCGAGATCGCAAGAAACGACTGTTAGCTATGTCTCAGGCATCCTACATCGACAAGATACTTGTGCGATTCGGGATGCAGAATTCCAAGAAAGGCAATCTGCCTTATCGGCATGGAATTCATTTGTCAAAGGAACAGTCTCCTAAGACACCTCAGGGTATTGAGGAAATGAGACATATCACATATGCCTCAGCAGTTGGTAGTCTCATGTATGCCATGTTATGCACGAGACCGGACATCTGTTTTGCAGTGGGAGTATTCAGTAGGTTTCAGTCAAACCCGGGATTGGATCACTGGGTGGCTGTGAAACACATTCTCAAATATCTTAAGAGACGAGAGAGTATATGCTAGTATATTTTGGTGAGGATATGATCCTAAGATGATATACAGACTCTGATTTTCAGACAGATGTCGATTCCAGGAAATCAACATCTGATCAGTGTTCACCCAGGTGGTGGGGCTATTGTTTGGCGGAGCATAAAGCAATCTTGCATTGTCGACTCCACCATGGAGGCTGAATATGTAGCGGCTTGTGAAGTAGCTAAAGAAGCAGTCTGACTCCGTAAATTCTTGGGAGATCTGGAAGTTGTTCCAGATATGGATAAAACCACTCACCCTCTATTGCGATAATAGTGGAGCGGTGGAAAACTCCAAGAACAAGAAGCCATAAGAGGGGAAAGCATATAGAGAGGAAATATCATCTCATCAGGGAGATAGTGTAGAGATGGGATGTTAGCGTCACAAAAGATTGCATCCGCGAGACCTTGCTGATCTGTTTACAAAGACCTTGCCGGCTAAAGTGTTTGATGGTCACCTAGATGGTCTAGGTTTACTTGACATGTCCCATTTTGCTAGTGCAAGTGGGAGATTGTTGGATGTATGCCCTAGAGCTACATGTGATGTAAACGGTTTCATGTGTTTAGAAATAAAAAGATGCATTATTCATTTATCAAATTGTTTGTTTAAAATTTCGCATATTATATATCTTCATAAATACCGTAGATTACTTATGTACCTTCAGACTTGGTGTATGAGTGTCATGCACCAGAGGATTTAAGTCTGAAGTTAGTAATCTTAAATAGTCCATAGAGAGCAAACAAACCGGGTACTTTGTTTGTGGTTTATCTATAGCTGCGGTCATTCTATATTTGGATGGCGATCTTAATCCGGATCGTCCATGTAGAGACATGAGAATGGAGGCACCTTATATGATGTGATCATATAGGACTGGACCCAGATAGAAATGACATTCTTATAATATCCGTAAACAAAGAAAGTCATTTCGATCTACTTGATGGTCATATATGGATTGATCTTAATCCTGAGTGTACTACGAACTCCTGCATGGCGGGATATGTCCTTTGATTTACAAAGGTGAGGTTGGTGTAGCAATCCCAACCAATAACTACGTACTTTGGGGGCATAGTCTGTTATGTAGCTGGGAACGTTTTACATAGACATGGAATTCACTCCTTCTTACGAGAAGTAGATGAGTATCTCTCTTAAGGGTTGATTCGGTATTGAACGATTATAGCGCTCAAGTCTTTCTATTACGAATAGAAAGATTAATATTCATAACAGTTATGAATGATCGTTCATTAGAGAATCAATGGTACTTAAGGTAAAAATAATTAGAGGGTATAACGGACATTATGACCCGGCTCTAATTACGAGATATTCGTGAAGGATCAATTTGTATGCAATGACTATATCGGTGGACACCGACTTGGTTCGGCCTAATATTTCATCTACGGCAATGAGAGTGCAACTTCAGATTTTAGTGGAATAATTCGAAGTTAATAATTCAGAATATTTAATTAAGAGCTAATTAATATTTCGAGATTATTGGAGCTCGGAACCGTAGGTCCACTTGGTCCCCGTGCTAGCTCGATTTACTTTAGCGGAGCTAATATAATTGGATGGTCCAATTATATACTCACAAAGAATAAATATTGTTAATATGATTAATAATATTAATTACATCACACTTGAGACTTTATATTAAAAGTTAATATAAAGTATATAATTATATGATAATTATTAAATTAGAACATTAAATTATATATGATATAATTTAATAAGGCTAAGATCATCACCATGTAGGATTCCTTATTGGATAAGGATATGATTTGTTTATTTTGGAAGCAAAAATTAAACTAGAAACCCTACCTTGGCCGAATTCCTTCATAGTAAGGAATATGATTTGTTTGTTAAGAAACAAAATCAAATCCTAATTACCTTAACTTGGCCGAAATTCACTATGTGATAAGGAATAGGATTTGTTTATTTTGGAAGCAAATCAAACATGGATTCCTACCCTTGGCCGAATTTCATGATGATGGGAGACTAGTGGTTGATTTGTTTAATGAAACAAATCACCCATAAGTAAAAAAGAAAAATTATGATTTAATTTTTCAGATCTAGACATTAGATTAACCTAGCCTCCATCTCTTCTTCAAGCTCGAAAGAGTTGAGAAAGTGAATTGAAGAACCTGAAATTAATTCGGTGTGTGATCTTAATCTCTAAACCGTTTAGAGATTAATTTGTGAGTGTAGCCCACACTACCCTCCGTTGGTTACGAGACATAGCTCGGAAGATTGAGTGGTAGACCCGATCCGTCACATATTGTTCACGATCATGATGAATTTGTCGGCATCACAATCACACGAATGAGAGACAAATAATCGCATCTCTGGACCTTAGTTGTGTGCGTGACTGGTCCATGCATTGAGGATTATTAAATATTAAACATAGTGTAGCTGATGATGATGTGTGCAAATAATCATCAAACTGAAGTCATCATATATGTGCGCATATTATATTTATATATGCAATGATCAAAAACTATTCACGTCAGTGAGATTAAATTGCTTATATGATGTATTGGCGCAATACATATGCTCTTTGGATGCGTTTTTAGTCATGTGGCCTTGTGGCCTTTCGGCTTCCATGCAAACATGAACAAAACTCATGCGCATACATCAGTTCATTGTGCATCTACGATTCATGAGGCTGTTCGGATCTGAGATTTTGGGTGGAAAAATTCTGGAATAATTCACTGCAGTTTGAGGACTGTTTCGGGGGTATTCCGGGGCTGAAATCTTGTCCAAAACAGAAGCAAAACATCAGCAAACTCACTGGTGTGGTTCGGCCAAAGTAAAGGGAGAGCAGAAAAAATTTTCAAGTTCGGTCTGTGAGCCTAATCGCTACCGCTGCGCGGGGGAAGGCGTTCCCTACACATAGATCCGCACCCCCAGTTCTAATTTATGGCTTGGGGGACGGCGATACGTAATGCCCTAAGACCACCGGTTTCAGAGACAGTAGTGGCATGTTTTGGGGGACGGTGATACGTAACGCCCATGTAGGAGCGAAGCGGGGTTTACCGCTATGCCTATGATGCTCGGCGACCACGACATTGTTGGGCTCGTAGCCCGTAGAGAGTACGGAGTAGCCAACAGGGGACTAAACCGGAGAATAAAGGAGTCGCCACTCAGCGTGAACTGGGAAATGATTTAAGGCCGCACTCACCCCTCGCAAGGGAATACCTCAAACCGTTGGGTTCGGAATGGTCCCTTACTTATGCCAATATAATGGATGGGTTCACACAATGGTATGACCAAGTCTTATGCAGCACATGCAAGATACTTCAAATAAACACACAAATTTGCACACCCATAAATATGAATATAAATAAAAACAAATACATAGTTCCAAAAGCATATTAAATAAAGAAGTACGATAATGTAAATTATAAGAACAATAAAGAAACGTTAATAATAAATGCAAATAATTAAGCGCATAATGCAAAATAAATAATTAAAGAGACGAAAATGCATAAAATATAAAGAAAGAGGTTGTCCAGTGTGTGTGCGTTCATGTAGCGTTCGTAAACGTGTTCGAACGAAATGTTCTAGAGGGTTCACATTCGTGTAGCGTTTGATAACACATTTGAACGGAGTGAGGCATAATGCATGCGTTCGAGTTGCTTTTGAAAATGCGTTAGAACGTTCTTACGAAAATAGCACCCATAATGACATAAACACACAGTTGTGAGTATTTCCCGAGTGGTACATGGAGTAGTTCCCAAGTACAGACCGCACTACCGTCCATTCAGATTCGGCAACAGAATTTATGTCTAGGTTTCCATCCGATATACCGCAAGGGATAATACACACAATCATTAATGTAATGTAAACGGACATAAAAATATATGTGAAATAATATAACGAAATATAAATAAAAGTAAAGGTGGAATATTAAAAGACAATAAAAGCGAAGTAAAAATAAATACTAAATTAAATGCGAAATAGTAAAAATAAAAATAAATGACAAGAAAAGATAAATAACGAAACTAAATACGGAATAATGAATAACAATAAAAGTAAAAAAAAAAAAAAACAACATAATAAAATAACCATAAAAATAAATAAATATAAAAAAAAAAAAAAAAAAGATAAACGACAAAATCCTAGAGAAAGAAAATGTGACCAAAAGATTCGGTCGTCTTTGATAAAGTACCTCGCATACCCGGTTGGACGTATTTCACGTCCAACCAGACATGCCGCGTCCAGAACAAAATAAATATGGTAAAGGGTGCCCTCAGGTCTTACCTTTTAAGTTGCTTCTCGGAAGCGCGTTAGGCCGTCACCGGAAGGATTAAAGCTTGTTGTTTTTCTGATTTGCTGGTTCGCTGTTTCTGCTCGCTATTTCGCGGTTTCTGCTCACTTTTTTTTTTCTGTTCTTGGGCTACTTTTTTTGGACTGTTTCGGTGGATTGTTGGTTATTTGGTTTTTGTTTTTGACGGTTGAGGGCTGCTGATTTAGAGGGTTATTGTTTCGGTTGGTGGCTGATTTGTTGTTATTTGTTTGGTCGGTGGGGGTATTTTGGTTTGTTTTGTCGGTGATTATGCTTCCCATGTCTTTGCTTCTGGTTTGCTTCTCACGTTACTTGTTGCTTTTCTGTTATTTGCCTCTAGTTTTGGGGTTTTATTTGTTGTCGGTTTGGGGTATTTGTTTTTGGTTTACTGTGTGTTTTGACCGATTGTGTGGGGATTAAAAAAGTGTGTCTTTGTTTTTTGTTGATGCCATATGTGAGTGTTTCTTTGTTGATGTCGTATGTGAGTGTTCCGTGAAGCTTAAAAGGAGAGTCCTTAGGTTTCTTTTATGAATTGGCATGGAAAGAGTCTAGGGTTTCTCTTGGTGATTTGGTCTTCAATTTATAGTGACAATGGATCTCCTAAGTAAGGAAATAAATCATGCAAATTTGAGAGATATTCCCTTAAATTATTTAGGGAAAGGATTTTTGTAAATTTGGTGAGGAAGATAATTTAAATCTTGTTAAATTGGAAGGTGATTTGAGGGATTTTGACATGTGTTTTGCATGAGATTTTTATTTGGGAAGGCTTGGACGTGTGGTCTTGGTGTGCATGGTGGGCTTTATGGGTTGCAGTGGTTTTGGGCTGAGGCTAAGGTTTGAAATAGCGGCTGAATGAGTGAATCCGAGGCGGGCTAGTGAGTCTGAATCTAGTGAGGTGCTAACTTTGGAGTTTTTTCCTTCCGATATTCGTTTCCCACGACTTCCGTACTTTCAGGTAGTGCCTCCATACGAGGCTTATCATTGGGCTTCATGCAAAAATGCAGTGCCTACAGTCGTCCCCACTTTGATGAGCCTTGTGCAGTGTGTGACAGTGACAACCCTATCAAAGTCATGCATGCATTTTTACTTACCTAGTTCATCGGCGATTGCCGTACTTACTTGTTATTTCGCTGTTGGTGTGAGATGGTTCATTCCTAAACCATTCTTGGTGTGAGATGGTTTATTTCTGAACCATTACTGGTGTGAGATGGTTCATTTCCGAACCGTTACTAGTTGAGTTAATGGCAAGGCGCTTTGACCCCTGGTTTTGTTCCCAAACCACCAAGTGGGCTTTGCTCCTGAACTGAGTTGAGTTGATGGCGAGGCGCTTTGACCCTTGGGTTTTGTTCCCGACCACCGAATGGGTTTTGTTCCAGAACTGAGTTGAGTTGATGGCGAGGTGCTTTGACCCCTGGGTTTTATTCTCAAACCACCGAGTGGGTTTTTTTCCCGAACTGAGTTGAGTTGATGGCGAGGCGCTTTGACCCCTGGGTTTTGTTCCCGAACCACCGAGTGGGTTTTTTTCCCAAATTGAGTTGAGTTGATGGCGAGGCGCTTTGACCCCTGGGTTTTGTTCCCGAACCACCGAGTGGATTTTGTTCCCGAACGGAGTTGAGTTAATGGCGAGGTGCTTTGACCCATTGGTTTTGTTCCCGAACCACCGAGTGGGTTTTGTTCCCGAATTGAGTTGAGTTGATGGCGAGGCGCTTTGACCTTTGGGTGTTATTCCCGAACCACTGAGTGTATTTTGTTCCCAAATTGAGTTGAGTTGATGGCGAGGTACTTTGACCCCTGGGTTTTGTTCCCGAACCACCGAGTGGATTTTGTTCCCAAACTGAGTTGAGTTGATGGCGAGGCGCTTTGACCACTGGGTTTTGTTCCCGAACCACCGAGTGTGAGATGCTTTGATCTCTGGGTTTTGTTCCCGAACTGAATTGAGTTTGTTGCCATTCCCAGCTTGCTCATCCTAATTCCCGATAATTTGCTCGTCTTTACCGCTTTTTCCTTTTTTCTTCAAAATCTGCGAACACAAAACAAAAATTATGTGTATGCGACGTGTATGCATGTAGCATGGATGCATTCCCTATTCCGATGGGTTTTCATTGTCCTGTTTGATGTCATCTTCGATTAGGCATTCTTTGTGTTAGAAGGTTTTCTTCGTCTTTTTAGGAATCCTTTGCCCACAAAAAGCTTTGGTCGCCCTCTGGGCCTGCTTACAGTTTCTTTCTAATAATTCACCTTTGGTGATTGTTCTATTATCTTTGGTTTCATGGCTCAAGGTCCCATTGTGTCCCTTATCCGCGAGGTGGTAGACTGATCGCCCCTAGACCTGGCTCAGCTTTCTGCTCTTCGCTACCTGCACTGGGTCAAGGTGGATTACGCCTTTGTGAAAACGATCTCATCATTTTAGGATCATGTCTTCTGATTCCCAGATTTCTAAATGTACCTTCTCCCTGAAATTGGACTCCATTGTCTGTCATTATGTGATGTGTCATTTCATATCGACATACTATATTACGGGCTATGAAATAGTCATAATAGTTTACACATATTATTGTCCTCAAAGAACGCCCAGTAATGAAACCAGAGAACCTTCAAAACACTCAATGCAACTCAAATCCAAGCCATTGAATAAATCATCTAAGCCAGACTCACAGTGGTGTGTGTGTGCAAAGGTTCATTTATAGCTTGATTCCTAAGTAAGCCAACTCAATGATTTCGTTTAAAAATTAGGATCCACGGGTCAAACCAACCTAGTTATCTCAATTATGCTCTACAATTGCTTTTCTGTGATCAATGTGGTATGATTTTCTTTTTCTTTTTCTTTTATCTCGCTGTTTTTTTTCCTCAACACACCTACCCTTTAAGGTATCATTTCTCCTCATTGTGGTCCTAATACTCACACATGGGTAACTTCACGCTTATCAGTTATAGGTGGTTAATTTTTTTTCTTTAGAGACTTTTCTTTTATTTTCAACCATACCACACATCATAACGCAAGCAAATCAGGATAGACGTCTAAGCAAACGATCATTCATCGACCGGCATTTCTTCAATTAGTCACCTTGTCGACTACTCAGGTTTTCACTGCTAAAAACCTATAATTAAGTGCTTACGAGTCTAACATAGATCAACTACTCAAAGTATCAGATAAAAGTACATCAAGAACTTATCGTTTCTAAGATTTCACCCTAAAGAAAACATTTTCATCATTTGACTTATACATAACTATTAAGGACTAACAGGAAAATACTCGAACAAGTAAGGAAAATCATTGTCTTTATGATTAATAAATGCAGGATTAAAATCAAATGAGATCAGGAAAATAAACATCTCCGTAATTTGCAGACTTGTCTTCTTCTGTCTTCTTGCTTTCTTCGAACGTCAGATTCTCCAACTGCAGTAGTTCTTTTTCCCATTTATTTTCCTCTTTTGCAACCCCGTCTTTGTCACTGCTCGAGAAGTTTTCCCAGAAATCCCTCATCTGTTCTGTTTCATCTTTACTATTGTTGTCCCCTATCCTCATGCGGGAAGCTTGGTGGTTGAGAGTTTGTTGGACAAAGCTGTCAGGTAGGCCGGAGTTGATCATGTAGGTGGGTGGAGGGTTTCTGTTTGTGTTGAGGTGCTAACTTTGGATTTTTTTCCTTCCGACATTCGTTTCCCACGACTTCTGCAACTTTTCGGTAGTGCCTCCATACGAGGCTCATCATTGGGCTTCATGCAAAAATGCAGTGCCTACAACCCCAAAGTCATGGATTTTCACTGCTAGCTACAGTTAGGCGTATGGGGGATGGCGATACGTAATGCCATCATACGTCAAGGTTTTCAGACATAAAGCAGTTCACAGAGAACACGTTTTCAGTAAATAGTTTTTCAGAAAATCAGATTTTCAGAAATAGGTTTTAGAAACCAGAATTTCAAAAATAGTTTTCAGAAAGACAAAGTTTTCATATAAAGAATTTTTTGGAACTATGGTTTAGAAACTAAAAGTTTTTACATCAGTTTTCAGTTTTCAGTTTTCGTCCACTCACTTAGATCATATAGCGATCTAACCCCCACTCCAGTTTTTGTATCTTGCAGGTTTCTTGGAGGACGAGCTCGGGAGGACGGATACTGATGCAGTCACTAGAGATGGAGTCCACCAGTCCAAGTCAGAGTCAGAGAGCGTTCAGTCAGTATTGAGTAAAAGTTATGTATTAGTCTTTATTTGAATCAGTCATTATAAAAAGCAAGTATTAATATAGTTACAGATATGGTAGTTGAGTTTGCATGTTATTTAAGTTTGGGCCTCGGTCCCATATGTATAAGATAAAATTAAAATAGTGTTAGTAAATGATCATAGTTGGAGAGTCAGAGGCTTATGGGGCTAGAACGTTCTATCACCTGCCGGTAGCATCTCCCAGATCGGGGATGTTACAAAGATGGTATCAGAACATGGTCTAGGTAGTCAGTGACTGCTGTGGGTAGAGTGTCGGGGTCTTGTAAACATAGTATGTCCGGGATACTTGTATGTGGGGCACTACCTTTCCAGTATCCGATCCTCGAGTATGTTATCAAGATCCATAGACAGGTTAGTAATCTTTCCTAGATTATTCAACACGAGAACAGTTATACTCTAAATCCAAGTTAGGAATCTTCTTGAAGATATTTGACTTATTACAAAAAGTACAAACAAGATACGAAACCATATGGTAAGATCTTAAGAAAAGTACTCAAGGGAGTAGGGAATATGAGTTATAAGGAAGAAATAGAAGATGCATAGAAGCTTAAAATAGCCAGAGACATAGAAGCAAAGAGATAGAAAGAAATAGAAAAAGTTTAAAGATACTCACCCAGAAAAGTAGAAAGAAAAGAGAAAGCTAGAAGAGAAGAAATGGAAGTGCAAAGATGATTAAGTAGTCAGAAGTAAGAAAAGATAGAGATACATGATTAGATCAGTAAGGAAGTACAGGAACCTATAGTAGCCAAGAGAATAGAGAAAGCCCCAGCAAGTATTATAGTTGCCCAATAGAAGTAAGACTCATTTCCTCCTTAGGAAATTCTTCCAAATAAATTCAATGTCCTTCGAAATCTTCATATAGATAGTGATTTCCCCGTGTAACGAATAATAGCCTGAGAGATAACAGAAGTAAGAAACCCAGATTAGTCTTGAGGGCCCTAATGGACCGAGATGCCAAAAAAGATTTAGAGAACTCCAGATACCCAAACCCCGATCCAGATCCCCAAGTGAGAAATAGAAACGGTTATTTACTTTACCCCCAACAATCTGATAGAGACAAGACCTCAAACCATCCTACCTTCGAACCCCCCAGTGGCACCAAATAAGGAAGTTGCCCTGATAGAGTCTACCTCATACCTACCTTACATGAGAAATAAACCCTACCAGGACACAGAGCACCAGAATAAGGATAT
Source organism: Zanthoxylum bungeanum (assembly GCA_019454045.1). NCBI lineage: Eukaryota > Viridiplantae > Streptophyta > Magnoliopsida > Sapindales > Rutaceae > Zanthoxylum > Zanthoxylum bungeanum. Next base: position 14,668 of record SKCR01031407.1, on the reverse strand, counting down.
CGAAGCCTGTCGAGACATAAGATGTTTACCCTAGTCCTTACTAGTATAAGCATAGATGACCATAAGAAATATGACGAGAATTCACAGATGATCTCAAAAGATAGATTACCCATAAATTGATTAAGAAAGATTCAAGGATATAAAGAAGATGACCCAGTGTAGCCCAGAGGACAAGACAAGTTAGCATAAGGTTTGCAGCACTAGTAAAAGTCCACAAAATAGACCAATACAGTAGAACTTATGGATCAGTCCACCAGCCAGTAGAAAACCATGTAGTATACAAAAGAACAGACTTGTGAAGTTATGGATATTTAGAAGTGATGATGGTACTAGTACGGACCATAGAACAAGTGCCATAGTTGTGAATGGTGGCAAGAACAAAGAATATAGATTTAGGAAATAGTCAGAAGAGCGAACCCCCACTAGCCTCAGTAGCATGGTGTAGAGCCAAAGAATAAAATATGGAGACAACAAGAATGAAACAGAAGTGGCAAGAGAATTCAGTGCAAACAGTGAAATAATAAAAAAGAAGTCTGGAGACAGTAAGATGAGTGAAGACCCCAGAGCAATTGATAGTGAATAAGGGACCTTGGGACGTAGAGTAGTCGACCAGTCCCTACAGAATAAATGACGACCCTCCCTTCCAGAAACCTCGATTCTTGAAAGCATGCAAACACTAATCAAATTACCACAGAGCCTAAGTGTAAAGAAGAAATGCGTACCCATGGACCCTTAGAGAATGTATGTATTCCTCCCTTAGCATAGAGCCCAGTAAAGAGAAGAACCAGAAAAGCATAGTAATGGACAGAATAAGACAAGTCGTGAGATGAAAATATTTTACCTGAGCTAGAATAATTTGATGTCACAGTAAAGGAGACTCACGGTGATGAGAATGAGGAAGTAGGTAAAGAATAACACTTGAATTTTAGGTTTAATAAAAAAGATACCTTAAGCAATTAAAGATGATGGAGTTTTCAAGGAAATAAAGGTATAAGGAATTTAAGGAATTAAGATTAAGAGGAAAGGACTAGATGAAAAGTAATACCTGAATCGGAGATTTAGTACAAGATGTCCTAGATATTTGAGGCTGAAGAAGAATTTTCAGGAGAATATAGATGTAAGAAGTTCAAGGAACTGAGATAATAAAGAAACCTACGCAACATGGTAAGTTTATTAAAGAGGAATAACAAGAGAGTATAGTGGGACCCAGAAAGATGAAGTAATAAATTTAGAAGGGTAAACAACAAATATAAGATAGGAAAAAGTACAGAGGCAGTACAAGGAAATTTTTAGAGAGCACGATCTTAGAAGGACTTTTCAAAGAGGCAGTGGGTTTGATAGTTAAAGATAATCAAAAGTAAAGTGGAAGAGACAACCATACAGTTTTAGCAGTAGTACCCTAGTGTAGGAAGTGTTACCAGACATATATGCCCGAGAGTTCTAGGCTTATAATTCAGTCGTATGTGCAACTAGATCACCATAACCAGAAAGGTTACAGAACAAGGTCCCACCCTCCCAACCCTCGATAGACAACAGAGCAGAGGTGGATCCTGATGATTGCCTCCAATTACTCCCAGAAATAAGTTAAGGAATAGTGGAAGAAGATCTTCAGATTTAGTATGAGGCGAAAGTAAAAGTACGAGACAGCCCCAAGTTAAAGAATCAGAAAAGTTTCATAACATAATGGTATAGAGATAAGAAGCAGTTTAAGTGACGATTAAGATACAAGAAACCAGTGTTAGACACAGTATTTGATAGAGAAAAGAAAAGATATCCTTCGGATAAGGAACCAGAGGCATAGACCACGAGAGTTTTTAGTAGATCATAAGACTTTCAGATGCAGTTTAAGAATGAAATAAAGTAAGAAATAGTTCTAAGTAAAAGAGTTAAGGAAGAAGTTGATAAGACGGAGTACTATAGAAATAAAGTAGTAGACAAGTAACAGTTGAGATTCTAAGGAACCAAGGTCTGATGAAATTATGAGTATGTAAAGAAAGAGGATATTTCTCAGAAAGGAAGACAGAGACATAAACCAAGAAAGTTTTCATGATAGAATAGAATAAATCAGAAGATGATAAAAATCTAAAGGGAAATGTAGAGATTGAAGCTGTTAAAGTGCAGAGGTGGTAGGATAGAATACCTTATAAGCAAATACAAAAGTAAATCACATTATGTACCTAGCCCCAGACTTAGTTGACCAAACCACTACGGGTTTGGATGGCCTAAGCCACGGGTATGGGTGATTTGGTAAGTATATCAAATAATACGGAATCGATGAGATAAGTTGTTACGGAGTTGCAATTAGCATATGAAGTGTAACCTTAGGGTATGATATGTGTACGTATATTTGAGTGATGACCCTTGACAACACAAGACTTTGGAAGAACAAATTAGTGAGGAGCACTGAAACCAGACTTGCAGTAGTAGGGAAAATAAGGGTATGATGAAAAGAATGGATTATAGTCGGGAATGAATCACCAATGTCCCCGTTTACAGCAAGAGTGCAGTCTAAGTAGAAATGTGCATACAGTTCAGCTCCCAGCGAAACTACCAAACCTAACTTTCTTAATACAACTCCATTAAGTAAACAATAATAGAGGACAAAGGTACATGATAAGTCAGATCCTACATCATAAAGTCCTAAGATATTCAGATAAGTAGAGACAAGAAATGGTAAAGAGGAACCGGTAAGCAGCCTAATATAGACACATGTATGTATATACCTTCCAAGGTCAAAGCTATAGTAAAAGAGACCAGTTTCAAGATAGTGCAAATACCTTCAGAGATAAAAGATCCGTTAGTAAAGGTAGAAAAGCCTAGCCCGGTCATTATACAAAATAAGCTTAGAGGACGTTGAGTTTTTAGTAAGAAAGCCCTTAAGACATATCTCATTATAGACATACATAAAAAATTTAAACAATCAGAAGCTAGAAGATATATATCTAAATCACGAACCTAGTATCCTTTGGAATTAATAGCTCAAATAAGAAATGAGTTGGAGTAAGTAGAGCATAACGAGAAGTCTAGGAGTGAGATTCATTGATGTACCATAAAAGTTAAGACACGACTGTAGTATAAAGCAATAAGCATGAAGTTATGGAAAAAATATAATGTGTTTCCTTCTCGATTCTAAGTTTAAAAGTATTAAGCATGAAACGGAAGCCAAGATGAGAGAAAGACTGAAGCGAGCATTAGTCAGTTTACAGTGAAGTAAGAGTTCTAGTAAGTAAAGCAAGATGGTTTCGAATATTAATTCAGTTATGACTGTTGGTCTGGCAAGAGAGGCCCTGAACCCAGAGGTCTGTGGTGAAATCCCAAGTTTAAAAAGGATTCGAGGACGAATCCTATTTAAGGAGGGGAGAATTTATAACGACCGGTGGTTTTTCTACTGTATACAACTATATTGTTACAAAAGGGACGAATGCACATAGAATAAATTATATTGAGACCCAAATATACTCATAAGATGACTTTGGGGATGATCGGTTAATCCTTAAAAGTCCCGGGACGAGACTGTACGATGTTCCCCTTTAGATATAGCCCATGGTATTTGGGGCGTAACTTTTTCGTATGAACTCCGATTTTTATGAATTTTATATCATCGGAAAGCTGAGATCGAGACCTACAAGTTTCACTTGAAAATTTTCCCAAATTCGGACCAGAATCTGGTCAAAAATGTGAGTCAAAATTCGAATTAATAGTGATTTTGGGGTCAAAATGGAAAAATCTCAAATTTTCTTCATTTTTCTACATTCTTCTAAAAAATTATTAATATCAATTGGGTCCACTATATAAAGGGGCTACTATTCACAAATACCCAACTATTGGAGGCAAAAAATGGAAAGGAAAGAAAGAAATTGCCGTGAGAGAGAGAAGAAAAAGAGAGAAGAATAAGAAAAAGAAGAAGAAAGAAGAAGAAGAAGAAAGAATAAGAATGAGAAGAAATAAGAACAAAGGCAATGGATAAAAGAAGAAGGATGATGGAAGAGTTGAGAATCCAACAAAAATGAGGTAATGAAACTAAACCCAAATTTCAAGTTATGAGATTTTGGCAAATTGATGTTATGATAGTTGTAGTGGCATATTATGTGTTGCATATTAATGGTTAATTAGTAAAGAAATGAGTTATGGAGTAAGTGTTTGAGTTGGAAAGGTTTAAAGTTTGATTTGGGAGTAATGGATTTATGATTAAATGAGTAGTTATTGATGATAAATTGGTATTTTAAAATGTGTAGAATTGATATAAAGTGATGGATGGTGTATTGGATTGATTACATATGCATTGGAGATGAAATTGGGTAAGAATCGCATGAGGAAAGGAAAATACAGAAACCTGGGAAGCATGTCTGCTTCGTGACGCAAGAAGACCTTTGCGTCACGACGCGTACTAAAATTACGGGAAGCTTCTGGACGTATGCACGTCACGACGCGTAAGACCCTTGCGTCGCGACGTGAAGACAAAATTCAGTCAAATTGATTTTAAACCATTCCAGCTCCACCCCAGCGTATTAGAGACCACCCTTAAGATCTCAAATCAGTTCGTATGCTCACATTACATTCTAGTACAATATGATATATTGAATTACGATTTTACATACTTAAATTGGTGGTTTAGCCTAGTTCTAGAACTCATCTCGTAACTTTTAGTCTGATCAAGCTATCATTTTTAGACCATTGCATGAATTGTGATCTCCTTCGACGAAGCAGTATAGTTCCAGCCACTTTCCAAGCATAGTGAGTGGACACCTTTTTCTTTTAGTTAATTTTATTCATTGATTTATTCTTTATAATTCCAGGCTTATTTTTTTCAGCACATAGGGTGTTAGCCTTTATTTATTTACAGTTATTTATGAGATGATAATGAATTAGAAAAGTGATATTTTTCAAAACTGAGTTTTATGATTTTTCAGGGCATGAGGGAAAAACTTACCCCAGTATGTAACTTGACACAGTTGGAATTGACGGACAGATGACATGTGCATATGTAGATGATTGAGGGGACGATGATACGTAACGCCCTCAGATCCTAGAGCAGGGCTAGGGGGATGGCGATACGTAACGCCCCTAGACCCTAGATTCAGAGCTTGGGTGGTAGCATAGATCCGCACCCCCAGTTCTAGTTTGTGGCTTGGGGGATGATGATACGTAACGCCCCAAGACCACCAGTTTCAGAGATAGTAGTGGCATGTTTTGGGGGACGGCGATACGTAACACCCCAAAGTCATGGATTTGCACTGCTGGCTACAGTTAGGCGTATGGGGGGACGGCGATACGTTACGCCCTCATACGTCAAGGTTCTCAGACATAGAGCAGTTCACAGAGAATAGGTTTTCAGTAAATAGTTTTTCAAAAAATCAGATTTTCAGAAATAATTTTTAGAAACCAGAGTTTCAAAAGTAGTTTTCAGAAAGACAATGTTTTCATATAAAGATGTTTTTGGAACTACGGTTTAGAAACTAAAAGTTTTTACATCAGTTTTTAATTTTCTTCCACTCACTTATATCGTATAGCGATCTAACCCCCACTCTAATTTTTGTATCTTGCAGGTTTCTCGGAGAACGAGCTCGGGAGGATGGATAGTGATGCAGTCACTAGGGATGGAGTCCACCAGTCCAAGTCAGAGTTAGAGACCATCCAGTCAGTATCGAGTAAAAGTTTTGTATTAGTCTTTGTTTGAATCAGTCATTGTAAAAAGAAAGTATTAATATATATACAGTTACAAATATGGTAGTTGAGTTTGCATGTTATTTAAGTTTGGTCCACGGTCCCGTATATATAAGATAAAATTAAAAGAGTATTAGTAAATGATCATAGTTGGAGAGTCATAGGCTTATGGGGTTAGAACGGTCTATCCCTTGTCGGTAGCATCTCTCAGATCAGGGATGTTACACAATTCTACGATTCTAAGCAACGAAATGAATTTGTCGTTCGTTTTGCCATTTTTCTTGAAAATGAATTTTTGAGAGAAAGTGTGAATTATAGAAAGATTGAACTCGATGAGTTTGATTCCAATATTGAGGAACCTGAGATTGAACCGGAGATCCAACTAGTTGAAGGATTTACAACACAGGTTCTACATAGGTCGAATAGAATATCAAGACCTCCAGATATATTATTTTTAATGTTTGATGTAAGCCTCGATGTTCCCCTCTTTGAAGAAATGAATCCGAATATATATAAATAGGTGATATTGGATATTGATCCGAGAAAATGGCAGGAATTAATGAAGTTCGAGATGGATTCTATTTATGACAATCAAGTCTATGACTTGGTTACATTTCCTGAAGGAGCTAAACCTATTGGTTGTAAATATGTTTATAAAAGGAAGCGAGGGCTCGATGGAAAGGTAGAAACCTTTAAGGCTCGACCGGTAGCGAAAGTTTACACTAAACATCTTAGGATTCACTATGAGGAAACTTTTTCACCAGTAGCCATGCTAAAATCTATTAGAATTCTTTTAGCTATTTCGTATCCAGTGAGACTTCAAACTTGGTTTGTAAGCTCAAGAAGTCTATTTAGGGTTTTAAACATGCATCTTGAAGCTGGAATCATCATTTGGATGAGATAATTAGATTACCCGGATTGATAAAAAATGAGGAAGAACTGTGTATTTATAAGAAAGTTAGTGGGAGCATGATATTATTCCTTATATTGTATGTAAACGATATCATTATCATTGAGAATGATATATGATTGATGTAAAGTGTGAAAGCATACCTTTGTAAGAACTTCTCAATGAAAGACATGGGTGAAGCTTCCTTTATATTGGGTATGAGGGTCTACGACGGAAGGATTGTGAGATATATGTGATGACCTCGACTTGCATAGTTCAAAAAAGTCGTTCATGTTCTTCACGAATTCGGAGGTGGCCGAATTACAAACATATAAGCTAGGCTTAGATGATGAACATAGCTGGACTTAGAGAGTCGCACAATATGAAGTGTACTTGTTGAGCACTTGGGTAGCCGTCAATGTTTGATAATAAATAATATTTGATATTATAATTATCAATCAAAGTAATTAAACGTTATTGGATAATATTGATTATATACTTTAACCCAATTATATTAATATGATTAATCCAAAATCACACAAGGGCTTTGTTGTAATTTCATAAATATCTCTACCATTGGAGGATATTTTGTTAATTATAAAATATGTAATAATAGGTGTATTGGGCTTGATTTAAGTAGATTAAATCAAAGTGGTAGACGATGAACTAATCAATTGGTTAAACTTTATCTAGATTTAATTGGATTAAATTAAAATGGTAAACAAAGGAAATTAGTCATATCTAATTTAATATATTTGTACAAATTAGATTTAGCCCACTTAAAATTTGATTAGAACGTTTATTTATTAAAAATTGCATAAGTTTCACTATAAAAGGCAAGCCTGAGCAATTTTTTAATTAATCTTGAGAAATCTAAGCAAGCTAAAAGAAATATTAGCCTATGTAAAGTTTTTGTGGGAGAAGCTTTGGGAGTTCTCTACAACATTTTCAACAAAGAGAAGAAGATTGGATCTTGGAATCAAGCTTTCTATGTAAGTTTGATCTTCTCTAAAGATGTTTTTTTAGTAGTGAAACATATAATGATGTATTATGTATTGGATACATAATAACATTCTTGAAGTTGAAATTAAGCTAATGTATGGATGCTTGGAAAGCATAAACACAATATGCTTGTGGCTGAGTCAAAATGTTCATGTTGGACAAGGAACATAAAACTAGAGTTTGAAACTCTAGATGAAAGCTTGAAGTTATGGCTACCATTCTAGAATCACTCTGCATGGGTAGCAGCGCAACGCACTCTCTCCAGTTGAGTGCATGGAGTCCCATAATAAAATCCATCAAAAGATCTTCCAAAATAGTTATCAGAATAAGGAGGTGGGTATAAAAATTAGTATTATGTGTATTTTCTTTAACGGATTGGTAAACTTGATAATGCTTCACAATCTTATGCACATCCCTAGACAAGTGAGGCTAAAAATGTTGCTCCTTTTCTAAAGCCTCCGTCTCGTCTTGCCCAATGTGTCCACCAAATCCTTGTAGGAAAAGATTTCTCACGTGGCGGAAACGTGTTAGCCTTCGGGATCAACCTTGAAAATTTTTTTTGCTCTCCCCTCCTTATGGATGAAACTATCCAGGATTTTATCAACACAAAATAGCCCCCGAACAGCAGCGTATATTCAGCCTCGAAATCATGCACTGTATATACCAAAACTGTAATGTTTTGGCGCTAATGGGCACTACAGTTCATGTCTGATTTTTTCTCCAAAATAAGCCCAAAGAACACACTAAACACAACCCATAGTGTCCCTAAAAATACTACAATTAACCACAACAAAAATACTCCCTAAATGGAGATGATGGTGCGTGGCAGTGAGCAATTTATGTGCTCACTGCCGAGAATAATATAAAGAAGAAGTTAAAGATTTAGTTTCGAATCTCAATTGGTCTTCTGTGCTATGGCTCGTAACCAATAAAGGGAAGTGTGGGTTTCACTCACAAAAATAAATCCCTAAACACTTTAGAGATTCAAAATTCTCACACAAAGTTTTGTCTTGCTTTTTTTTCTTCAGTACTTGAGAGAAAACAAAAGACTTAGAGGGGGCTAGGGTTAAAAAAAAGTTATTAGGGTAAAAAGAAAATATATTTTCTTCTTTTTTTAATCTACGATTTAGTTTGTTATCAAAATAAAGAAAACTCTTCATCTTCCCCCTCCAATATTCGGCCATCATGCTCTTTTGGTAACCACAAAAAATATTTAAAATGATATAAGTTTCAAGTTTGACCATAATTATTAATCACATTAATAATTGTATTACATGTGAGTTTATAATTGGACCATCTAATTATTTTTGGTTTGCTACAGTACATCGAGCTAGCACAATGACCAAATAGATTTAAATTTCTGAGCTCCAATAATCCTGGAATATTAATTAAACTCTTTAATAAATTATTCTGAATTATTAAATTCATGTTACTCTACTAAAAACTTGAAGTTGCACTATCGTCGCTGCAGATATAAATAAGCTGAACTACGTCGGTGTTCATCGATATAGTCATTACATACGAATTAACCCTTCACGAGTATCTCATAATTAGAGTTGGGTCAAAATATCCATTACACCCCTCTAATTATTTTTACCTTAAGCACCATTAATTCTCTAATGAACGATTCATTTATAACTATGAATATTCATCTTTCTATTCGTAATAGAAAGACTCCAGTGTTCTAATCGTTCAAGTACCGAATCAACTCTAAAAGAAGATACCCATCTACTTCTCGCAAAAAAGAGTGAAATCCTTATCTATGTAAAATGTCCCCTCGCAAAAAAGATTGAATTTCATATCTATGTAAAACGTCCCCAACTACACACCAAACTATGTCCCTAAAGTACGTAGCTATGGTCGAGATTTCTACACCAACCTTACATTTGTAAATCAAATGACATAGCATGTCATGCAAGAGGTCGTAGTACACTCAGGATTCAGATCAATCTATATATGACCATCCAGTAGATTGAAATGAATTTCCTCATATAACATATATGATAAGAAATTCATTTCAATCAGGGTCCAGTCCTATTTGATAACATCATATAAGGTGCCTACATTCTCATATCACCACATGGACGATCTCAGATCAAGGTCATCATATATTTATAGAATAGACAGCGGCTATAGATAAACCATAAATAAATTACCCATTTTGTTTACTCTCTATGGACTATTTTAGATTATTATGTTCAGACTTAAATCCTCTTGTGTATGACACTTTTACATTAAGCCTGAAAGCACATAAGTAATCAAGGGAAAACTAGACAATTTACAATATGTGATTTAATAAACAATTGATAAATAAATAATGCATCTTTTATTTTAAACAAAAAAAATTTGTTTATACATTATCTGAAACTCTAGGACATATATCTTAATAATCCTCATCCATGTAACTCGCGTATCAAATGTTCGCGTAAAGAACTAAGATGAATACATAATTGGTTTACCATAAACAAATAGCCATCACGAATCAAATAATTACATGCATCCTGATGGTTGACACAGTTATCCCAAATTGGACCACACTTTACATCCTTCATATACACTTCTCATAAACACCTAAAAGTAGTCACTTCATTGACTACTGTCACCAATAAATTTACTAAGGCTATCTGCAACTTGATTCTGTTGTCTCGATTTCAGCTTCATGAAAAAGGTAAAATTATGCATATAACTTCTCCATTACGGTCCCCAAGAGGCGTGTCTTAGTGGTGTAGGGTTCAAGATCTCACATTGAGGTAATGGGTTCGAATCCAGGGAATGCGTTTATTGTAAGAGTCTAGGACAGCCGGAGGTTTTACCTGCTCCGCTTAAGCCCGAAATGGGTGGTTTGGTGGTAGGGTTTCCAACGATTAAAAAAAATCTTTTCCATTGTGCATGCATCTTGCTCAAGTGATACTGGTTGTTGATATACTACAAAGCTTGATGATCATTGATTAATAAACAATAAAAACTCCAGCTACATCAGATAAGAATCCCATTGTGCAAATGCCTGAAATACAATATAAAACTCTTGGTCATTGTAAGACCATTTCTCACATGACTAGTACGAGCAATAACTTTTCTTTCAATAAGGCAAAACTCATCTCTGTCCCTAGTGAAACTTGTCTTTCTTGAGGCATATCGTGATGGGTGTTGTAATTGTGCTCAAGTGGCGAACGAACCTCAAAAAAAGATGGTTAACCAATGAAGCTGTGAACCTCATGTTGTGATTCTCTGATCACTCTAGAGTGTTTTTTGAGGAAAAACTGAAACCTTCTATTACTTACAAAAATATAATACAAGTGTTTAAACTTACAAAATAAAAAATCTCACTTCACTTTCTCTATTTTACAACTTTGGGATGATTTACAAATGAATTTGAGCTCCCTTTTATAGGACAAAAATGTATGCTACAGTGCCACACGTTTTTGCCAACTCAAAGCAGTTGACCAACTTGGCCAACTCATGCATGCTGGAGTCCATGCATGGGAAGCTTCTGTTTGCTGGCACCGAAAGTTACATGGATGTTTCTACTTACTGGATTTTTGTTGAGTACATTACAATTCTCCCCCTCCAGCTACATCTGAAACAATCATCATCTGACAGCTATCCCGGCTATGTCTCTGCACAACTCTAGCTTGTCTAGAGTAACCATTTTCGTTAACATGTCAGTTGGATTCTCATCTGTATGGATCTTCACTAGTCTCAACAGTTGTTGATCCATCACCTCGCGTATCCAATGATAGCGAATATCAATGTGCTTCGCCTGGGAATGATATATTGAGTTTTTGCTCAAGTCTATAGCACTATGACTGTCACAATGTATCTTGTATCATGTCTGCTTGATCCCTAACTCTTGGAGAAAATGATTTAACCACAACATTTATTTTCATACCTTGGCTATAGCGATGTACTCAGCTTCTGTTGTGGATAATGCAATACACCTCTGCAATCTTGATTGCTAGGATACAGCTCCCCCTGCAAAAGTATAGATGAAACCTGATGTAGATTTTCTACCATCAAGATCTCCTGCCATATATGAATTTGTATAGCCTTCCAAGATTAGATCAGCTCCATCATAGTACAGACGGAACTTTGATGTACCCTTGAGGTACTTGAGAATCCATTTGACTGCCTCACAGTGTTGCTTTCTAGGGTTAGAGAGAAAACGGCTCACTACACCCACTGCGTGTGCAATATCTGGCCTGGTACATACCATTGCATACATTAGGCTTCCAACAGCTGAAGAATATGTTATTGATGACATCTCCTCTATCTCTTTCTTGGATGAGGGGCAGGAACTCTTGCTCAGTTTGAAATGGTGCGCCAGTGGAACGCTGAGTAGTTTGCCTTTCTGTATATCGAACCTCCTGATTATCTGTTCAATATAACTCTCTTGTGAAAGCCACAACTTCTTGTTCTGTCTGTCACGAACAATCTCTATTCCCAAAATCTGTTGAGCTGGTCTCAAGTCTTTCATGTCAAAAGACTTAGAGAGTTCATTCTTCAGCTGGCTTATCTTCGCTGCTTCTTGTCCAACAATCAACATGTCGTCCACATATAGTAGAAGAGCAACAAAATTTCCATCTGGAAACCTCTGAATGTATACAAATTGATCTGCTGTAGTTTTTTTGTATCCCTGACCCACCATGAATGAGTCAATCTTCTTGTACCATTGTCTCGGTGCTTGCTTGAGCCCGTACAAGCTCTTTTTCAACTTACAAACAAGGTTTTCTTTTCCTGAAACCTTGAATCCTTCTGGCTGCTCCATGTAGATTTCTTCATTCAGATCACCATGAAGAAATATTGTTTTGACATCCATCTGTTCAAGCTCCAAGTTCAAACTAGCTACCAATCCTAGGATAACTCGGATTGAAGTCATCTTTACCACTGGTGAAAAAATCTTATCAAAGTCAATTCCATTTTCTGTAAGAATCCTTTGACTACGAGCCGAGCTTTGTGTTTCACCATATTTCTGCTGCCATCTTTCTTGAACTTGAACACCCATTTGTTCTTCAGTGCCTTCATTCCATGTGGGAGCTTGGTTATCTCATAAGTGTTATTTTTCTACAGAGATTACATTTCATCATGCATTGGGTGCAGCCATTTGTCTTTGTCTTTATGAGATACAGCTTCGTTGAAGGTTTCTGGCTCCCTCTCGTCAGTAAGCAGAATGTATTCTGATCCTGAGTATCTGGATGATGGGATCCGGCCTCGCTCAGATCTTCATACTGGAGGTTCACTGATTTCTGGCTGTCTGTTGTCATCCTGATCTATGGATGATCATGTAGCCTCTGATAGAGCAGGTTGCATCTCCCCCCTGTTCAACACCACCTTCCTCTTCTGGTTATGCTTCTACTTCTGGCATGTCTTGCACCCCATCATCATATGTGGCCAATCCTGTTGGTACTGGGGTTGTGTCTGGATTTACATCAGCTTTGTTGGCACTGGAATTAGAAGACATCTTGGGCTTTTAAATGTCTTCTATTGTTTGGTCTTCAAGAAACACTACATCTCTGCTTCTGATGACCTTCTTTTCCTTCGGGTCCCATAGCCTGTATCCAAATTCCTCGTCTCCATAGCCTATGAAGATGCATGGAGTAGTCATTGCATCGAGCTTCTGCCTAAGCTCCTTGGATACGTGTGCAAATGCTAAACAACCGAATATTCTGAGGTGAGAATATGAGGGATTCTTACCATACCACACTTTCTCCGGAATCTCAAAATTCAACGGTACAGATGGTGATCTGTTGATCAGGTAGCACGTGGCACGAACAGCTTCTCCCCGGAATGGCTTTGGCAGCTTAGCCATGCTGATCCTGCTTCTGACTTTCTCCATAATGGTGTGGTTCATCCTTTCAGCGACACCATTATGTTGTGGGGTACGTGGAACAATCCTTTCGTTTTGAATACCATGACTTCCGCAGTAGTCATCGAACTCCCTAGAAGTGTATTCGCCTCTATTGTCTGTGCGAAGGCACTTCAATTTCTTCCATGTTTCACGCTTGACCATGGCATAGAACAGATTGAAATAGTCTAGGACCTGATCCTTTGATTTCAGAAAATACACCCATACCTTCCGAGAAGCATCGTCAATAAAATTCAGAAAGTATTTATTAGTGAATTTACCTCCAATGGACCACAAACATCAAAGTACACCAAACTAAGTAACTCTGATTTTCTTGTAGAATAGATATTGAAAGAGACTATATGTTGCTTACCGAATAGACAATGATTGCAAGTATCCAGGGCAGTATTTTTGGAGACAGAGATTAGATCATTATTTGTCAAGGTAGACAACCCCCTTTCACTCATGTGACCGAGTCTCTGGTACCACAAATTCTGAGAAGCCTCCGGTTCAGCTACATTTAGGCTTTCTGCACATATTTTCACATGATTCTATACAAAGTTGCACAAATATGTCCTCGGGCGATGACCATGGCACATTTTATCATTCTCCAAGTGTCATTGCTGAAATGGTTAGCATAACCCTGTTTGTCAAGGGCTACCCCCGAGAGTAAATTGAGCCGAAGTTCTGGAACATGTCTTACCTTCTTCAGGGTTATTGTATACCCTACATTTGTCTGCAACTGTATTTCACCAATTCCCACTATCTGAGAAGAACTGGTATTCCCCATCTTCACTGCTTTAAAGTCTCATACTTTGCATGTTGTGAAGAAATCCATATGAGGAGTGGCGTGGTAGGATGCTGCAGTATCGACCACCCACTCGACATCCTGAGTTGCGGTGTGAAGGCATGATTCTTCCTGGCCGGAGCATATAGCTACATCTCCTGTGAGAACTACTAGTGTCTCCGCATCATTCTTCTTCAGCTGGTTATTGCCTTGTCCTTGCTCTCGTTGCAGTTTTCGGTAATTCTTCTTTAGGTAGTCTTCTATGCCACAGTGGAAGCACTTGTATCTAGGTTTTCTCTCGTCCTTAGATTTGCCCCTACTTTTGCTTCTTCCTCTCCCTTTACCTTGATTTTTCTCTTGTTGTCTTCCTTGATGCTCCGATACAAGGGCTTCTGTTTGATCTGAGCCCACGTCTTTTCTTTTGGCTTCTTCATTAGATAAGGCATCTTTTACCATAGGCATGGTAAGTTTGCATCATGAAGCT
>SKCR01031406.1:0-143392 GCA_019454045.1 Zanthoxylum bungeanum | reverse complement strand
CTCAAACCGTTGGGTTCGGAATGGTCCCTTACTCATGCCACTTGTAATGAAAGGATTTATGTAATAATTTAATCAGGCTTAAGTAGCACTTATTTCCAAGAGTATCATGCTTCTAAATTCACATGTACAAAATAAAACTTACACATATATTTCACATCTAAGATTGCATGCTTGGAAGTACAACAAAGGAGCGACAAATATACAACTTCATTGGCATATTATATTCAAGAAAACACAAGCACACATACTAACCACACAAGAACACATGTGAGCACCTTCTCAAGTGGTACGTTGAATTGTATCCAAGTACAGACCGTACTACCGTCTATTCAGAATCGGCTACGGAATTTATGTTGGGTTTCCATCCGATATACCACAAGGAATAATACTCAAATGTTATCATGACATAGGTTATGAATTGTAATACATTAAACACATTGTATTCATATATGTGGGGATAGCTACTAGGAAAACTATGTATGAAATCTGATGATAAGGACTCAGTTCAGTGGGTGGCGCGTTCGCGTAGCGTTTGAAAACGTGTTCGAACGGTAAAAAGAAGGTTCGCGTTCGTGTAGCGTTCGAGAACGCATTTGAACGGAACCAGACCTGATGCATGATAAGACTAAGAAAGTGTGTGTGCGTTTACGTAGCGTTCGAGAACGCGTTCAAACGGTAAACAGAAGGTTCGCGTTCGTATAACGTTCGATAACGTGTTCGAACGGAACCAGACCTGATGCATGATGAGACTAAGAAAGTGCGTGTGCGTTCGCGTAGAATTCGAGAACACGTTCGAACGGAACCAAACCTGATGCATACAACACAAAGAATAAAGACAACAATGTCAACTCAGTATGTCCAATTAAACGTATCTTGCATTCAACCGAACACACATTAACCGGCGCGGTAAAGCATCAGGGTAAAGGGCTTCAACCCCTCCCCATAGGGGATCTTTCATTGCACTTACTAAGCCCATACGCTCGATTGAATCACGCATACAAAGAATTAAAAAAACAATAATATCAGATTTAGTATGCCCGATTGAACGTATCTTGCATTCAACCAAACACACATCAACCGGCGCGGCAAAGCATCGTGGTAAAGGGCTTTAACCCCTCCCCATAGGGGATCTTTCATTGCACTTACTAAGCCCATGCGCTCGATTGAATCATGCATACAAAGAATTAAAAGCAATAATATCAAATTTAGTATGTCCGATTGAACGTATCTTGCATTCAACCGAACACACATCAACCGGCGCGGCAAAGCATCGTGGTAAAGGGATTTAACCCCTCCCCATAGGGGATATTTTATTCCACTTACTAAGCCCATGCGCTCGATTGAATCATGCATAAATAAGCAACATGCAGAATTCAAGTGACGAAAAAAATAAATAAACCAAAGCAACACAAAAAAAAGAGGGTGCTGTTTACTAAAGCGGTACGTGGAGTTGTATCCCGAGTACAGATCATACTACCGTCCATTCGGAATCGGCTATGAAATTTATGTCCGGGTTTCCATCCGATATACCGCGAGAGTTGACACATCTCTCATTTTACTCCAAAGCCACCACACATACAACATCTCATAATTCATGCATATTTATCTACTCAATGGCCACAACATGCATTTCAACATGACAATCATGCAAGCAATACTCAATAGAAATACAAATAAAAAAACAAAAAATGAGTGTGAAAAATATCCTCAGGTCTAACCTTTTTGCCAACTTTCGGGCTTGCGTTTCACGGACGTCGAAAGGGGTACAGCTCCTCAACTTCTCTGGTTCACTGGTTTAGCGTCCTAGCTCACTGTTTTAGTGTTTTGCTTACTGTTCGGTCTCCGTTCTGCTGCTGTTTGGTCTCCGTTCTGCTACTGTTCGGTCTCTGCTTTGCTACTCACTGTTCAGGTCACCTGTTTTGACGTTTCAACGAACTATTTCGAGTGTTTTTCGTGGTTTTTTAGAGTAGTTTTGTGTGGTTATTTCAAGGATTATAAGTGCAGTTTATGTTACTGTTTTAAGGGATTTTAGGGACTATTTTGGGAGTGGTTTGGGCTGCTGTCCAGGCGTGTTTCAAGGGGCTGTTTGGGGTGTGTTTGGGCCACTGTTTGGAGGTGTATTTTCGGTGATGGAGGGCTGCTGTATGGGGGAGATTTTCGGTGATGGGTAGAGGTTTAAGGGGGTGCTGTTTTCGGTTATGGAGTGGAGGAGATGAAGGGAATTGTTTATGTTCTTCTTGTTGCTATTGCCGTGAGTGGCTAAGGATCTTTGTGTTGTGATTTTTATGTGAGTTATCTGTATGAGCCAGGGAGTGCAATCTTTAGTTAGTGGTTGTTTATATAGAGAAGGGCTAGGGTTTCACCTTGTCTCACAAGGAAGGGATTTGATTTTGTGTTGAGCAAGGAAAGTCAAAGATTGAGGGGGGACAAATTTGGCTTAGATTAGGAATACAATATCTTTAATTTGTTATGATTGATTTTAATTAGGCATGACATCTTTTTAATTTAGTAGTGATTTTTTTTTTTAGTTTGGTATATAATATATTTGATTTATCTTTATTAGGTATGATTATATTTTATGTTTTATTTAATTGGTAAATGGTTTAATTATTTTATTTAATATTTAATTTAATTTCCCATGTGTTTTAAATGTGTTTTATTAATTGGGATGTGTTTTATGGGCTTTTGGGGGCTAATTGGGCTAGGGTGCGAGGCTAGCAGCAAAACCAGAAATACCGACTCCGTTCGAACGCCCATTCGAACGCTACACGAACGTCCGCAATCTGCCTGACGTTCGAACGAAGTAACGAACGCAGCACTAACGAAGACAGTGAACTTGTGAAATGAACTTGATGACGTACTTATTCTGAATTTCCCCTTCTGACCTCCGTTTCCCACAATATCCTTAGCTAAAAAGGTAGTGCCTCCAACTAAGACTCATCATCGGGTTTCACATGCGAAAATGCAATGCCTACAATGGCCCATCGGCATTTTAGAAGCTTTTGGCCCAATTTCCATAAAGAACAGACTCGTCCCAGTTTAAATGGCCCAACAAGCCCATACCTCATGACAAAAGGTCCAACTGAATCCAAATGACAATGGTTCTAAACATAGGCATAAACAGATAGTTTCTATTGGTCCTACAACTAGAGTTCACGTGTGGGTTTACGGGGGTGTAGACAAAGGCTCCCGCTGGCGAAGGATTGCCCACAACTAGGACTCCCTACTCAAGGGTTCGAGCGACCAAGTGAGCGCACCTTTTTTATACCTTAAGGTACGTCCCAACGAGTTATGGTGCGTGACTAACTGTCAAATGGATTTTCTATTGTAGATTCCCAGAGAGAGGGTGGAGCGAACTCTCTAAAATAACCAAGCCTCTTAGGCTCTAATTGCCTTGGTGACAGGAATAAACAACAAGTCCTCCAAATTAGTCTGTCACAGTGAGCTGCGGGTAATGATTATCTAGGTGCCTTCACAGCTTTTCCTTGTAGAAAAGTAGTGAATGAAGGAAGACACCAAACCATTACCTAGCTTTAATAATGCCTTTGATTAAACCCCTTCAACCCACGGTAGACACGGTTAACTAAAGCACAAATCACAATCATGACAAGACATTATTTTGGGGCCAATTCTCTATCCCCAGTAGAGTCGGCAGACTGTAGGACACAGAAATCGGTGACGCTGTTCTAGGCTCGCGGCCTAGTTGGGAGTACGGAATAGCCTGCGGGGGAACTAAACCGGAGAAATAACATGGAGTCGCCACCCGGTGTGAACTGGGAAAATGTGATTTAAGGCCGCACTCACCCCTCGTAAGGGAAGACCTCAAACCGTTGGGTTCGGAATGGTCCCTTACTTGTGTCACTTGTAATGATAAGATTTGTGCAATAAACTAACCGAATCTACTCAACATGTATCCTCAAAGGTAACTTAGATCTAGTCTACATTCATCAAAATAAATCCTATGACTAAGTTCGCATGCTTTAAAAATAAGTCATTATAACGGCAAGCATATAATATCACACAACGAGCATGTCGAATCATCAAACACAAAGAACAAATAAATAGCTACTCAAACAAAACGTAAACTAAATTCCTAATGCAAAATCAAAGTATTAAATCATGCATAAAGAAATAATATAGTCATACTTAAAAATAAACAATATTCTAGACTAAATCATGCTTAGATAAATAAATAACCTACTAGATTAAATCATGCTAAATAAATAAATAATCTACTAACTACATCATGCTCAAATACAAGATTGGATGAAACGAAATACGTGTGTCTCTTAAGTAGTACGTCGCATTATATCCCGAGTGCAAACCGCAATACCGTCCATTCGGAATCGGCTACGGAATTTACGTCTCAGTTTCCATCGGATATACCACAAAAGAGAACACGCATTTCGTTCATCCTGAATTCACATCATGCATCAATCCATAACATTCATGCGAAATAAAGTATTAAAATAAATAAAAACGAAAGATAATAAATAAAAAAAGTGCCATCAGGTCTAACCTCTTTTTTCGTCTCTCGAAAGTGCGTTACACGGCCGTCGGAAAGGTTGATGCTCCGCAACTCTTCTGATTCACTAATCCAACATTTTTCCTCGTTGTTTCACTGTTTGGACTGCTGTTTTCACTCCGTTTCACTGCTATTTTCGCTGTATTTTCTGGTCACTATTTTACGGCAATGCAGGGATATTTTGGTTTGCGGTTTGCAGTATTACGGGGCAGTTTTTAGGTGCAGTTTTGGGTTAATTCAGGGACTATTTTGCAGGTTTTTACTGCAGTTTTTTAGTGTAGTTTAAGGGCAGTGCATGGGGCTTTCACGGTAATTGGCTGGGCAGTTTATGTGAGTGGGTAATGATGTGGCAGTGTGTGGTCAATTAGGGGGTTATGTGTTGATGAGTGAAGGCTAGGTGGCTTGCGTTAAGGGGCAGTGGCTGATGCGTTGAGTGGCAGTGGATGCGTGAAGGTTAGTGGTTGTTTGCGTTAGTGGGTAATGGAAGCTATGTGGTTAGGCGTGAAGGGGGCTGGTGTGAGGACCTTATACGTGAATGGATGGTGCAGGTGTGAGAGATTTATGTGTGAGTGGAGGGCTTTTGATGGGGCAATTGAGGGCTAATTTCAAAGTGTTTTGAACGGCAATGGACAAGGGTTTTCTTCTTTGTGTTTTCGTGAGAATGAGCTAGGGTTTGATGTGTTGGTGAAGGCTTCTTTTTATAGGCAAATGGTTGGGGTTTACCTTGTTTGAAAAGGGAAAGGATTTGTGTAATTATTGGAGATATTTTTAATTAGTGTGTGATAAGGAAAAATCTTTTAATTAGGGAAGTGATTTGATTTAATTTGATTTCTTCTCTTTTAGTTAGGGATATGATTTGATTTAATTAGGAATAGGATCCATGGGATTTATTTAATTTAGGAATGGGATCTGGATTGATTTATGCATGTGTTGAATGTGTGTTTTGGTTAATTTAGAAGGCTATGGGCGTGTACCTTAGGGTTTTGGGCGTGTGGGCTTGGTCCATTTGGTAGGCTTGGTGTGTGGCTTAGTTGTGTGCGGGCTAAGGATGTGTTTTGAGAGGTTTGGGCTAAGGATATATTTTGAAACAGAGGTCCAACAAGTGAACCCGAAGCTAATCCAGCGAATAAAATCCAACAGAAATGTCAATTCTTGACTCTTTCCTTCCGACGTGTGTTTCCCGCAGCTTTCACAATTAAAGAGGTAGTGTGTCTATGCGAGACTCATCATCGGGACTTATATGCAAAAATGCAGTGCCTACAATAATCAATGGCGACGATGGCGTACTTGGCCTGTCCCCGCCCCATTTGGAATTGGCCCGATGATGTCTATGTTAGTGTCCTAGACATGCCATGGATCTCTAAGCGTGATTATTGTGTGAATAAAACAAGTGAAAGTTGTGGAAAAAAACTCACATTGATCGGATGAGACTTCTAAAATTTCTTCTTGAATGTTGAAGCTCCAAACTTTGTAGAGTGTTTCCAACACTTGGGTGAGTTTCCCTATCACGCCCATTTTAGAGAGAAAGAGGAATAGTGGTTTCTAAAAACTAATACCAAAGTTAATAATGTGTTGACTTTCAAAGGTGGTGGTAGATTTGAGAAGTAAATACCACATTTACTATTTCAACCACCAACATCACAAATAGTGACTTTTGATGTAAGTCATGGGTCCCACCCATTTAATTCTAAATCTAGTTAACTTACACAACACACTTTGGGCCCGGTTCGTTTAATCCGACTAAACGAATTTTCCGTCGCTAAATAATTAAATCCAATTCAATTAAATAATAATGCCTCGCAAAATTATTACGAAAGTCGCTTACGAATTAATTCCAAATTAATTCGTTCGCTAGAATTAAAATCCAATTTAATTCCGCATTGAAATCCAATTTCAATTAATATATCTAATATATTATTTTGGCCCAATTAAATAAATTAAATAGTAAAATCCAATTTAACTATTAAATTTACTTTACCGATTAATTCCAAATTAATCACGTTCTCTCTTCTAGACGAATTTAATCCCATATAAAATTCTTACCGTAATTAATCCTACATTAATTTTTTCTCTCACAATTAAGCCTAGATTAATTCTGTTCGAGTCAAATCTCATCAGTGAATCTTTGGAAAGTGACCCAAGAGATCCCTGGAAATGTTGGCATAAAATCCGGGTGTCGGACTATAAGAACACATGCGTACCCGATACCACGTTCTTACTGATTTAAAAGACATGGTTGGCTTCTAGCAAAGCACCGTGCCTACCCAATTCTCCAGAAATATTCAATGAAGAATATGTAATCTTTATCAAGCGTAGTATAATAAGTATTGCGCATTACGATCCAATATCGGATGTCACATGTTAGGCCTGGGACTGGAATTATGTTTGCCCCGTACGAAGTATATATCGACTAGTCTCTATAATCGGATAATCATGACCTAGTAATACTATCCCGATAGCTGCAGTATTTAAGAGTACCAGTTCTGTATCCTACGTGATCATCATCTTCATATGTCTGCAGTGATACTTCCATCTTGACATCACATCCAATACACTACGATTCTCAGTATACCCAGACGAGGCGTACACAGAACCTGTTAAAGTTCTGGATGACCAAAACCAAAACATAATGATTGTCGCAAGTATTAGCGATGCAAGTCTCAGGTTAAGACCAAATACACCTACCCTGATTCGAATTCCTATAGACACATAGTCATACTACAAATGGGATTCTGATGGGTCTATCCAGAGCAAAGCTATTCCCGGTCCAACAGCTAACAGAACCTCCTATCACACTTGCATAAGCATCCAATACTTAAATATATGAGAACTATGTCGTTAAGCTTCTATAACGTGCACAAATGCAATACTAGTCTATTCCGCATTATCGATATCTGGTCTTGATAATACTACGACTAGGGATATTTGATGATTAAACCTCTCGTGGATTAATATTGTCTCATATCTTATTAATTCTTTTATCATTTATATATCCAAGTAATCCAATTATAAAATGATAAAAGAGCAATTTCATTTGTCACATAGTTAATTTGTACAAAGAATACCATGTCTTTTACAAATAGTGATGCTATGGGTCATAATTGTCCAACAATCTCCCACTTGGCCTATAGCCAATCACTCAAGTGTCCAACACATGAATTATGTACGAGTCACTCATGCTTATGCTGAGATGTCGCTTTCGCCAACGGATATGCAAGGTTATCATTTGATGCGATTTATTCGATCATCACATCGCCACGATGTATAATCTGACGAATCAGATGAAACAATTGAAGTACATACATGGATCTTTGATGAGACCGCGGTTCCTTAGCCTAAGTTGTTGCCTAGCTAAGCTACTAATAGAACTACTCCTAATCCAATTAGGAATTTTGTAGACCCAAAATTCTTCTTTTGTTGCCTCAGCCGCAGTAATATAATCCGCTTTTGTTGAATCGGCAACAATATCTTGCTAGGAAGATTTCCAGCTCACTGTTCCGTAGTTCAAACTAAATAAGTACCCTTAATGTGACTTACAGTCATCTTTATCAGTTTGGAAACTTACAACGATGAATCCAGTCACCTCAAGTTCTCCTTCTCCATGGATTAAGAAAGCATACTTAGTTTGTCTAAGATACTCAAGGATGTTCTTTACATCAATCCAGTGACCAGGTCTCCTGATAGTGACTCCACATGCTCAAAGTATATGAGACACCAGGTCGCGTACATGTTTGTCAATGTACGAGTTTTCGGAGAGTGCCAATAAATTTTAGATCTATCCCATTAGATACTTATTCCTAGAATAAAGGTTGCATCTACCAAGTTTTTATATGGAGAATTTTAATGAAAGCCAAGCTTTCACCGATTTTAGTATGGGAATTTCATTTCCAAGAAATAATACATCATCAATGTATAGGACAATCAATGTCAGTGCGCTCCCACTAACCTTCTTATATACTTCGTTTTGAATGTAACCATATACCATTATGATCTAATCAAAACGTTGGTTCCAAAAACACAATGCTTGATCCATCCATAAATGGATCGATTTAACTTGCAAACCTTGTTTGCATGTTTTGGCACAACAAAACCGTCGGGCTGTTGTATATCAACATCCTCCAAAAGGTTTCCGTTAAAGAAAGCGATTTTTACGTCCATCTGCCATATTTCATAATCAAAAGGTGCAACAATAGCAAGCATTATCCGAATGGATTTAATCATGGAAACAGGTAAAAGGTTTCGTCGTAATCGACACCATGTTGATGACGATACTCTTTCGCTACAAGCATAGCTTTGTACATTTGTTTGTTGCCATCCATGTCTGTCTTCACCATGAAGACGCATTTGCTACCAATAGGCACAATGCCTTCTGGTACATCAACCAGAATCCAAACTTGGTTGTATAAATGGAATCCATTTTGGACTTCATGGCCTTATGCCATAAAACGGAGTCGATACCCTGTATCGCTTTCTCATACATAGCCGGTTCTTCTTCCTCAATAAGATTAATATCTACATTAGGTGAGATCAGAAACCCATACCTCTTAGGTTATTTTCTGACTCTCTCCGACCTATGCGGTTATTGTGTATTATAAGATTTTGGAACAGTCTCATCCCTGATGAACTATTCGTGTTCCATACCTGGATCGGTGCCGGGAATAGTATCACTCTGATTTTCATCGAGTTCTACTTTCCTCCCACTTACCACTGTATTTAGGAATTCCTCTAAGGAAAACCGCATGGAGAGCAACAAGTACCTTGTTCTCTTATGGGTTGTGGAAATAACATCATTTGGTTTCCTTAGGATAACCAATTACAAATAGGCACTTATCTGATTTGGGTTCTAGTTTGGTACCATCCAAACATTTAAAATATGCCTAGCATCTCCAAATCTTCAGGAATGAAAAACCCAGTTTCTTTCCTGTCTATATTTCATATGGGGTCTGTCCAACGGACTTTGTCGGAACCTTATTCAAAATAAGTATAGCACTGTTCAATGCGTATCCCCTGAAGGAAATTAGTAGCTCAGTGAGACTCATTATTGACCTTACCATATCCAACAAAGTTCGGTTTCTCCGTTAGAACACACCACTCAATTGAGGTGTTCCGGAAGGAGTACACTGTGAAAGAATACCATATTTTTCAAGTAATTGAGAAACTCATTGCTCAAGTATTTTCCACCACGGTCCAACCGTGATGTTTTAATACTTTTGACGGTCTGTTTGTCCACTTCGTGTCGAAACTCTTTGAATATATCAAAAGTTTTTGACTTGTGTGTCATAAGATACACATAACCATAACATGATGCAACATCTGTAATGGTTACGAAGTATTCATAACAACCTCTAGCCTAGCTAGATATGGGCCCACATACGTCCCCATGAACGAGGGCTAACAGCTCAGTGGCACTTACACCCTTACCGTTAAAAGGCGTTTTAGGTATTTTGCCTAATAAACAAGATTCACAGACGTCATTTGAATTGGAATCAAATTCGTCCAAGTATCCACTCTTCAAAAGTGTGGATATACAAGTCTCGTTAATGTGTCTCAGACAACAATGTCACAAATAAGTCTCATCTGATTTATTCAGTTTGAGTCTTTTGTTTGTCATATTATATGTTTGAGATTAATTTATATTCAAAATATAAATACTGTTATTCACATCTAATGTGTATATCTCAATATCATCTTTATAAACAAAACACCCAGTGTTCTGGAACATAAAGGTATACCCGTAACGGGTTAAACTAGATATAGAGATAATGTTTCTAGTAAAACTAGGTACATTATAACAATTCCCTAATTTAATTACATGCCCCAATGGCAGATACAAAACATAGGTCCCAACGGCCAAAACAGCGACTCTCGTCTCGTTTCCAACTTGTAGGTCGATCTCATCTGAAACCAGTATCCTGCTAATCAGCAGATCCTGCACATCAGTATATATGTAAGTACCACATCCAGAATCAAAAATCAAATTTTTAAAACCAGTAGTGGACATGTTTATAACAAACATACCTGAAGCCGGAGCCTTGCTCGTCTTCACTTCCTCCAACTCCACCTTGTACTCACGGCAGTCACACTTCCAGTGACCTCGTTTGTCACAATATAGGCAGACGTCTTGGGATATATCCATAGTCTTCCTAAAAGACTGTGATGATTTAGCCTTGCCATTTTCATCCTTTTCTTCACACCCCCCATAAGCCTTCGGCCAAGCCTCGGCCAAGCCTCGGCCATCTGGGATGTCGAAGTAAGGTGCGCCTCGCACTTCTTGCCTTTTAGAAGCTCTGGCTCTACCTCCTTGAGCATAGCCATCAACTCTCCAAGAGTCTTTTGTTGGTTCATCATATTATAGTTTATGATGAACTCGCCCCAACAATCGGGTAAAGACTGTTCGATGTCAGCAATCATCGGCAACACATAGTGCTCGACAGACGTACGCGAGTGAAAGAGCTTCTTGTACAATTCGTGCTTTTGAGATCTAAGATTAGATCTGTGAAGATCCTTCAATTTCAACATCATATTATAAGGATCCAATCCTTTGTTCTGACGATGAAATTGAGGAGTCATTTCGGCAAGCATGACAAATTGAGCGCTAAAGTTATCATCACAATAAGTCTTCCAAAGCTCATGACCCGAGAGGTTTCTCTATGACATAGAGTAACTTCTCGGCTCTCATGACTATCCTGAGATTCATTTCCTAATCTGGAAAATTTACGCTGTTAAAAGACATTTTCACCCAAGATTATGTCATTTGATGCTAATCTTTCCAGCCATCTCGATTGCAATAGTCCAACTATCCAATCAACGATTTTGGGTACACTCAAAATGTAATGGTTACTATAGTCCAACTATATGACCAACTACAAGTGGAGTAGTGTTTTGTACAGTCTAACTATTCAAAGAAAGCAATATTAAATATTAGTCCAACTAATATATATTTATAACTACGATAAATAAAAGAGCGCGTATTGGCAAGTATTTAAAAGAAATTACAAATTTAATACTAGCCTCCCACTATTTTTCGGCGAGCCTCTAACCCTCTATGGAGTACTCGGAAAACCTAGTTTCCTAATGGGCTACGATCCCATTAAATAACACACAACCTTGACTTTGGACAACAAGTTGTATGAAACTTAACTAGGTAGATCTCTAAGATCAATTGGATCATATCCAATTCCTAGATCCAATAGTTGGACCTCCAAGTCCGAAACATATATCCAATATATCCAATATATTTCCTAACCTTTTCCTCTGAATCAACTAAGCCTTGGCTTTGGCTCAACAAACTTAATGATTCAGTTAAGCGCGACCCATTGACAGTGGGATAGCTTCGTAATCGACGTCGATGAACTAGAAGTGACCTTGACTTTGGCCAACAAGTCACAACCGCCCAAGACATACGATATGGAACAAAGCTTTCATAGTTCAAACACATCCGCGATGGACAATGATCTTGACTTTGGCCAACAAACCAATGTCAATCTTGGATCTTGAGAGAGAACTACTCAATGGAAGGAAAACGTTTAATATTTGATGAGGGTTTTTCGCGTAATTGGCAACCAATTTATTATCTTTGATTAGGTCTCATCATACACCCTTAAGCATGCAATCTAAAAGCATAATAAGGCGCAAAATAAATTAATAATGATATAAGGTTGGATATATAAAATATTTTTTTCCTAGAACAAATCTCTCCATTTCCTCTCTCCGGCTAGCACTATTCTTACTTCTCCCCAATTACATAATACATTAAAGAAACCTCATTTGCAATGAGGGGAATTGGTGAGAATAGAAATACAAAGAGAATATAGATAATAGGCTGGACACGCAGGTCCAATTTAATAAATTCTAAATTTATTACAATAATTTCCAAAATTGCCCTCACTCTTCTAATATCCATCTGATATATATTATTCATACAAATACATCCAAGTATTCACACAAAGCATGTTATTCAATCAATCTAATCCAATTAATTAATCTTTTATTAATGACCATCCAATGTTCAAACAACGATTTGATTTGCGCGAGTCCAACTCGTTTAAGAATAAATACTCAAACTAAGTATTCTTGAATTATATCGAACTACAATTTTAAATCCAATTTTAATTGTATCAAATACTAATTCATATTTAATTCCAAATTAAATAATTACACTTTTAATAGTGCCTTTTAGACTTGGATTCCAAATCCAATTTTAATGGGTCTCAAAGGCCCAATTAGTATCCAATACTATTTTAATTAAAGTCCAATGGGCTTTTAATTAATTCATAAGGCATGGGTTTTGGCCAATATGGGTCAAACCTAAGATGCCAAGGCCCAAGTTAGGAATCACCCAATGCCACAAAATCAATTTAGGCCCATTAGGCCCAATTAAATTATTTAAAGGCCCAATAGTCATATTTGGACTTTATGGAAATGGTTTTAGGCCCAATTGGAGCCAACCCAATTGACCAAAACCAAACTTGGCTCAACCAATTCCATTAAGCCCAAATACAACAAATTTGTCCAATTTAATAAATTCCAAATTTAAAGACTAATACATATTAACATAATATTCTAAATATCATATTAATTCAATTAAAGTGCAATTACCATAATTAATTAATTAATCCAATATTTCCAAAACATCAATTAAACTAATTAATCATGCTTTAATTATCCAATTCATGTCCAACACAAATTGAAGTAAAATCAATTCATTCAACATGCTATAGCTCACGGTAAATAGGCAAAATAATATCCAATTTTGATTTCAATCTAATTAAATCAACAATCAATATTTATTTCATGCCTTTTAACATATCCAATTGTCAAATTCAAAAAATCACCAAGAGAAAAAAATTTAGGGTAGTATTCGGCCATGCTTAGAATTTTAGGAATTTTTTATCCAATCAATTTTTCAAAATCCAATGATGCACAAATCCAATTCATCATCATCCAAACACAACCAAACAATCAATTTGGAAAAATCATACTCCAAGCACAAAATTCCAAAATAAAGTCCATAAACCCTAGATTTCAAATCAAGCTTAGGATGGCTCTTATACCATTGTTACTGTCCTAGACATGCCAAGGATCTCTAAGCGTGATTATTGTGTGAATAAAACAAGTGAAAGTTGTGGAAAAAAACTCACATTGATCGGATGAGATTTCTAAAATTTCTTCTTGAATGTTGAAGCTCCAAGCTTTGTAGAGTGTTTCCAACACTTGGGTGGTTTCCCTATCACCTTAATTTACTCATTTAAGTGCTACCTTGTAGAATTTTTGTAACAAAATTCTAAAAGAGAGAAGAAGGCTCACTCCCATTTGATAGATAAAAAGGAATAGTAGTTTCCAAAAACTAATACCAAAGTTAATAATGTGTTGACTTTCAAAGGTGGTGGTAGATTTGAGAAGTAAATGCCATATTTACTATTTCAACCACCAACATCACAAATAGTGACTTTTGATGTAAGTCATGGGTCCCACCCATTTAATTCCAAATCTAGTTAACTTACACAACACACTTTGGGCCCGGTTCGTTTAATCCGACTAAACGAATTTTCCGTCGCTAAATAATTAAATCCAATTTAATTAAATAATAATGCCTCGCAAAATTATTACGAAAGTCGCTTAAGAATTAATTACAAATTAATTCGTTCGCTAGAATTAAAATTCAATTTAATTCCTAATTGAAATCAAATTTCAATTAATATATCTAATATATTATGTTCTTATCGAATTTAATCCCAGATTAATTTTTACCTTAATTAATCCCATATTAATTTTTTCTCTCATAATTAATCCTAAATTAATTCTGTTCGAGTCAAATCTCAATCGGTGAATCTTTAGAAATCGACCCAAGAGATCCCTTGATATGTTGGCAGTAAATCCGGTTGTCGGACTATCCGAACACGTACGTACCCGGTACCACGTTCTTACCGATTTACAAGACATGGTTGGCTTCTAGCAAAGCACCGTGCCTACCAAATTCTCCAGAAATATTCAACGAAGAATATGTAATCTTTATCAAGCGTAATATACTAAGTATTGCGCATTACGATCCAGTATCGGATGTCACAATGCCTGGGGCTAGAATTGTGTCTACCCCGTACGAAGCATATATCAGATCACTAGCAACTAGTCTCTGTAATCGGATAATCATGACCTAGTCATACTATCCCTATAGCTGCAGCATTTAAGAGTACCAGTTTTGTATCCTATGTGATCATCATTTCCATATGACTGAAGTGATACTTCCATCTTGACATCACACCCAATACACTACGATTCTCAGTATACCCAGAAGAGGCGTACACAAAACCCGTTAAAGCTCCGGACGACCAAAACCAAAGCGTAATGATTATCGCAAGTATTAGCGATGCAAGTCTCAGGTTAAGACCAAATACACCTACCCTGATTCGGATTCCCATAGACACATAGTCATACTACCAATGGGATTCCGAGGTGTCTACGCAGAGCGAAGCTGTTCTTGGTCCAACGGCTAACAGAACCTCATATCACACTTGCATAAACATCCAATACTTAAATATATGAGAACTATGCCGTTAAGCTTCCATAACGTGCACAAGTGCAATACTAGTCTATTCTGTATTATCGATGTCCAGTATCAATAATACTACGACTAGCGATATTTAATGATTAAACCTTTCGTGGATTAATATTGTCTCATATCTTATTAATCTAGTACTAATCATATGGACTCTTATCATTTATATATCCAAGTAATCCAATTACAAAATGAT
This sequence comes from Zanthoxylum bungeanum, assembly GCA_019454045.1. Lineage (NCBI taxonomy): Eukaryota > Viridiplantae > Streptophyta > Magnoliopsida > Sapindales > Rutaceae > Zanthoxylum > Zanthoxylum bungeanum. The sequence goes on along the minus strand of SKCR01031406.1, from coordinate 128,116 downwards.
AAAAGAGTAATTTCCTTTGTCACATAGTTAATTTATACAAAGAACACCATGTCTTTTACAAATAGTGATGTTATGGGTCATAAATGTCCAACGGTCTATCCCCCACTGGGCGAACGGCCAGGGGCTGACCAGAGTGGTCAACTACTCAGCAGGTTGATGATGAATATTGGTATTCTTCTAAAATCCCTCACATTTCCGAGCTATCTTCATTCTGTCTTGGTGCTTGGTTGGCCAGTAGAACCATTGCCTCAATGTCTTAAATGCAATTGACTGTCTCCCGGCATAGCTCCCATAGATTCCTCCATGAATCTCTCTGAGCACATAATCTACTTCCTCGGTTGTAAGACACCTCAAAAGTGGCACCGTGTACCCCTGCCGGTACAAGACTTCTTCAACCAAGTAAAATTTTTGAGCTTCGGTACTTCAACTTTCTTGCCTCCATCCTATCCTCGGGTGTCTTCCCAGACTCCAAGTAACTCCTGATCGGGTCCATCCAAGAGGTCTCTCTTTCTGTATCTACTTCCATCACCTCCGGCTTCCCAACATTTTTTTCCTACACGCAGATCAAAGGGATGGTCCTAGGCTCATCTGACTTAATCGAGGAAGCCAACCGAGCCAGTGAGTCTGCTTGATGGTTGTTTTCTCGACCAATCTGCTTGAACTGCACACTATCCATTTCCCCAATCATCTTCTTTGGCTCGGCCATATAAGCCATCATATTAGGCTCTCTGGTCTGAAACTAGCCCTTTAGCTGTTGGACGGTCAGTTGGGAGTCGCTTTTTAAAACCATGTCCCTGACACCCACCTCCGCGCAGAGCCTTAAATCGGCAAGAATGACCTCATACTCAGCTTTATTATTTATGGACTCGAAGGTGAATCTTAGGGAACATACCACCTCCTCACCACCACTACTTCGCAAGACAACCCCAGCTCCACAGCCTTGTGAACTGACTGAACCATCCACCGACAACTCCCACGTGGTCTCCGAAACTTCCAAAATTTATGGCACTATGAACTCGGCCATAAAATTTGCTAGAGCCTGCCCTTTTACCGCTGCTCTCGGCAAATAGGATATATCATGCTCACTCAATTCCACCGACCACTTCACTAACCAACCTGAGACCTCCGGTTTGTGCAAGATCTGTCCCAGAGGATGATCAGTGTAGACCCCAATAGAACGAGCTTGGAAGTAGGGCCGCAGCTTCCGGGCAGCTGTAACCAATGAGAGAGCCACCAATTCATGGGTCGGGTATCTCGTCTCTATATCCAACAGGGCTTTGCTAATATAATACACCGGCTTTTGGATCTTATCGGCCTCTTGCACTAGCACCGAGCTCACAACATGTTCAGAAACAGCTAAGTACAAGAATAAAGTCTCACCCGGGATCGGTTTGGCCAAAAGCGGGGGTTGAGCTAAGTACTGTTTAAGTTGCATGAAGGCTTCCTCGCATTCTGCCGTCTAACTGACATCTTTCTTGGCCCTCTTGATCAATTTGAAGAATGGATGACATTTTTCGGTTGCATGGGATATGAATCGGTTTAGCACAGCTACTCGGTTCGTTAGGCTTTGCATCTTTTTTTACCGTCTTGGGAGATTTCAATTCAAGAACTGCTCGGATATTTTATGGGTTTGCCTCTATTCCTCGTGCACTGACCATATACCCCAGAAACTTTCCCGATGCTACACCGAAAGCACACTTCTCTGGGTTCAGCCTCGTACTATGCTTTCTTATCAGCTCAAAAGTTCCCGCCAGGTCGGCCAAATGACCCTCCGGTTCCCTGGTCATCGTTATCATGTCGTCAACATATACTTGCATGGTTTTACCAATGAGGGCCTTAAAAACTTTGTTCACCAACCTCTGAAATTGAGCCCCAGCATTCTTCAAATAGAAAGGCATCACCTTATAACAATACAGCCCCCGATCTATGATGAAAGTTGTTTTCTCCTCGTCCTCGGGATGCATTTTTACCTGGTTATATCCTGAGAATGCGTCCATGAAACTGAGCAGTCCATGACACGCCGTTGAATCTACCAGCTGATCCATCTTCTGAAGCGGGAAACTATCCTTCGGGCAGGCCTTATTAAGGTTGGAGAAGTCCACACACATCCTACACTTCCCACTAGGTTTCTTCACTAAAACCACATTTGATACCCACTCCGGGTATTTCACCTCTCTGATAAAACTGGCCTTTAACAATCTTTCCACCTCAGCCCATGCCGCCTTGTAACGTTCCTGATTGAATATTCTTCTATTCTGGTTGACCAGCTTGTGAGCCGGATCCACTGCTAAATGATGGCTGATGAATTTGGGGTCTATTACAAGCATGTCGCTATGCCCCCAAGCAAAAATATCTGTATACTGCTTCAAAAACTTCAGAAGGTCCTGCTTCAGGTTTTCCTCCAAACCCGCTCATTTCTTTATGACATTTCCTGGGCCGAAGAGATCTACTGACTCCAACTCTTCTGCTGCCCCCGATTGGGCAAACTCCTCGGACCGTGCATCTGGAGACTCAACTGTTTCCTCATCATCTTCCATTCCTCTCTTCTCCAGGCTATCCTTCTCGATACAAAGAGTCTCTTTTAAAAAGTTGGCAAAACAACTCATGGCTACCTTCTGACTTCCACATAAAATCCCGATTCCAGCTCGGGTGGGAAACTTCAGCTTCATATAATAACACGACAAGGCGGCCTTTGTTTTCATCATGAAAGGCCGGCCCAGAATGTCCTGGTAACTGCTCAAGCAGTCCACCACTTTGAAGTCCATCATGATCATCCGGGTACGGGGGGAAGTCCCGATCGTCATGGCCAGTTGTATCCTTCCCAATGGGAAGGCTGCTGCCCATCCAAACCCATACATGGGAGTCCCGTCATGGGTTATAGCGGCATATTCCACCCCAAGGTCGTCCAAGGCTTCCTTAGAGATTATATCGACTGCACTACCCGGATCCACCAAGATCATATCTACCTCAGCTCTTCATATTACTGCTTTGACTATCAGGGCATCGTCATGGGGAAAAATCACCCCATGGGCATCCTCATCCGTGAACATTATAGAGACCGACCGACCTCCATGAATCCCCAGAGTCTACTATGTCACCAGTATCTCTGATCCTCGGATCCAACTGTAGTTCTTCCTTGACTGGTTCAAATCTCCGGATAGTGTCCTCCCACCGACGATGGTATATATCTATCTATGCCCCTGCCATTGTCGGGCCGCCATGGCCCCTTGGTCGATGTACTCATTTAGATAACCGTTATGCGCTAGGTTTTCTATCTGCTCTCGCAGGTCCGTACAACCTTCCGCTGAGTGTCCCCTCATGTTATGATGCACACAATAATATTTCTCACTCTTTTTTTCCACCAGATATTTCCTCAGATCGGGCTCCATTAGGAGGCCTCTACCTTGAATTTCCTTAACGATCTGGGCCATCGGCTTGTTCAAAGGCGTGTACCCTGCTCCACCGGCCACATGATTTACTTGTGTTTGAACCCTACTTTCCTGTGGTACATTGCTGGGAGGCACTGGTCTGAACTCCCTTTGTCTCAGAGATGGCTTTCTCACATCTCTGTCCGGTCTCCGGGACAACTCCGACCTCACCAACTTTTCTTTCTGACTTCCCCCCTTCCGGGCGACCTTCTCTTCCTCTTCCATTAACACAAACTTCATGGCCAACTCCAGGGCAGTGGCGTAATCCGGGATGTCTTGCACCCTCAGGTGAGTCCACAACTTCCCCACCCTAAGAGCCCCTTTGAGACTTTCCAGTGCTTCCGATGACTCGTACGCCCTGACCTCATGCACTAAATTATGGTATCTTTTAATACAGTTCTTTGAGGGCTCATCGTCCCCCTGCTTCATTAACCTCAATTCTCCTACTGTCTTTTTTGGGACACACGCTCCTTTGTAGTGCCGGATGAAGGACTTCCTGAGCTGAGAGAAACTACTGATACTTCCGGGAGTCAAGCTTCTAAACCACAAGATTGTGGGCCCACTCAGGGTTAGAGGGAACACCATGTATGTGGCTCTCCCACCATTCATTGGACCTCCATTAGCAAAACGAAACTTTCAATATGGGATTCAGGGTCAGTGTGGCCCCTGTAGGAGCTCATTGAAAGCATGGTGAACCGTCTAGGAAATTTAATGGACAAGATTTCTTCTGTGAAAGAAGATGCCGCCTCCTCGTCCCGACTATCTCCTTTATCCGCCTTCAAGTTATCTTTCCACTTTCTCATTTCCTTTCTAAACCAAGCTTTCATATGGTTGTCAGTAGCCTCGCGTAGTCTCCCGCGAACCTCTTCACTCCTGCCACTCCGAGCACGATGTGTTTCGAGACTAGATGCCTCTCGATCCCATCCACTTTGTCTTTCATCTTCCTCTATTTTAGAGCGTGGGCTATTATTGGAGGATTTTGAAGCTCGTCTCTCATCTTCTTCTTCTCGCATTCTTTCCGCCCGCAGAGTTCTTGCTATTACAACCGACCTCACCCTCTGGGGATCCTTCCTCCCGGGTTCATCATTTTTGCTTAGGTCTACCACTATATTTCCTTCTGTTATCTCGTTTCTCCTCCGACTTGGACCAGCCTCCAACCTTTCATTATTTACTTTTTCTAGCCTTTTCAGCTTCTCCAACATGGCCTTCATGAGGGTCTTGTTCTCCTCTATATCCTTCAACATGCTTTCCTCCATTTTTCCCATCCACTCTGTTGTTGAACTCTTCGACGATCTATGGTTCCCATCTTCCGCCATCGTCCTAACACGTAAGTTGCTTTACACTCTTTCCCCACAGACGATGCCGATTGTTGACGGGTGATTTTCATCCCAGTGGCAGTTTTGAGATAACTCTCCCAAAATAATCCTCTTTCAACGTTGAATTTGTTTGGTTATGGGAGACCAAAAGCAAATTTTGCAAAAGACATGACAAACGCAGAAAATCGACAAAGAGTGTTTAACGTGGTTCGACGGAGCTAATCCGGCCTACGTCTATGGGCACAAAGTAGATGTGGTTATTTTATTACCAAAACGAGCTAGACCGACCTGCTTGAGGACAGGTCTAACCGAGTTGTTGGTTGTTCTTTGTGTTTCTTACAAGTAGTAATCAAATGAAAGATTTTCCAACCCTTACAAATGATATCACCCTCCCCTTATATACTAATGGATATACAATATTGTTCCCGTATCTTTGTGATGCCAGCACTGCAGGTCTGCGGGTTTCTGGTTATTTGACAAGTTCTCTTCCCCAATCTGCCATCGCCGAAAGCAAAGCCTACCCTCTGATTTCCCGTCACATCACGCCGTAAAAATGTACTGTCACGCCTTTTCATTAATGATAACAGCCTATTAGATTTCGAATGTGAAAGTTGATTTTGGTGGGAAAAAATCCGACTACTATGATCTCACGTCGGTCTTCAAAAGGTCGGCCAAGTGACCTTCCGAGCTTTCCAAATTGTTCCCGTCTTGACCCAAAATATCCGAACTCATCAACTTGTTCCAGGAGGTAAGATAACTTCAAACCGAGCCACCGGTCCGAAGTGGTCTGCCTCGGTTATGATGTTGTCAGCCTATGAAATCTGTGCCAGATCCGAGGAAGGGATGCTCGAATTCTCGTATTGTCTGAGAACTGACCTATACATCTGGTCGTCTAACTCTCCAAAAATGGAAGTTCCTTTTTTGCCCCTGCCGGACTGTTTGGATGTCTTAGTTGCAAAGATCCCCATCAACATTTGTCCCCTAGTTCTTGGGTCCAACGAGTGTACGAGTTGGTGCCGAGAACTACAAAAATCAGAAGTGTGTTGATCAGCCGTCAAGTGGCTGGCCTTAGGAATCATGCAAAAAAATTGCTCTGGTGCCAACTCAGGTCATCCTCAATGTCTTCATATGATCCGTCCTTAAGCCGAAATCAGGCACTCGGTGGGACGTAACTCGACCCTGAGGTTGGAGAGACCAGTAGCCTCGGCGGAACGAGTCCAGCCCCGAGCTGGTGGAGCAAAGCATCGGCGGAACGAATCCATCACCGAGCTGGTGGAACAGTACAGACTCGGCGGAACGAATCCAGCCCCGAGCTATTGTAAGTGGGGAAACAAGTGCTTCTCCTTATTTTTATTGTAAGTGGGGGAAGAATGTTGATACTAATTATTTCCGTATTATTACTATAATTGATAAATTGTTAAATTCTACTATAATCTATATATGCTGCCAAATGTGATAGATATGATAAGGTGTTTTAATAGTTCAACCCGTCTAAAGTGTTACCTACTTAAGCATCGTTCAATCGTCATCTTTTATCAGTCAAATGACGGGTTGACAAGTCAAACATATAAAATTTTATCTATTATATAAAGAGACATAACTTAAAATACTCAAAATACTCAAATGTCGCCAATATCAGCGTAAACATCTATTTCAAAAATCCCCAAATGATCATTCAAATGTCGCTTAGATGACGCCTTCAATAACGTAAGCTATAGCCCTCTTATTATAATGTCAAAAAAATTATAAAATAATATTTCAAAAATAAAAAGTTTATAGAAACAAAAGCATAACCAACTTCGCCGGATGATTCAGAAACATTACCCAATAAAAGTCGAGTCATGTTGCATGATAATGTTAGTGCAAATCATGACAGAAACCACGAGATCGAGACAAATAACAAACATAATTCATAAAATCACATATAATGTAAAAAAATAAATGATTCTATGAGCAAGTGCAATGGTGACTCGGGCCATATATATATGCCCTATATAATTGTAAATTTCTCGATTATTACTATACTAAAACAATGTGCATTCTGTGTAATCATCACATTAGGTGCAAAATATCATTATTCTTCAAGACCACATGTAATTTTTTTTTAACATGAAGATGAATTACAAGTCAAACAAGAAGAGTTGTCCAATCGAGAAAAGAGAGCGCGTAAATAAGGACATATTGAATTTTTGAGATATCATATCCTCGAGAAGTCTTTTGAAAGCATTAGGATTGTTCACGGGTCGGTCTGGTTAAATTTTTTTAATTTTACTAAATCTGATCTAGTTGGGTTACGCGGGTCAATAAACCTGAATCTAAATTTGAGAATGCAAACCCTCGTGGGTCAGGTCACGCTCGTCTGATCGGGTTGACAAAAAAAAATTCATGTATTAGTTATTTTGAGACATAAATATTAGATATTTTATGTCTCAAATTTATCATACATATAAAATTTCAAGACAGTAAAAGTATTAAACAACTAAAATCATGTTAAAAAAACTTTAAAAAATAATAAAATTTTAGAAAATAATAAAAATCTATTATTTGCTGGTCTGGTCGGATTTGATTGTCAAACCCGTGATCCGACCCAAAAAAATCGAGTCGGGTCTGGTTAACCCAAAAATATATTACTTTTTTTGAAACCCGAACGATTCGGATTGGGTCAGGTCATGGGTTGATCAGGAAAACTGAACACCTCTAGAAAGCACAATAAAATCAGTTTTTTTTTTCTTGGAAAAAATCGAACTTTCAAGACTATTATACTATTCATGTAACTACATTTGATTAGACATTTCTAGGTGAATATTTTTTAGTGACATTGTAATGACATTCCTGCTTCAAGCAGTTGTACAAGTTGGAGAGAGACTAGAATGCATAACTGTTTGAAACAAGAATGTCATTAGAATATTAATAAAAAATGTCCCCTAGAATTATTGCATTTAAAAATAACACACACTTAAAACCTTTTGATAAAGTCCTTACACCCTTCAAAAATCTTATCAAGGCAAACAGATCAACCGATTTGTGTTTCAGATAAAAAAAAAAAAAAACACAATCAGAAATTTGATCTAATCTACCATAAAAATAATTTTTTTCGAATACAAAATTTATTTCAATAATAATTATTTTCAAACAAATCTTAAAGAAAATTCATTATTATATAAGAAAATACATTAAATTAAAGAAATAGTTCAATACTGAAAGTTCGAGATTACCCTAAGTTCTGACCCTACGCGGAATTATTCACAATTAATCAAGACAAGTCCTAATTAATGTGCCTATGGATTCTCAACAAGCAACCACAATATAAATAAATAAAATAAATTACGGAACATAAATAAATCACACAAAATCAACACAATAATTTTGGTGAAGAAGTGGAAAACTCATGCGAGTAAAAAATCACTTCGGGTATCTCGGCTACCAGCCCAATTCACTATATAGAGAAAAACTTATAGCAATGGTCAAGACCTATGGTGGCGACTCCACCAACTCAAGTACCTCTAAACTGCAAGAACTCAAGGAACTCCTCAAGCCCGTAAGCCACAATTTTCTTTAGAACTCTAAAGTCTCTGTAACTCTAAGCGCCGGAACTTCGACTACCAAACTTCCTCCTAAAAGAATTCTGAAGGATTAAGAATTTTGGGTTATGTTATGTTGAAGGTTTATCAAAGAGGGATTCTCACCATTAACAAAGAAGATAAGAAGATGAAAGAAGTCTTCAATGGTGGAATCAAAGAAGGTTGAAAGTTTTGAAGGATTTTGTCTCAAAGGATTTGTGTTTCAACACTTTGGAACGGTGGCTACATGTGAAGATTTAGGGTTTTTCTAAGTGAAAATGCTAAAAAACGCGTTCAGATCGCAGTCGCGTTCGAACGATTACTCGAACGCACCACGAACGCTTGCCCACTGGAAAGACTCGTTCGAACGCACCACGAATGCTTACTCTCTGGAATGATTCGTTTGAACGCTTTCTTGAACGTACCACTAACCTTTGCTCTCTGGAATACTTCGTTCGAACCCAATGGAGAATGTGCCACTAACGCCACACGTTCGAATGCTGCAACGAACGCAGCACTAACGAAAATGCTCCAGCTTTGCAAAATAACTAGTCCAATTGCTCCAAGTTCTTCAAGACTTATTACAACTCAATTGAACTTATTTTGTCACAGACAGTGCCAATAAAAATGGAACTTACAATCTCCCTTTTTGGCATTTCGTGACAAAACACTACCTAATACAAAGACTACGGTAATAGTCCCAAAAAGAAAATAGTCAACTATCAACCATCAAAACAGTGAATTATTACATTAAGACTCGATCTAACACCTAATAGAGTAGTCTTCAAATAATGCAACTGCATCAACAAACATGCTTACCTGAAACATCCACAAACAATAATATACCGTGAAAAGCATTGGGATTATCAAGAATTAAATTAAGCAGGTAAAAAACTCATGCATGTACAAGTAGATACCTTTCTCCCTCTTAATCTTTCAAATGGAGATATCAAATGGATATTCTACGCTACTACTCCCCATTAATCTACTCTCCCCATTTTTGTCACGAATGACAAAGGATGAAGGTACCAGGAAAAACAACAGGAGATAACACAAGCAAGAGTATAAGTAAACAAAACTTACTCCCCCTCACCAACAGGCCCACATAGTTAGCTTAAGATCACACGGGAAGTAAACACTAATAGATGTGCAAAACAAATGGTATGCAATGACATAGAGCACATACAAGTACACAATGAGGTAAAAACTATTTTTAAAAAACTGACTGAAACAATACTTCAAGCAAATACAATGATACACAATCAGTATTCAGCTGTTTATGACATGAAATAATATGCATCACTATAAATTACCAAAGCATAACAAGCACTTGCGTGAAAAAAGTAACCGCACAACAAATCAAGGCTTAATACCTTATTTTATGAGCTGGACACAGCCAAAGAAATCCATCTCTTAACAAACAAAGTCCACAAAAATATATGTTCAAACCCAGCACCACTAGGACTTGAAAATAATTAACATTGGTTGCATGCTAAGATATTTTTCCCATAACTATCATGAGCTCATAAATAACAACTCTTTCGAGTGAATGGTTTTTGCCCTTATCTTTTGAATTTGGCCTCATTGGTTCTTTTGCTCTTGAGTCTCATGAATTTTTTATTATTTATATTTCTTTTTGCTTTTACAAGGGGATAGCAAGGCCATCTAGTCAAAGGTCACACTATTTAGTGAACAAAGTATGGTAGAAATTAAATTGCTAGTCCAAAAACTCATACATGTGACCAAGCCTTGACATAATAAAATCGTGTATGTGAGGTGTTAGTCTCTAAGACATGCTTCCAAGATCCTAAGCATGATTTCAAGTGTGAATTAATCAAGTAAAGTTGCGGAACTACTTATATTGATTTTGGGAGAAATTTCAAAATTTCCTTTGTAGGATAAAGCTCCAAGCTTTTTGAAGGTTGTTTAAGCCTTGGGTGAGTTTCCCTAACACCTCAAATGACCCTCCAAGTGCTAGCTTGTTGAAATGTTTGAAGCAAAAATTTTCACCATGGATGAGAGGAAGAATCGGCAATGTTGGAGGGGGAAGAGAGAGTGAGTTGGTTGTTTCTAAAACTTGGTTATTGTGTTGTTAAATGAATGCATTAATGTAGCCAACTATTCACATCAACTTTTGACAAGTGATGTAAGTCATGTGGTCCCACCACATTTAAATTCAAAATTTGTGTTGGCTTACTCAACACATAACTCAGCTTGGGCCCAGGTTCATTTAATTCCGAATTAAACGAATTTGTCGTCGTGACATAATTAAATCCAATTTAATTAAATAATTATGCCTCGCAAAATTATTACGATAGTCGCTTTCGAATTAATTCCAAATTAATTCGTTCACCCGAATTAAAATCCAATTTTAATTTCGTATTGAAATCTGATTTCAATTAATATATCTAATATATTATGTTAGCGCCAAATAAATAAATTAAATAGAAAAATCTAATTTAACTATTAAATTTATTTTATCGATTAATTCTAAATTAATCGCTTTCTCTCTTCTATACGAATTTAATCCCAGATTAATTCTTGCCGCAATTAATCCCAGATTAATTTTCTCTCTCATAATTAATCCCAGATTAATTCTATTTGAGTCAAATGTCATTGGTGAATCTTTGGGAAGAGACCCAAGAGATTCTTGGATATGTTGGCAGTAAATACGGTCATCGTACTATCCGAACACGTGCTTACCTCGTACCACGTTCTCATCGATTTACAAGACATGGTTGGCTTCTAGCAAAGCACCGTGCCTACCCAATTCTCCAGAAACATTCACCGAGGAATATAATATGTATCAGGAGTAGTAATACTATTGTAATGCTTAATACAATCCAGTATTGGATGTCACATGTTGGGCCTAGGGCTGGCTCTGTGTCTGCACCGTATGAAGCATATATCGGATCCCGAGTAACTAGTCTCTGTAATCGGAAAGTCATGACCTAGCTGCAGCTTTTAAGAGTACTAGTTTCGTATCATGTGTGACCATCATCTCCATATGACTGAATTGATACTCCCATCTTGACATCACATTCAATACACTACGATTCTCAGTAAACCCAATAGAGGCGTACACAGAACCTGTTAAAGCTCCAGACGACCAATATCAAAGTAAACTGATTGTCGCAAGTAATAGCGATGTAAGTCTCAGGTTAAAGATCACATACACCTACCCTGATTCGGATTCCCATAGACACATAGTAATACTACCAATGGGATTCCGATGGGGTCTATCCAGAGCGAAATTGTTCCCGGTCCAACGGCTAACAGAACCTCTTATTACACTTGCATAAGTATCCAATACCTAAATATATGAGAACTATGCTGTTAAGCTTCCATAACGAACACAAGTGTAATACTAGTTTATTTCGCATTATCAATATCCAGTCTCGATAATACTACGATTAGGGATATTTAATGATTAAACCGTTCGTGGATTAATACTGTCTGATATCTTATTAATCCGATTTAACCATATGGACTTTTATCATTATATATCCAAGTAATCTAATTACAATAACGATAAAATAACAATTTCCTTTTGTCACATAGTTAATTTGTACAAAAACACAATGTTCTTTACAAATAGTGATGTTATGGGTCATAATTATCCAACAATCTCCCACTTGTCCTATAGCCAATCACTCAAGTATCTAATACCTGAACTATGTACATGTCGCTCAAACTTTTACTGAGATATAGATTTGTCAATGGATCTACAATGTTATCATCCGATGCGATCTTCTCGATCTTCACATCGCCACGATGTTTGATCTCACAAATCGGATGAAACCGTCGAAGTACATGCTTGGAAGGTTGATGAGACCGTGGTTCCTTAGCATGTGCTATAGCACCATTATTGTCACAATACAAAGGTACAGGCTCAGCTGTTAACGGAACTACTCCTAATCCAATTACGAATTTATGGATCCAAACTGCTTCTTTTACTGCCTCAGCTGCAGCAATATATTCTGCTTCTGTTGTTGAATCGGCAACAGTCTCTTACTTGGAAGATTTCCAGCTCACTGCTCCGTTGTTCAAACAAAATATGTACTCTGATTGCGACTTACAGTCGTCTTTATCGATTTGGAAACTTGAATCAGCGAACCCAGTCACCTCAAGTTCTCATTCCCCATAGACTAAGAAAGCATATTTAGTTCGTCGAATATACTTAAGGATTTTCTTTATAGCAATCCAGTGACCATCACCTGGATCGGCCTGATAGCGACTGAACATGCTTAAAGCATATGAGACATCAGGTTGCGTACATATCATGTCGTACATGATCGATCCGACTGCTGAAGCATACAGGATCTGAATCATTGCATCTCTCTCATCTTGAGTTTTAGGACACATGTCCTTCGATAGAGAGACGCCATGTGACACTGGAAGCAGCCCCATCTTGGACTGATCCATGTTGAATCTCTTTAACACTTTGTCAATGTATGAGCTCTGTGAGAGTGCTAGCAGCTTTCTAGATCTATCCCGGTAGATCCTTATTCCTAGAATAAAGGCTGCTTCTCCCAGGTCTTTCATGGAGAATTTTAATGAAAGCCAAGCTTTCACCGATTGTAGCATGAGAATGTCATTGCCAATAAGCAATATTGTTGGACAATTATGACCCATAGCGTCACTATTTGTACAGATCATTGTGTTGTTGTACACATTAACTATGTGACAAAGGAGATTGCACTCTTATCATTTGTGATTAGATCACCTAGATGTATAAATGATGAAAGGTCCCTATTATTTGTTCCTGGACGGAGAATGATATGAGACAGTATCAGTCCACGAAGGATAAATCATTAAATATCCCTAGTCAGAGTATTATCGAGATTGGACATCGATAAATACGTAAAAGACTAGTATTACACTTGTGCGCGTTGTGAGGGCACAACGGCATAGTTCTCATATATTTGGGTATAGGATACTCATGCAAGTGTAATAGAAGGTTGTGTTTTACCGATGGTACGGGAAACAGCTTCGCTCTGGATAGACCTCCTCGGAATTCCATTGGTAGTATGACTATGTGTCTATGGAAGTCCGAAATCAGGGTAGGTGTATTTGGTCTTAACCTGAGATTTGCACCGCTAATACTTGCGAGAATCAATATACTTTGGTTGCGGTCGTCCAGGGCTTTAACAGGTTCTGTGTACGCCAATACTGGGTATATTGAGAATCGTAGTGTGTTGGGTGTGATGTCAAGATGGAAGTGTCACTCCAGTCATATGGAGATGATGGTCACGTAGGATACGGGACTGGTTCTCTTAAATGTTGCAGCTATCGGGATAAAATGACAAGGTCAGGTTTATCCGATTATAGAGACTAGTTACCAGACATCCGACATGTTCTTCGTACGGGGCAGACACAATTCCAGCCCCAGGCCTAGCACGTGATCATCCGATACTGGACAGAAATACGTAATACTACGTATACTACGCCTGATATAGATCCTTTATTCATGTAAGGATATTTCCGGAGAATTGGGTAGGCATGGCGCTTTGCTAGAGGCCAATCTTGTCTTGTAAATCGGTATAAACGTAGTACGAGGTACTTACGTGTTCGGATAGTCCGACGACCGAATTTATTGCCAACATATCCGGGGATCTCATGGGTCACTTCCAAAGATTCACCGATGACGTATGACTCGCACTCTAAATTAATCTGGGATTAATTAGAAGAGAGAGAAAGTTAATCTGGGATTAATTGCGGAGATATTTTATCTGGGATAAAATATCAATTAAAGAGAGATAACGATTAATTTGGAATTAATCGATAAATTAATATATTTGATATATTAAACGAAATTAGATTTTGACGCGGAATTAAAATTGGATTTTAATTCGGGGGAACGAATTAATTTATAATTAATTCGTTAGCGATGTGAATAGTGATTTCGCTAGGCGTAATCATTTAACTACGGCGCAACGGAAAATTTGTTAATTTGGAATTAGCGAACCCGAACCCGGGATTATTTGCGAGCGCATTCGCATTTCGAATTCGAGTGCGGCACGCAAGTCAAATCAAGCGTCAAATCATTAGTCGCATCAAGCGTCAAATCACATGTCACTTTGAGTGATGTGACTTGACAACTTGTGATTGATGTGATTGAGTGATGTTTGTGGTTGTTGGCTTTAATGGTTTGACTTTTAAAAGCCAATTCATGTGAAATGAATTTGAAATTCAAATTAGTGTATAAGATACACAAATTTCACAAACCAACACACTCTCCTATCTTCCTCACCTCTCTCTCCTTCACGCCCTTGGGGCATTATTTTCTGTTTTTCTGGTTTTGAAACTGTGAGCAGTAAAGGGAAGCTAGAGTGGGTTTTGTGGCAAAATCACAAGTGCTAGCACACTTACGGGACATGCGAAGGTATTAGGGAAGCCCACCCATGAGCCAGGAACCATTCGACGAAGCTTGGAGCTTGAAGAATGACCAAAATAGAGGCCAAACTAGTGAGCACTCACAGCTCACTGCCGAATGGAACAAAAGGCAGAATCTGAAATTTTTGTTGCCTCTACGTCGCTCAACCGATCGATGTAAGTATTCTGCAACTTATTCGATATGTATTCGCACTTGATTCATGCTTATTATTGATATTGGGACCTTAATAGAAACCAAAAAATACATCATCAACGAATAGGACAATGAATGTCAGTGCGCTCCCACTAACCTTCTTATATACACAAGAATCATCCTCGTTTTGAATGAAACCATATTCTTTTATGATCTCATTAAGACGTTGGTTCCAAGAACGCGATGCTTGCTTTAATCCATAAATGGATCGATTTAACTTGCAAACCTTGTTTGCATGTATTGGTACGACAAAACCGTCACGTTGTTGCATATAAACATCCTCCAAAAGGTTTCCGTTAAGGAAAGCATTTTTGACGTCCATCTGCCATATTTCATAATCGAAATATGCAGCAATAGCAAGCATTATCCGAATAGATTTAATCATGGCAACGGATGAAAATGTTTCGTCGAAATCAACACCATTTCGTTGACGAGCCAAGCTTTGTACGTTTGTATGTTGCCTTCCATGTCTGTCTTCTTTTTGAAGACCCATTTACTACTAATAGGCTTAATGCCTTTTGGTATATCAACCAGTGTCCAAACATGGTTGGTATACATGGAATCCATTTCAAACTTCATGGCTTCTTACTATAAAGCAGAGTCGATACCTTGTATCGCTTCCTCATACGTAGTTGGTTCATCTTCCTCAATAAGATTAATGTCTACATGAGGTGAGATCAGAAACCCATACCTCTCAGGTTGTTTTCTGACTCTCTCTGACTTACGCGGTTCTTTTGTATTAGAAGATTGTGGAACAGTCTCATCCCTGATAGACTGTTCGTGTTCCGTGAGGGGTTCGGTGCCAGGAACAGTATCACTCTGATTTTCATCGAGTTCTATTTTCCTACCACTTACCACTGCATTCATGAATTCCTTTTCTAGGAAAACTTCGTGAAGAGCAACAAATATTTTGTTCTCTTATGGGTTGTAGAAGTAATATCCTTTGGTTTCCCTAGGATAACCTACAAATAAGCACTTATCCAATTTGGGTTCTAGTTTGGTACTATCCAAACGTTTAACGTATGCCCAGCATCCCCAAATCTTAAGGAATGAGAAACCCAGTTTCTTTCATGTCCATATCTCATATGGAGTCTGTCCAACAGACTTTGACGGAACCTTATTCAGAATAAGTATTGAACTGTTTAATGCGTATCCCCAGAAGGAAATTGGTAGCTCTGTGCGACTCATCATTGACCTAACCATGTCCAACAAAGTTCGGTTTCTCCGTTCGGACACACCGTTCAATTGAGGTGTTCCAGGAGGAGTCCAATGTGATAGAATACCATATTCTTTCAAGTAATCTTGAAACTCATTGCTTAAGTATTCTCCACCACGGTCCGACCGCAATGTTTTAATACTTTTGCCAGTATGTTTTTCTACTTCGTGTCGAAACTCTTTGAATTTCTCAAAAGTTTCCGACTTGTGTTTCATAAGATACACATAACCATAACGCGATGCATCATCCGTAAAGGTTACGAAGTATTCATATCCACATCTAGCCTGGCTAGACATGGGCCCGCAAACATCAATATGAACGAGGGCTAATAACTCGGTGGCACGTACACATTTACCACTAAAAGGTGCTTTAGGCATTTTACCTAAAAAATAAGATTTGCAGACATCATATAAATTACGATCAAATCCGTCCAAGTATCCATTCTTCGAAAGTGTGGATATACGAGTTTTATTTATGTGTCCCAGACGAAAATGCCATAAATAAGTTTCATCTGTATTACTCAATTTGAGTTTTTTGTTTGTCATGTTATATGTTTGAGATTCATTTATATTCAAAATATAAAGACCATTATTTACATATGTTGTACATATCTCAATATCATCTTTATAAATAAAACACCCAGTGTTCTTGAATACAAAGGTATACCCGTATCGGGTTAAACTAGATACAAAGATAATATTCCTAGTCAAACTAGGAACAAAATAACAGTCCTCTAATGTAAGTACATGCCCCGAGAGCAGGTTCAAAACATAGGTTCCAACGGCCAAAACAGCGACATTCATCCTATTTTCGACTCGCAAGTCGATCTCTCCTGAAGCCAGTCTCCTGCTATTCTGCAGATCCTGCACATCAGTACATATTTGAGTACCACATCCAGTATCAAAAATCCAATTTTTAAAACTAGTAGTGGACATGTTTATTTCAATAACAAACATACATGAAGCCGGAGCCTTGCTCGTCTTCGCTTCCTTCAAGTTCGCCTTGTACTTACGGCAGTCACACTTCTAGTGACCCCATTTGCCACAGTGTAGGTAGACATCTTGGGATATGTCATTTGTCTTCCCAGAAGACTGTGACGATTGAGCCTTGCCCTTCTTCTTTTTCTTCTTCACACCCCCAGAAGCCTTCGGCCAAGCCTTGGCCTTCTTGGATGTCGAAGTAAGATGCACCTCACGCTTCTTGCCTTTCAGAAGCTCTGGCTCTGCTTCTTTCAGTATAGCCATTAACTCTCCAAGAGTTTTATCTTGGTTCATCATGTTATAGTTCATGACGAACCCGCCCCAGCAATCGGGCAGAGACTGTAAGATCAAATCTATGGAAGTCTCGGCCTCGAAGGTAATGCCCAGCTGATCCAGTTGTTCGATGTCAGTAATCATTTGTGACACTTAGTGTTCAACAGATGTACCCTCTGACATACGAGAGCGAATGAGCTTCTTTTGCAAATCATACTTCTGATATCTAAGATTAGATAATGAAGATCCTTCAACTTCAACATCATCCCATAAGGATCCAATCCCTTGTTCTGACGACGAAACTGAGGAGTCATTGCAGCAAGCATAACGGATTGAGAAGTAAAGTTATCATCATGATAAGTCTTCCAAAGCTCATGCTCTACTGGCTGCTCAAGTCCGGGCTCAGGCTCGAGAGCTCCCTATTACATAGAGTAACTTCTCAACTCCTAGGACTATCCTGAGATTCATTTCCCAGTCTGGAAAATTTACACCGTTAAAGACATTCTTGCCAATGATTATGTCCCTAACGCTAATCTTTCCAGGGATTTTGATTGCTATAGTCCAACTATCCAATCAAGTGTTTCGGGTACACTCAAATGCAATGGTTACTATAGTCCAACTATATAACCAACTACAAATGGAGTAGTGTTGAGTACAGTCTAAGTGTTCAAAGAAAGCAATAAAATAATATTAGTCCAACTAATATAAACAATAACGAGAAGTAATAATAAACGAGCGCGCATTTTAGCGAGTATTAAATGAAATTACAAATTTAATACTAGCCTCCCACTATTTTTCGGCAAGTCTCTAACCCTCCGTTGAGTACTCGAGAAACCTAGTTTCCTAGTGGGCTAGGATCCCGTTAAATAATACACAACATTGACTTTGGCCAACAAGCTGTATAAAATTTAACTAGGTAGATCTCTAAGATCAATTAGATCTCATCCAATTCCTAGATCATATAGGTGGACATCCAAGTCCAAAACATATATCCAATATATTTCCTAACATGTTTCCTCTGAATCAACTAAGTCTTGGCTTTGGCTCAACAAGCTTAATGATTCCAGTTAAGTGTGACCCATTGACAGTGGGAAAACTTCGTAATCCACGTCGATGAACATGAGTGACCTTGACTTTGGCCAACAAGTCACAACTGCCCAAGACATGCGATGTTAACAAAGCTTTCTTGGTTCAAACACATCCGCGATAGACAATGATCTTGACTTTGGCCAACAAATCGAAGCCAATCTTGGATCTTGAGAGAGAACCACTCAATGGAAGGAAACGCTTAATATTAAAAGTGAGGGCATTTTCGTAAATTGGCAATCAATTTATTATCTTTGATTAGGTCTCATCATACACCCTTAAACATGCATTCTAAAAGCATAATAAGGCGCGATAAATTTAATAATGATATGTGGATAGATATATATACAATTTGTTCCTAGAACAAATCTCTCTATTTTCCTCTCTCCCGCTAGAACTTTACATTCTTCTATACCCAATTACATAACACTATAAGAAACCTCATTTACATTGAGGGGAATTAGTGAGAAGAGAAATACAATGAGAATGATAGGTGATAGGCTGGACACGCAGGTCCAATTTCAAATAAATACCATATTTACAATAATTTCCAAAATTGCCCCACCCATCTAATATCCATCTGATATACATTATTCAAACAAATACATCCAAGCATTAACATATAGCATGTTTTCAATCAATCTAATCCAATTAATTAATTCTTCAATTAATGACCATCCAATGTTTATACAACGATTTGATTTGCGCGAGTCCAACTCATTTAAGAATACATACTCAAAGTAATTATTCTTGAATTATATCGAACTACAATATTAAATCCAATTTAAATTATATTCAATACTAATTCAAGTTTAATTCCAAATTAAACTATTACACTTATTATATTAATACCTTTATAGACTTGGATTCCAAATCCAATCCAAATGGCCTCAAAGCCCATTTAGCATCCAATGCCAATTCGATTAGGTCCAATGGGCCTTTAATTGATTCTTTAGGCATGGACTTTTGGCCATTATGAATCAAACTCATAATGCCTTGGCCCATTTAGGAATCACCCTATGCCAAAAATTAATTTTGGACCATTAAGCGCAATTAAATTATTAAAGGCATAAAAGTCATATTTTGGACTTTATGGAAATAGTTTAGGCCCAATTGGATCCAACCTAATTGTCCAAAACCAAACTTGGCCCAACCACCAAATTAGCCCAATTAGTATTTTATGGACTAATTTAAATTAATACAATATTCCAAATATCACATTAATTCAATTTAAGTGTAATTAACACAACTAATTAATTAATCTAACATTTCCAAAATATTAATTAATCTAATTAATCATGCTTTATCATTCCAATTCATGTCCAACACAAATTGAAGCAAAATCAAGTCTCCAACAACATGCATACTCACGGCATAAGCAATAAATTAACATTCAATTTGATTTCAATCCAATTAAATCAACATTAAACATTTATTTCATGCCTTTAACACATCCAAATGTCTAATTTCAAAAAATCACCATGAACTTAAACTAGGGTAAATTCGGCCAACTTAAAGGAATTAGGGAAATTTGATCCAATCAATTTTTCAACAATCCAATGTTGCACAACTCTAAGTCATCACCATCTAACATCTACCAAACACTCAATTTTGAATTTTCATGCTCCAAGCAAAAATACCCAAATAAAGTTTATAAACCCTAGAATTCAAAATCACATTTAGAAGGCTCTAGATAACATTGTTAGTATCTAAGACATGCTTCCAAGATCCTAAACATGATTTCAAGTGTGAATTAATCAAGTAAAGTTGCGGAAATACTTACATTGATTTTGGGAGAAATTTCAAAATTTCCTTTGTAGGATGAAGCTCCAAGCTTTTTGAAGGTTGTTTAAGCCTTAGGTGAGTTTCCCTAACACCTCATATGACCCTCCAAGTGTTAGCTTGTTGAAATTTTTGAAGCAAAAATTTCACCATGGATGAGAGGAAGAATCGGCAATGTTGGAGGGGGAAGAGAGAGTGAGTTGGTAGTTTCTAAAACTTGGTTATTGTTTTGTTAAATGAATGCATTAATGTAGCCAACTACTCACATCAACTTTTGACAAGTGATGTAAGTCATGTGGTCCCACCACATTTAAATTCAAAATTTGTGTTGGCTTACTCAACACATAACTCAGCTTGGGCCCGGGTTCATTTAATTCCGAATTAAACGAATTTGTCGTCGCAACATAATTAAATCTAATTTAATTAAATAATTTTGCCTCGCAAAATTATTATGATAGTCGTTTTCGAATTTATTCCAAATAAATTCGTTCGCCCAAATTAAAATCTAATTTTAATTTCGTATTGAAATCTGATTTCAATTAATATATTCGATATATTATTTTAGCCCCAAATAAATAAATTAAATAGAAAAATCCAATTTAACTATTAAAATTATTTTATCGATTATTTCTAAATTAATCTCGTTATCTCTTCTATACGAATTTAATCCCAGATTAATTCTTGCCACAATTAATCCCATATTAATTTTCTCTCTCATAATTAATCCAATATTAATTCTATTTGAGTCAAATGTCATTGGTGAATCTTTGGGAAGTGACCCAAGAGATTCATGGATATGTTGGCAGTAAATACGGTCATCAGACTATCCGAACATGTGTGTACCCCGTACCACATTCTCACTGATTTACAAGAAATGGTTGGCTTCTAGCAAAGCACCGTGCCTACCCAATTCTCCATAAACATTCACCGGGGAATATAATATGTATCAGGCGTAGTAATACTAATGTAATGCATAATACGATCCTGTATCGGATGTCACATGTTAGGCCTAGGGCTGGCTCTGTGTCTGCCCCGTACGAAGCATATATCGGATCCCGAGTAACTAGTCTCTGTAATCGGAAAGTCATGACCAAGTCATACTTTCCCGATAGCTGCAGCTTTTAAGAGTACTAGTTATGTATCATGTGTGACTATCATCTCCATATGACTGAAGTGATACTCTCATCTTGACATCACATCCAATACACTACGATTCTCAGTAAACCCAATAGAGGCGTGCATAGAACCTGTTAAAGCTCTAGACGACCAATATCAAAGTAAACTGATTGTCACAAGTAATAGCGATGTAAGTCTCAAGTTAAAGATCACATAAACCTACCCTGATTCGGATTCTCATAGACACATAGTCATACTACCAATGGGATTCTGAGGAGGTCTATCCAGAGCGAAACAGTTCCCGGTCCAAAAGCTAACAGAACCTCTTATTACACTTGCATAAGTATCCAATACCTAAATATATGAGAAATATGTCGTTAAGCTTCCATAATGCGCATAAGTGTAATACTAGTCTATTCCGCATTATCGATGTCATGTCTCGATTGTTGGACAAAATGACCCATAGCGTCACTATTTGTACAGATCACGGTGTTGTTGTACAAATTAACTATGTGACAAGGAAATTGCACTCTCATCATTTGTGATTAGATCACCGTAAATGAATAAATGAAGAGAGGTCCATATGATTAGTTCCTGGATTGAGAATGATATGAGACAGTATCAATCCCCGAAGGATTAATCATTAAATATCCCTAGCCGGAGTATTATCGAGACAAGACATCGATAATGCGGAATAGGCTAGTATTGCACTTGTGCGCATTGTGAGGGCACAACGGCATAGTTCTCATATATATAAGTATTGGATACTTATGCAAGTGCGATAGGAGGTCGTGTTTCACCGATGGTACGGGAAACAGCTTCGCTCTGGATAGACCCCTCGGAATCCCATTGGTATTATGACTATGTGTCTATGGGAGGCCGAAATCAGGGTAGGTGTGTATAGTCTTAACCTGAGACTTGCATCGCTAATACTTACGATAATCGATAGACTTTGGTCTTGGAGGTACAGGGCTTTAACCGGTTCTGCGTACACCACTTCTGGGTTTATCAGAGAGTCGTAGTGTATTGGGTGTGATGTCAAGACGGAAGTATCACTTCAGTTATAGTGGAGATGATGTCACGCAGGATATGGTATTAGTGCTCTTAAGTGTTGCGCAACCAATCAGGATATTGTGACCAGGTCATGAATATCCGATTATAGAGACTAGTTACCAGACATCCGACATGTGCTTCGGACGGGGCAGACACTTATCCAGCCCCAGCCCTAGCACGTGACTATCCGATACTGGGCTGATATACACAATACTACGGTATACTACGCTTGATACAGATCTATATTTTCCTGTAAGAATATTTCTGGAGAATTGGGTAGGCATGGCGCTTTGCTAGAAGCCAACCTTGTCTTGTAAATCGGTATGAACGTAGTACGAGGTACTTACGTGTTCGGATAATCCGACGACCGTATTTACTGCCAACATATCCGGAGATCTCATGGGTCGCTTCCTGAAGATTCACCGATGATGTATAACTCGCACTTTAATTAATCTGGGATTAATTAGAAGAGAGAGAAAATTAATCTGGGATTAATTGCGGAGATATTTTATCTGGGATAAAATATTAATTAAAGAGAGAGAACGATTAATTTGGAATTAATCGATAAAATAATATATTTGATATATTATTAGAAATTGGATTTTGATGCGGAATTAAAATTAGATTTTAATTCGGGCGAACGAATTAATTTAGAATTAATTCGTTAGCGACGTGAATATTGATTTCGCTAGGCGTAATCATTTAATTACGACGCGACGGAAAATTCGTTAATTTGGAATTAGCGAACCCGAGCCCGAGATTGATTGCGAGCGCATTCGCATTTCGAATTCGAGCGCGGCACGCAAGTCACATCAAGCGTCAAATCACTGGTCGCATCAATTGTCAAATCACTTGTCACTTTGAGTGATGTGACATGACAAGTTGTCACTTTAATAAAGTGACTTGATGTAAAAGTAGTAGTGATGGGTAAAAGGTGAAAAGCATTATTTGCTTTTTGTTTTTTGACTTTTGGAATATGAAAAGGTTTGGTATATATGTTTTATTTATTTTTGGAAAATAAATGAATAATATATATTACATTTTTTCTTTTCCCTCTTTTACTTGATTCGGTCCTCTCTCTCTCATTATTCATGATCCTTCATCTCCCTCTCTTTTCTTTTTCTTCTCTCACGGCTTCACTGCCGATTTGCTTCAAAATTTTCTGGTTTCACCGAATTTGTGAGAAGCAAAGGAAGAAGAGTAGTGCTAGCACACACCTTGGGTTATACTATGGTGATAGGGAAACGAATTTATGAGCTTGGATTTGTTATTGAAGCTTGAAGCTTGGAGCTTCAATGGTGGTCTTCAATGGCCGATTCTTGGAGGAGGAAGCAGCCCCCACACCGAGCAGTCCACCTTGTTCGCAGCTCACTGCCGAGCAGAAACATGCAGTGCGTTTTTGGTCTTTGTTCATTTCATCAAAACCCATCCATGTGAGTATGAATTCCGCCTTACTCCTTTGTGTATTCACTCGTTTTTATGCATGTTTGTGATCCTTGGGACTTGATTGAAACCCAACATCAATAATACTACGACTAGGGATATTTAATGATTAAACCGTTCATGGATTAATACTGTCTCATATCTTATTAATCTGATTTACCCATATGGACTTTTATCATTATATATCCAAGTAATCTAATTACAATAATGATAAAATAGCAATTTCCTTTTGTCACATAGTTAATTTGTACAAAAACACAACGTTCTTTACTATAGTGATATTATGGGTCATAATTGTCCAATAATGTGCAAGCATAAGTTATACCAAGAGTTTGTATCACACACACTCATACATATAGAGCATCAAGAAAAATAAAAGAATATTATACATGCACAACCATATATCCTAAATACCAGGATCACATGCAACATGCTTTTGTAGAAAATGCTTTCCTTGCACAGCGGAAATACCTTAGGCACACGGATCAGACTTGAACAAAATTTCTGCCATTCCTACCTTCTAGCCGAATATGACCAGGACCACCACTAAAATTTTTCTTCTGTTTTAGAAAAAATTTCATCCCCGGAACAGTCCCCGAACAGCCCCGAATAGCCGCATAAAAACTGGACTGTTTTGGACCCGATTCGGGCCCAGCGCACTACCGAAACAGCCACTAAAATCCGTGGAAAGTGGTTGTGTTTCAGTTCTTATTTTTCACTTGAAAATAGGCCCAACACATCCCCAAAACACCATTATATGTTCTCCAAAAATTCTGGATTAAAACGAAACCAAACCGAGTTCTGTTTTACCAAATAAGGGGCGACATTGAGCAAAATAAGCCTCACTACCGAGTACCAAACAAGAAAATGGTTGAAGATGATTATTTTTTCGACACTATAAAGTCTTTCAAGCTGTATCACATTACCAACAGAAACTAGTATGGGCTAGACTCACATTATTAAATCCCTAAATGTTTTAGAGATGGAATCACACTTGTATTTTTATTTTATTTTTTTCTTGTTCTTATTTTGTTTTCTTTCAACACTTTGAGAGAATTGGAGAAGAAGAAGATGAAGGCTAGGGTTAGAATGAAAAGCTTGGTAAAAAGAAAAATAATTTTTCTTTTTATACTTAGGTTTATTTGTTTCCAAAAACAAAAGAAACCTTTCCTTTTTACAACCTCCAATTTTCGGCCATTGTGCATTTTTTATTTAATTTTGTAACATCAACTTTTATTACTGTAGAACATAGAAATCGGCGACGCTGTTCCAGGCTCACGGCCCGGTCTGGAGTACGGAGTAGCCCGCGGGGGACTAAACCGGAGAATAATGGAGTCGCCACCCGGTGTGAACCGGGAAAATGATTTAAGGCCACACTCACCCCTCGCAAGGGAAGACCTCAAACCGTTGGGTTCAGAATGGTCCCTTACTTATGTCACTTGTAATGAACGGATTTGTGCAATTTTAACCAAGTCTACTCAACATACATTTACAAAAAGGTAACCTACACCTAAATTCGCATACGGCTTAAATCTAAGTTTGCATGCTTTAAAAGTTGGTTATCATAACGGCAAAAATACGGTATCATACAATGAGCGTGTTGAATTATCAAATACGAAAATAAATAACAATCAAAACATAACGTAAATTAAACTCCTATTGCGAAAGAAAATAACTAAGTTATGCATAAAGAAATAATGTACTAACGCCTAAACAAATAACATACTAGTAACCTAATCATGCTCGAATACAAGGTTGGATGAAATGAAATATGTGAATCTCTCAAGTGGTATGGGGCATTGTATCCCAAGTGCAAACCATAATACCGTCCATTCGGATTCGGCTACGGAATTTATGTCCGGGTTTCCATCCAATAGACCACAAGAAGGAACACATATTCCATTCACTCGGAATCACATCGTATACTAATTTAATATATTCATGCGAATAAAGTAAATTACATGCTTTCTAAATCACTAATTCATGCGAGGAAAAATAAATATCATTCTTTCTAAGTCATTAATTCATGCGAGGAAAACAAATAACATATGCCCTCAGGTCTAACCTTTTGTGTCGTCTCTTGGAAGTGCGTTATACGGCCGTCGAAAGGGCTAACACTCTGTGACTCCTCCGGTTCGCTGGTTCGACATTTTCCTTCGCTGTTTCACTATTTTGCTCGCTGTTTTCATTTCGTTTCGATGCTGTTTTCGTTGTATTTTCTGGTCACTGTTTTGGCGTGTTTAGAGAGGTATTAGGCTGTTGTTTTATGCGGTTTTAAATCTAAGGACTGGGCAGTTTGTTGTGGCAGTTTTCGGGGTGTTTTCCTGACAGTTTAAGGGGGTATTTATGCGGTAATTACTGGCAGTGCAGTGAGGGGTTTGGCGTGAAATGCAAGGGGCAGAATGAGGGCTGTGTGGCGGTTTTTAGGGGTTGTGCAGTGAGATGGTTTGGACGTGAACTGCAAGGGCAGAATGACGTGTTTCACTGGTAAGTGTTTGCGTGAAATGAGGGCTGGTCTGGAAGGCTATTTACGTGTTAGGGGCTGCAGTGAAGGGGGCTGCAGTGGCGTCAATTTCAGGGACAGAATAGAGGGCTATTTGCATGTTAGGGGGCTATGCAATGAAGGTCCTTCAGGCGTGAAAAGGGGGCGCTATATAGGGCAATTTATGCGTGACTTTGGGAGGCAGAATGGAGGATGTCTTGGGTGTGAATTGGGCTGCATTGAGGATGGCTGTATTGGTGTGAGTGCAAGGGCAGAATGATGGCTAGTTGGCGTGAATGCTTGAGAGAATAAAGGAGTTTTTGTGTTGTGTATGTGCTATGAAGATGCTAGGGGTTTCAAGGGAGCTAATGGTGGTTTATATAGGCACAAATGGGTGAAATAATTAGGTAGGCTACCATTAATAAGGAGTATTAATTAGGGTGGCTTGCTTTGTTGAAAAAAATGTAAAAGGGAAGGCTAAGTCATGGGTATGGGGTTAGTGAATTAAATGGTGTGGGAAAATGTCATTAATGGCTTGAAGACTTTGTTGAAAATGGAGGGTATGGTAAATTTGGTGTCAAATGTGTGGGGTATGCATGTTAGAAGGTTAATTTGGTTGTTTGAATAGTTGATGGAGGGGCAAATGGGTGTAAAGGGCGTAGGCCTTGGTGTTTTGGGTGCGTGGGCTTTGGTGTTTGGGTGAGCTTACTGTGGTTTGCGGGGGTTTTGGGCCAAGGATGATTTTCCAATGGAAATCCAATGAACAAACCCAAAGCTAAATGAACGAATGAAATCCAACAAAACGTCAATTCTTAATTCTTCTCTTCTGACGTCCGTTTCTCACGACTTCCACGACATAAAAAGGTAGTGCCTCCATACGAGGCTCATCATAGGGACTTACATGCAAAAATACAGTGCCTACAGTCGCCCCCACTTTGATGGGACTTGTGCAGTGTGTGACAAGAACAATCCTATCAAAGTTATGCAATGCATTTTTACTTACCTGGCTCGCCAACTGCCACCTGACTTGCCTGCTGCTTCGAGCTGAGTTGATGATGCAGTGGATCTCGATCCTGGACGCATCCCGATAACTGCAACTGATGTGTGGGCCTCGACCCTGGGACGCATCCCCAAACTAGAACTGATGATGCAGTGGACCTCGATCCTGGGACGCATCCCAATAACTGTAACCGACAACGGGGGCCTCGACCCTGGGATGCATCCCAATACCGCTGACAAAATAGGCCTCGACCTTGGGACGCATCCCAACAACTAAAGGTGCATGGGGCCAACGGCCCTGGGATGCATCCCAATAACTGCAACCGACAACGGGGGCCTCGACCCTGGGACGCATCCCAATACCGCTGCCAAAATGGGCCTCGACCCGGGGACGCATCCCCAAACTACTGATGATATGATGTGGGTTACAACCCTGGGACTCATCCCCATACTGCTGATAATATGATGTGGGTTACAACCCTGGGACGCATCCCAAAAACTACTGATACTGATGAAGTGGGTTACAACCCTATGACGCATCCCCAAAACTGCTGATACTGATAAAATGGGTTACAACCCTGGGACGCATCCCCAAAACTACTGATACTGATGAAGTGGGTTACAACCTTGGGACGCATCCCCAAAATTGCTACTGATTGATGTGATGGTTCATCCCAACATATTGCACTGCCTCTCACGAGATAATCTTGATAGCTAAATATATTTTTGTCCTCAACGTATGCTTCGTGTCGAAACCAGAGAATCTTTAGAGTATCTGATACAACTCAAATCAGACCGTCTGAGTGAATGATCTGAACTAGATTCCAAGTGTGTGTGTGCTAGGGCTCTTTTGTAGCTTAGTCCTTAAATAAGCCGACTTGATGATTTCATCTCGGAGAATCGGACCAATGAGTCTAACCAATCTAGAAGTCTTGATCACTATCTGTGATTACTTTGGCATACTCAACATGATAGGGTCTTCTTCTTTTTTTTCTTTTGTCTCTTTCTTGCCATTCTTTCCATTTTGAACTTTCTTTCTTTTTCTCTTTTTTTTCGACACCACCTACCCTTTAAGGTATCATTTCTCCTCATGGTGGTCCTAATACTCATCCATGGGTAGCTTCACGCTTATCGGTTATAGGCGGTCCATTTTTTTCTTTTCTTTCATTGCAGAAACTTTTCTTTGTTTCCAACCATATCATATATCGTAGCATCAGTAAACCAGGGTGGACATCCAGGCCAACGGTCATTCACCGATCCATCATCTCTTCGATTAGTCATCTTGCCAACCACTCAGGCTTCTACTGCTGAGATCCCGTCAAGTGTTTGTGAGTCTAGCCGAGATCAATTTACTCAGAATACCGGATGAGAGTACCTCTGGCACTTGTCTCGTTTCTAAGGTTTCTTCTCTACAACATACAATGTCATCATCAGACATATGTCTAGCCACCAAAGATTTCTTCTTTCTCTGAAATTCATCTTTTCAACTGCTGATAATTTGGGGCTTCGCCCCCAGGGGTTCATTTCTGAAAACTGCTGGTATTACTCTATTTGCTTTCAACTTGCTTGTATTCTGCCGCTTTCTCTTTCCTTCTTTGAGACCTGCGATCATAAACAAAACAATAGAATAAAGATGTGTGCACATGATGTGTATGCATGCATGTGTAGAGGTACTCCATGTTCCTGAGTAGTTAGACCCTCATTGTGCTCCTTGGAGTCGTATGTCTCTGGTCGCCCCCTGAATCTGCTTTATAGTTCCTTCATGCTGGTTCTCTTTTGTCCGGAACCTGCAAACACAAGACACAAAGCAAGGGATACAAGTATGTTTCGTGTATGCATGCATGGATGAACTTCCCATCCCGACAGGTTAGGTCTTCTGCCAGGTTTTCTCACTCTCAAGCGAAGTTCTATTTTAATA
Source organism: Zanthoxylum bungeanum (assembly GCA_019454045.1). Classification (NCBI taxonomy): domain Eukaryota; kingdom Viridiplantae; phylum Streptophyta; class Magnoliopsida; order Sapindales; family Rutaceae; genus Zanthoxylum; species Zanthoxylum bungeanum. Next base: position 98,875 of record SKCR01031406.1, on the reverse strand, counting down.
TGTCCACATTGATCGGCTCTGTGAACTCATTCCCTTCCAAGTCTAACAATCTCACTGCCTTACTTCCCATGACTTTCTGCACTATGTAAGGCCCTTCCCAGTTAGGTCTGAAATTCCCTCTCGGATCTGTCGTCGTCGGCCTTGACAGCTTAAGTACCAAATCACCATTTTTTATCTTAGTAGGACGCACCTTCTTGTTGAATGCTCGGGCCAACCTCTTCTGATATATCTGCATGTGATGCAAGGACTTCATCCTCTTCTCATCCAGCAGTGCTAACTATTCAAACCTCTGTGCAGCCTATTCTTGTACTGAAAACTCTGCTTCTGCTAATACCCGCATGGATTGTATCTTAACTTCCACTGGCAGTACTGCTTCCATCCCATAGACCAAAGGATAAGGGGTGGCTCCTGTTGCAGTTCTCATAGAAGTTTTGTACCCCCACAGGGCGTACGGTAGCTTATCAGCCCAATCTCTGTAGTTCTCTGTCATCTTGGCCAGTATCGTCTTGATTGTCTTGTTGGCTGCCTCGACTGCCCCATTAGCCTACGGCCTGTAAGGTGAGGACTTGTGATGGCCTATCCCATACTTCTATAGCATTGCCTTTGTGTCTCCTTGAAACTGCACTCCATTGTCTGTTACCACATGGTACGGCATACCATACCGACAAATGAGATTCTGAGCTATGAACCTCGCCATCTGCTTGGCTGTAATATTGCGGAATGATTCGGCTTCCACCCATTGGAAAAGTAGTCTACGGCCACTACTATGAAGCGATGTCCATTTGACGTATTCGGTCGAATCTCTCCGATCATATCAATTCCACATGCTGAGAAAGGCCACGGCTCTCACAACCCATGCAACTCTGTATGCGGCAAATGATTCAAATTACCATGCGCCTGACAATCATGACAATGCTTTACCAGTTTCGCACAGTCAGCTTCCATGGTTGACCAGTGAAAGCCTTATCTTATGATTTTACGAGACAAATTCAACCCGTTCATGTGCGGTCCACATACCCCGGCATGTACTTCTTCCATTACCTTCTGAGCCTCTTCTGTTCTCAAACACTTCAGCTGAATATCGTTTGCCTGTTTCTTGTAGAGTTCTCCTTTCAGACTCACATACTGAGAAGCCAACTTCTGAATTGTTATTCTGTCTTTTCTGCTTGCTTCCTCCGGGAGTTCCCCGTGTTCCAGATACCTCTGAATATCATAATACCAAGGTTTCCCGTCGTTGACTTCTATTTCCAAGATTTTTTCTGTCTCATAAACTGGTTTACTTGTTGTCGTCAGCACCAGCGGGTTTCATCACTAATTTCTCTGGATTTTCCCAAGTCGATGCAAGTGTGGCCAATGCATCTGCCATCTGATTCTCTTCTCGTGGCAAGTGTTGAAACTTACAATAGGGGATAGCCTGTGCCAACTTTCTGAGGTGAAAAAGATAAGGTTTCAACCGTTTTCCTTCAATTCCCATTCTCTCTGCATCTGTCGGACTACCAACATCGAATCTTCGTAGACCTCCACGCACCCAGCCTTCAAGGCTATCAATGCAGTCAACCCAAAAGCACATGCTTCATACTCGGCCATGTTGTTAGTCACTTTGAACGTCAACCTTTTGGCCTTAGGCAAAGTCTCTCCTTCGGGAGTCACTATCACGATCCCAATTCCAGCTCCTTTGCAATTCACTGCTCCGTCGAAATACATTTTCCACCCTTGGACTGCTATTGCTTGGATCTCTTCATCTGGGAATTCAAACTTGTACTGATCCGTGAGATACTCAATGTCGAATTCTGTCAGCAACACTAACCATCTGCCCAACTTTCCCACTAGTGAAGGCCCGAATGTAGATACTTCAAGGGATTTTCTTTGGCTACCACCTGGATCTTGTAAGATTGGAAATAATGGAGCAATTTTCTGGATGCCCACACCATTGCTAAACAGATCTTCTCTACTTCCTGATAGCGGGCTTCGTATGGAAGCGTCTTCTTACTCAGATAGTAGACTGCGTGCTCCAGCCCTATCTCATCTGCCTGTACCATCATCACCCCCAGTGCTTCTGGTTCTATGGCCAAATATAGTACCAAAGGTTTTCCCGGTCTAGGAGGTCTCAAAACGGGAGGCTTCACCAAATATTCCCTGATTTTGTCGAAGGATTTCTGACACTGCTCATTCAATTTCATTGGCTGATCCTTTCTCAACAATTTGCAAATAAGTTCACATACCGATGTCAACTTGGGAATGAACCGACTGATGTACTGAATTTTTCCCAAGAATGCTCTAACTTCTTTCTTTGTCTTTGGTGCTGGCATTTCAGTAATTGCCTTGATTTTCTCAGGGTCCATTTCTATTCCTCCCCTTCCCACTGTGTGTCCTAGCAACTTTCCCGACGTTACTCCAAACACGCACTTCTTGGGGTTCAGCCTCAGGTTGTACTTGTCGACTCGTTCAAGGAACTTCTCCAATGCTTCTATATGTCCGTCTCTCGTTTCTGACTTGACCATCATGTCATCCACGTACACTTCAATCTCCTTGTGCATTAGGTCATGAAATAGAGTAGTGGCCATCCGCTGATAAGTAGCTCCTGCATTCTTGAGCCCAAACGGCATTACCCTGTAACAATATGTGCCTCATTCGGTGACAAAAGCAGTCTTATGCTTGTCTTCTTCAGCCATAAGAACCTGGTTATACCCCGAGAACCCATCCGCAAATGAGTACATGGCAGATAAAGCCACACTGTCAACAAGCACATCTATATGAGGTAAAGGAAAATCATCTTTTGGGCAAGCCTTGTTCAAATCTCTGTAATCCACACACATTCTGACTTTCCCGTCTTTCTTTGGTACTGGCACAATGTTTGCCAACCAATGTTCTTCTCTGACTTTCTCGGCCCAGTCAGGTCTCATCCTTCAGAGTTTCTGTTTCACCGGCTTCATGTTTGGATAAGTCGGTATTGTATGCTGGGCGATACTTCTGTCTACCCCAGGCATGTCTTCATAGGACCAAGCAAATACTTTAGCATATTTGATTAACATCTCTTCTAAATTCTTCTGCTCTTCAGGGGTAACCTTACTTGCAATTAAGATCTCCTAAAGGATTTCAGGCGTACCAAGGTTGAATGTGTTTGTTTTGGTTGAGTTGATGTCAAATATGCTCAAGTCATGCAAATTGAGAGACTTAGACAAGTAAGTGAAATGAACGTCTTTATTGCTAGCAGATGTAGAAATACATTCAAATAGATCAGAGAGATAAACATCTTCATCCACCACATATGCTTCATCTCCCGCAGCAGGGTCTTTCTCAGTTTCAACATTTTCCTCGGGGTCAGACTCTCCAGTGTCATCAGCTCTTCCTCCCACTTATCTTCTTCCTTCAAAACTTCTTCCGTCAGTGGCTTCTCACCCAGCATATCCTGAAAGATCTCGAATACGGGCACCATAATCACGTTGACCTCTACTAGTTCAGGCTCCCATTGATATCCCGAAGCCTTCACAAAGCATTACATCAGTTTCAACACCTTCTTCTTTGTCTTTGGCTTTTCTTCGTCAGACTTGTATCCCAAACCCCTCCGGGTAGTCTGCCTTTTAAAGTTTGGCAATGTTGAACCCATTCCTGGCTCAAACTTCATCTTCTTCATGATCCTAGCCACCTTAGGATCCACCCACTCTTCAAAAGTTGCCGACACTTGGAACCTTGTGAAAGGTTGTATTTCCAAAGCGGCCACAGCATTATCTACCTCGGCTCGGATGGTGACAATTTCTCCCCCGTATGGAAACTTAATAGCCTGATGTAGAGTGGAGGGCACGCCCCCAAGTTTGTGAAACCATGGTCTTCCCAATAACTGAGCAAAAATGGATGGGATATCAAGTACCCTCGACTCCCCGTTTACTATCATCATAAGCCTTGATAGTCATATTAGAGGGACTCAGATCTGTCAGCTTCATACTTAGCTTTGCCAAAATCTTCAATGGGCACACATTGATGGATGAGCCATCATCCACCATCAAACAAGATGTCTTCTTGCCCCTCACCTCAGCTCTGATGAGTAAAGGTCTATTGTGATTTCTTCCCTCAGTCGGGAGTTCTTCCTCAGAAAAGGTTATCTGCAGAGCTTCCTTCTGCACTGATCCGACAAACATCACGAGATTGGCGTCTTCCGGTACCACTATCTTGCTCAATGCTTCGACCATAGCGCGCATGTGCTCCCGTGACGAACACAACAGTTCCCAGATGCTGACATGTGCTAGGGTCCTCTTCAACTACCGCAGCACTGCATCCCCCTCAGCATTCTCAATATTCTCAGTCACTTCCCAGCCTTCTGTTAATATTTCCTTCTTCTTTTCTGCTGTATCACTATAAAAGCGCCAACTACGGGTCATCTCCTTCACTTCTTCCTCATCAGTGCTCGAAAAGTCCTCCCAGAAATTCTTCTTCTGTTCCATCTCATCCTCACTGTTACTGTCCCAGATCCCCAGGCAAAAGGCATGGTGGTCAAATGTTTGAAGGACAAGGTCTTCTGGTAGGCCAGAGTTGATCATGTAGGTAGGCGATGGGACAGAGTGGTAGTTAGGCAGGGGGTTACGGTGTGTGTTTGGTTGTTCTTTCTCAAGGTCAGAGATTTTACGGGAGTCAATTAGGTCTTGTATTTCATGGCGGAGGCGGGCACAGCTGTCATGGCCTTTCGGTTGGTGGAAGTGGCAGTATTGGTTAAGGTTAAGATGTGGTGGTGGAGGATGTGGAAGTGGTTTTGGTTCCAATGGTCTCAGGAATCCTTGCTTTATCAACTTCTCAAGCACTTTTGGTATGGGCCTACCCAAGTTGGAAAAAAACGTCTGTTCTTAACTGTAGCAACTTAAGCAGAAACAGGCTTTGTCCCCGACGGTCCCCCAACGGTCCTCCTGTTCAGGCTATAGAACTTCCGATTCTCAGCTTCCTCTTCTTCAATATCCATAACAGTTTCCCTCAACTGTCGGAAATCTGCAATCATAGAGGTCATCCTCCTTAACTTAGCATAAATTGAGGGCTTAATGCCCTTGATGATCATTTTGATTTGGTCCTTCTCTGAGGGCCAAGTCTGCATTTTCAAAAGCTGGCTTCTCCAGCGATCCACATAGTCTTTGAAGCTTTCCTCCGGCTTCTGCTTGGTGTTCTCCAAATCACGGAGTGACAAATCAATCTCAAAATCTGTAACATACTATTTCAGAAAGGCGTCTGCCAGTTCCATCTAATCTTCCTTAACCTTTCTTTCAAGGCTATGGTACCACACTATGGGTGCCCCCTCGAGTGACATTCCAAACATCTTCTGAACTTGACGTTGTGTCAAGCCCACTGAGCTCATTACAGAAACATAATGTCGGAGATGGACCCTCGGATCCCCATTCCCATTGAATTTGGCTATGTCGGGCATCTTAAACTGAGCTGGTAGCTGCTCCTCAAAGGTCATCGCCTCATAGTCCAGTAAGTCTTCATGCTGACCCTTTAATTTACGGGTAACTGACTCCACTTGATCACGGAGTTTCTATATCTCAGCCTGAGACCCGGCTATCTTCCCAGCAGTATATTTGGCCATATCATCATCAAAGATAGGAATATCATCATTCACCATGTTCGGAGGCTCTTCACGCCTCTCATTCTCAGAACTTCCCCCAGCACGGGGCACAACTATATTAGATACTGTGGCGGTCAAAGCTTGCAGTTGTTCAGTAACCTTGGTGAGACTGGCTTCAATCTGATCCATACGAGACCCCTCATTAACTGATTCACTGATATTTGATGTCGGTCTTTTGATGAGTCTCCCTTCCTCCCTAACCCAACGGGAATCTATGGTGTCTCTTTCAAACTGCATGTTAGTATGTATGTGTATGATGCATGAAATATACAAGATCATTAAGATTTATACACTAGTTGGCCCATTATCATTTTAAAGCATTTAATCATACTATTGCGTGGTGCAAACTCATCCCAATTGAAAAGGCCCAACAAGTTTACACTTTGCGATAACATGGCTAAACAACTTCAAATGATAAGAGGCCTAAATACAAAATGGCCCATCAGCATTTTAGAAGCTTTTGGCCCAATTTTCAAAGGACACGAACTCATCCCAGTTTAAATGGCCCAACAAGTTCATATCTCTTGACAAGAGGTCCAACTGAATCCAAATGACGATGATCCCAAACACAAACTTAAAGAAATAATTTTTATTGGTCATACCACTATGGTTCACATGTAGGTTTAAAGGAATGTAAATAAAGGCTCCCACTGACGAAGGATTGCCCACAACTAGGACTCCCCACTCAAGGGTTCGAGCGACCAAGTGAGCGCACCTTTTTCATACCTTACGGTACGTGCCAATGAATTACGGTATGTGACTAACTGTCAAATGGATTTCTTATTGTAGATTCCCCAGAGCGAGGGTGGAGCGAACTCTCTTAAATACCCAAGCCTCTTAGGCTCTCATCGCCTTGGTGACAAGAATAAGCAATAAGTCCTCCAAATTAGTCTATCACAATGAGCTACGGGTGAATGATTATCTAGGTGCCTTCACAGATTTTCCTTATAGAAAGGTAGTGAGTGAAGGAAGACACCAAACCATCACCTAGCCTTAATGCCTTTGATTAAACCCCTTAAACCCACAGTAGACATGGTTAATTAAAACACAAATCACAAACATTACAAGACATTATTTCGGGGCCGATTCTCTATCCCAAGTGGAGTCGCCAGACTGTAGAACACAGAAGTCGGTGACGCTGTTCCAGGCTCGTGGCCCGGTCGGGAGTACAGAGTAGCACGCGGGGGACTAAACCGGAGAATAATGGAGTCACCACCCGTTGTTAACCGGGAAAATGATTTAAGGCCACACTCACCCCTCGCAAGGGAAGACCTCAAACCATTGGGTTTGGAATGGTGCCTTACTTATGTCACTTGTAATGAACGGATTTGTGCAATTTTAACCAAGTCTACTCAACATACATTTACAAAAAGGTAATCTACACCTAAATTCACATACGGCTTAATCTAAGTTTGCATGCTTTAAAAGTTGGTTATCATAACGGCAAAAATACGGTATCATATAATGAGCGTTGAATTATCAAATACGAAAATAAATAACAACCTAAACATAAACGTAAATTAAACTCCTATTGCGAAGAAAATAACTAAGTCATGCATAAAGAAATAACGTACTAACGCCTAAACAAATAACATACTAGTACCTAATCATGCTCGAATACAAGGTTGGATGAAATGAAATATGTGAATCTCTCAAGTGGTACGGGGCATTGTATCCTGAGTGCAAACCATAATACCGTCCATTCGGATTCGGCTACGGAATTTATGTCCGGGTTTCCATCCAATATACCACAAGAATGAACACATATTTCATTCACCCGGAATCACATCGTATACTAATTTACAATATTCATGCGAAATAAAGTAAATTACATGCTTTCTAAATCATGCGAGGAAAAATAAATATGATGCTTTCTAAGTCATTAATTCATGCGAGGAAAACAAATAACATATGCCATCAGGTCTAAGCTTTTGTGTCATCTCTTGGAAGTGCGTTATACGGCCGTCGAAAGGGCTAACACTCTGTGACTCCTCTGGTTCGCTGGTTCTACATTTTCCTTCGTTGTTTAAATGTTTTGCTCACTGTTTTCACTTCGTTTCGTTGCTGTTTTCGTTGTATTTTTTTGTCACTATTTTTTGGTAATTTATGGGGCAATTTTGCCGTGTTTGGAGAGGTATTGGGCTGTTGTTTTATGCGGTTTTAAAGCTAAGGACTGGGTAGTTTGTTGTGCTGTTTCGGGGTGTTTTCTGGACAGTTTTAAGGGGTATTTATGCGGTAATTACTAGCAGTCCAATGAGGGGTTTGGCGTGAACTGCAAGGGGCAGAATGAGGGCTGTGTGGCGTGTTTCAGGGGCTGTGCAGTGAGATGGTTTGGACGTGAACTGCAAGGGCAGAATGGCGTGTTTCACTGGTCAGTGTTTGCGTGAAATGAGGGCTGGTCTGGAAGGCTATTTGCGTGTTAGGGGCTGCAGTGAAGGGGGCTGTAGTGGCGTCAATTTCAGGGACAGAATGGAGGGCTATTTGCGTGTTAGGGGGCTGTGCAATGAAGGTCCTTCAGGCGTGAACAAGGGGGCTGCTATATAGGGCAATTTAGGCGTGACTTTGGGAGGCAGAATGGAGGATGTCTTGGGCGTGAATTGGGCTGCAGTGAGGAGGGCTGTATTGGCGTGAGTGCAAGGGCAGAATGAGGGCTAGTTGGCGTGAATGCTTGAGAGAAGAATGGAGTTTTTGTGTTGTGTATGTGCTATGAAGATGCTAGGGGTTTCAAGGGTGCTAAGGGTGGTTAATATAGGCACAAATGGGTGTATTAATTAGGTAGGCTACCATTAATGAGGAGTATTAATTAGGGTGGCTTGCTTTGTTGAAAAAAATGGAAAAGGGAAGGCTAAGTCATGGGTGTGGGGTTAGTGAATTAAATGGTGTGGGGAAATGTCATTAATGGCTTGAAGACTTTGTTGAAAATGGAGGGTAGGGTAAATTTGGTGTCAAATGTGTGGGGTATGCATGGTAGAAGGTTAATTTGGTTATTTGAATAGTTGATGGAGGGGTAAATGGGTGTAAAGGGCGTGGGCCTTGGTGTTTTGGGCTTGGTGTGTGATTTGGTTTGGTTTCATGGGCTTTGGGCATAGGCTTTGGTGTTTGGGTGAGCTTACTGTGGTTTGCGGGGGTTTTGGGCCAATGATGCTTTTGCAACGGAAATATAACGAACAAACCCGAAGCTAAACGAGCGAATCAAATCCAACAAAACCTCAATTCTTAATTCTTCCCTTCTGACGTCCATTTCTCGCGACTTCCACGACAAAAAAAGGTAGTGCCTCCATACGAGGCTCATCATGGGACTTACATGCAAAAATGCAGTGCCTACAATTACTATAATAAAAGATATGTTACAAAAATAAAAGGTGTAATTACCTTTCATAAAGTGTAACCACCAAAATACTCAAGGGTTTTAAAACCCAAAATTTGGAAATCCCAAATTTAGCCTTTCATTAAATTATATCCTATATAATTTAAACATCTGATTAAATATCAAATATTTAATAAAACCATATGTTAAATTTTAACCTATAGTTTCAAGTGTAGCAAAACAATATTATTAATAATATTAATAATATTTATACATATGTGAGTATATAACTGGACTATCCAATTATACTAAATTTGCTACATTATATTGAGCTAGCACGGAGACCAAATGGACCTACAGTTTCGAGCTCCAATATTCTCGAAATATTAATTAAGCTCTTAATTAGATATTACGAATTATTAACTCTTGATTATTCCACTAAAAATCTGAAGCTGCACTATCATTGCCGCAGATAGAATATTAAGCCGAACCAAGTCGGTGTCCATCGATATAGTCACTACATATATATTAATGAGTGAACTCTAATATCTGTTATTAGAGCCGAGTCATAATATCTGTTATACTCCTCTAATTATTTTTACCTTAAGTACCATCTCTAATGAACGATTTATTCATAACCATTATGAATTTTAATCTTTCTATTCGTAACAGAAAGACTTGAGCGCTCTAACCGTTCAAGTACCGAGTCAACCCTTAAGAAAGATACTCCTCTACTTCTCGCAAGAATGAGTGAACTCTATGTCTATGTAAAACGTCCCCAGCTACACACCAGACCATGCCCCCAAAGTATGTAGCTATTGGTCGGGACTGCTATACCAACCTCACCTTTGTAAATCAAAGGACATAGCCTGCCATGTAGGAGTTCGTGGTAAACTCAGGATTAAGATCAATCCATATATGACCATCTAGTATATCAAAATGAATTTTTTTATTTAACGGATATTATAAAAAATTCATTTTTATCTGGGTCCAGTTCTATATGATCACATCATACAAGGTGCATCCATTCTCATCTCTCCACTTGGACGATCTCGGTTTAAGGTCGCCATATAATTATAGAATGGACGGCAACTATAGATAAACCACAAATAAAGTACTCATTTTGTTTGCTCTCTATGGACTATTTTAGATTACCAACTTCAGAATTAAATCCTCTTGCGTCTGACATTCATACACTAAGTCTAAAGGTACATGTGTAATCTAGGGTAATCAAGATAATTTACAATATGCGAAATTAAACAACACTTTGATAAATGAATAATGCATCATTTTATTTCATAACATATAAAACCGTTTACATTACATGAAGGTCTACGGCATATATCCCAAAAATCTCCCACTTGCATTAGAGCAAATGAGACATGTCACGTAATCCTAGACCATCTAGGTGACCTTCAAAAACTTTAGCCGACAAGGTCTTTGTAAATGGATCAGCCAGGTACTCTGCGGATGCAATCTTTATGACAGAAACGTCTTCTCTCTACATTATCACCCTGATGATATGATATTTCCTCTCTATATGTTTTCCCCTCTTGTGACTTCTCAGTTATTTTAAATTTGCCACTGTACCACTATTATCGCAATAAAGTGTGAGTGGTTTATCCATATTTGGAACAACTTCCAGATCTCCCAAGAATTTACGGAGCCAGACTACATCTTTAGTTGCTTCACAAACCGCTACATACTCAGCCCCCATGGAGAGATTATTTTATACTCGACCATACTATAGCCCCACCACCTAGGGTAAACACTGATCCAGATGTTGATTTCCTAGAATCGACATCTATCTGAAAATCAGAGTCTATATATCCCCTTGGGATCATATCCTCACCGGAATATACAAACATATAATCTATCGTTCTCTTAAGATACTTGAAGATGTGTTTCACAACCACCCAATGATCTAATCATGGGTTAGACTGAAACCTACTGACTACTCCCACTGTAAAATAGATGTCCAGTCTCGTGTATAACATAACATACATGAGACTACCAACTACTTAGGCATATAGGATATGTATCATTTCCTCAACATCTTGAGGTGTCTTAGGAGACTGTTCCTTTGAAAAATAAATTCCATGTCAATAAGGCAGATTGCCTTTCTTTGAATTCTGCATCCCAAATCGCACAAGGATCTTGTCGATATAGGATGCCTGAGACATAGCTAACAGTCGTTTCATACGATCCCGAAGTATCTGAATCCCAAGAATGTAACTGGCCTATCCCAAATCTTTCATTTGGAATTAGTTAGCTAGCTAGGTTTTCCCATCCGATAATATCGTTACATTATTCCCAATGAGTAAAATATCATTGACGTATAAAATAAGAAAAACCATATTCTCGTCAATGACGCGTTTGTATACACAAGGCTCATCAACATTCTGCTCAAAGTCATAAGACTTGATCATGGTATCAAATCTTAAATTCCATGATCGAGATGCTTGCTTAAGTCCATAAATGGACCTTTGCTCTTGCAAACCTTTTTTTCTTGACCTTTGGCTATGAACCCCTCTGGTTATACCATATAGATACACTCATCAAGATTTCCATTCAAGAATACAGTCTTGACGTCCATTTTCCAATTTCATAGTCATAATATGCGGCAATAGATAGAAGAGTGTGGATGGATTTGAGCATGGCTACTGGTGAGAAAGTTTCCTCATAGTCAACTCTCTATTTCTGGGTATAACATTTGGCTATTACCCTAGCCTTGAAGGTCTGTACCTTCCCATCTGCTCCCATCTTTCTCTTTTAGATCCACTTGCAACCTATAGATTTTACCCCATCAGGTTGGTCTACAAGTTCCCAGACCGAGTTAGATTACATAGACTTCATCTTCAGGTTCATGGCTTTGAGCCATTCCTCTTTATTAGAGTCATCCATTGCACTATGATAGGTCAATGGATCATCTATGCCATCCCTGGATGCGACAACTTATGCCTCTCCAACTCCTAGATAGCGATCAGGTTGTCGTACAACCCTCCTACTACGTCTAGGTGGCATATCATTATGATGAACTTGCATCTGATGCTCAGATGTCGAAGGTGCTATTTATTTGTCAACTGTCATTGACAATGGTGTGCTGGTCGAACCAGTAAGTAACTCATCAAGTAACACTTTACTTCGAGGTTTCAACTCTTTCATATAGTCCTCCTCCAAAAACATAGCATTTATCGATACAAACATTTTGTTATCTTCAGGGCTATAGAAGTATCCACTTCTAGTCTCCTTAGGATGGCCTACAAATAGGCACACTTGAGATCGTGGTTCCAACTTTGTAGTCTTATTCTTCAGCACATATGATGGACACCCCCATATGCGGAAATATTGTAAACTAGTTTTACTACCATTCCACAACTCTAAGGGAGTCTTAGAAACAGACTTAGATGTAACTACATTAAGGATATGCATTGTAGTTTGTAATGTATATCCCCAGAATGAACTAGGTAGTAGTGTTATAACTAAACATAGATCTCATCATGTCTAGTACGGTCTGATTTCTCCTTCCTGTAACACCATTTTGTTGTGGTGTTCCAGGCGCAGTGAGCTGGGATATTATCCAATACTCAACCAAGAATTCCTTAAAATCTATGTCAATGTATTCTCCTCCACGATCTGATCGTAGAGTTTTGATTATTTTTCCTAATTGGTTCTCAGCCTTAGCACAATATTCTTTGAACTTTTCAAAAGTATCTGACTTGTGCTGCATTAGGTAAACTTACTCATATCTGAAATAATCGTCAATAAATATGATGAAGTATTCATAACCACCTCGGGCTCTTACATTCATCGGTCCGTAAGAATCTGAATGTATAAGCTCAAGTGGCTGACTGGCTCGTATATCTTTTCCAGTAAAAGGTCTATTGGTCATTTTTCCTTCTAAACAGGATTCGCAGACTGGTAAGTTTCGAGCTTGAACTGGTTTTAAAGCTCTATTCTTTATCAACATATTTATCCGGTCAAGGTTGATATGACCAAGTCTAAGATACCATAGATATATGTCATCGTGAGAAATATTTAGCCGTTTAGTTTTAGGTTTCTCAACCTTAAACATTTAGCGTTGAGCAGTGACCTATGTGTTTAACGGACTTAACACATACAAGTTATTTTTTGAGTTTCTTGTGCATATGGTTAATCCATTTCTACTAATAATAATCAAATTTCGATTAAAAGAAACTGAAAAACCATCATCCAAAAGTTTAGAAACTAAATCAAATTCCTATGAAAACCAGTAATGAATAACACATTGTTCAAATTTAAATAACTATTATTTGTAAAATTTAAACTGGAAACTCCCACTACTCTTGCTGAAACGGCATCCCGGGTCCCGACCCTCATGGTGTAGTCACCTCAGCAAGGTCCCTCTATGAGTCAAGTAGCTGCAAAGAAGAACAAACATGGTTAGTGGCCCCATAATCAACAATCCAGGCGGATTTATCATCTTCCACTAATAGAGATTCGATAACGAGTAAATCATATTTACCTGTATCATTTTTCTCCTTCAGCTCAGCAAGGTATTTAGGACAATTCTTTTTCCAATTCCCGTTCTTGTTGCAGTGGAAACACTTTCCTTTGGCTTGGCATCCTTGGAGCCTTTCTTGTTATTCTTCTTCATGGGCTTAGTTTTAGCCTTCCTAGTGCTATTCTTCTTCATCTTTACAGATTTTGAAGACTCGATAACATTTACCTCAGCACTAGGCTTACGAGGATCCACAAGCATGGACTCGTAGTGGGTGAGCTTATTAAGCAGCTGGGTCAAAGTAAAAGTTAACTTGTTCATAACATAGTTTCTTTTAAACTGCGGGAATCTCTTCCGAAAAGTTTCCATAATCATGGTCACCTGGCTATGCTTGTCAATATGAGCTCCATGGGTTTCAGCAGTGTTGAGATAGGTCATCATCCTTAAGACGTGCTCTCGGACTGATGTCTCATCCTTCATCCTATCAGTCATCGCTGAGACCATAGCTTCATGATGTTGACGCTCCGAAGGCTGCCTGAACATGCCCTGCAATGACTCCATCATCTGAGATGCTGAAGCCATAGATTCATGCTTTGCAGCAAGAACCTCAGATATCCCTGCTACCAAGCAACAGCGGGCTTTCTCATTAGCTGCAACCCATTTCTGGTAGGCATCATGCACAGCTTGGCTAGCATTTCTGGCCGGCTCTGGAGGACACTCCTCCGCTAGGACAAACTTTAGGTCTTCGCAGACTAGGATAGCGTTCATGTTACTTTTCCACTTATAATAATTTTCTCCCGTTAATTTGTCATTTGAGAGTATGGAAATAATCGGAGAAACCATGGCTGAAAAATAAAATAAACATCCATTTAACATTCATTCATCGCATATTAAAATTATCAAATAATTTTGGCATAAAATTAAACATGATGCATGAACCATGAATAACGAATTAGAAACCTAAGAGAATTATTATGCCATGAAAATCTATCATCCCACAAATAAGTGTCGTCGTAGGGTAGGTCAAGTATTTGCATGATAGATCGAGACAATCTCAATTGATTAATATATACGAGAATAACTCTTATTCATATATTAACCAACTATCGTTTGATTCGATCAAGGAATTTATATTAACAGTTAATCATTCCTTTGTGAGTGTGACCCGTCGTTTCAGGACCTTTGGACTTAACTAGTGAAGTGTCACCATAGGGTAGGTCAGTTCACCAGATACATCTAGAATCTCTATCTTCTCGGAATCCAAGCCTGATATATGACCCAAAATGTACACCATCCGTAGGGGGACGAAAGTAAATCCGTCTCGAGGTGCCTTTTGAATCTCATGTTTTCGGACTAATAACGGAGATCGCGGGCTATACTATCGTATATCCCTCTCCTACTCACTATTTTGAGTTTAAGGTTTCTATTTATAAAATATCTCAATATTTTAATTTAATTAGTGTGAACAAATTTATGGCGGCTAAATCATAATTCTTATTTACACTAGTACATCATTAGTAACCTAACCAATTTTAACTTTTAAAATTTGTATCACTAATTTCCATAATATCTACTAATAGTATTACTCAATTAAACTAATTTAATTAGAGTGGAATTAGTGACCTATTATATTTTAACTCTTAAAATACTAGAACACTAATTGGTTTAAAATTTTAGAATCCTAAAATGGTCAAGATTTATATTAAACTATTTAATTAATCTTGTGCGTTATAAAATCCAATGGTACATGGAATTATATCCCGAGTGCAAACCACATTACCGTTCATTCGAATTCGGCTATGGAATTTATGTCCGGGTTTCCATCCTATATACCAATGGAATTTATTATGCACTTATTAAGCTCAATATATTAGAATTCAAATTTTAAACCATAAAACCAATTAATCCAATTAATTGTTTTTCCATGCATATCATATTCTAATTTAAACATTTTAAATCACATAAAATCATATTTCATGTTTATAATGATGATGCACCTAAAACATATTGTGGCATGTGAAATACAATAGTAGTCACCCTAAGCTATATGACATGTTATTCAAACATTTTGAATTAAAACATACATATAACATAAAAATTATTTTGCATTGACTGGGCTCTTATTTTTCCCTATACTAATTTAATTAGTACAAAAAATCCCAAGGCATCCATTGGTCTTCAAAACACGCTCCATGGTGGTGTTGGCTCGTTTTGCGAATCTGATGCTCCAAATTACAACAATTGAAATTTTACATTGGAAAATAAAAGATACAACAATTGTAAACAATAGCCTTATGGCCTTACATCCCAAAATCAAAACCAACAAAAAAATAAGAGTCGGAAAAATTTACGACCAATGCAAAATCCATTCATCACATGAAAAACAATAAACATTCATCACATAAATATTATTTTGTGCCTACTCATCTAAACATGCATCTCAATATTTATAATTCATATAAATATATAAAAAAACAGAAACTTTAAATGAAAAATGGAAGGGTTAAGAACATTTTTCAACCTTGCTCTCGATGCCAATTGTAGGAAATGCTTTCCTTGAGCAACGGAAATGCCTTAGGCACACGGATCGGACTTGAAAAATTTTCTGCCCTTCCCACCTTCTGCCGAATATAACCAACACACCATCACTGAAATGTTTCTTCTGTTTTAGACAAAAATTCAGCCCCGAAATAGCCTCGAAACAGTCCCCGAATAGCCGCACAAAATTGGACTGTTTTGGACCCGATTCGCACCCAGCGCACTGTCGAAATAGGCCCTGAAATACGTGGACAGTGGCAGGGTTTCAATTCTGATTTTTCACTTGAAAACAGCCTCCAAAACACCACTATATGTTAACCAAAAATTTTATATTAAAACGAAACCAAACCGAGTTCCGTTTTACCAAATAAGGGGCGACAGTGAGCAAAATAAGCCTCACTACCAAGTACCAAACAAGAAAAAGGATGAAGATGATTATTTGTTCAACACCACAAAGTATTTAGAGCTATATCTCATTACAAACGGAAACTAGTATGGGCTAGACTCACAATATTAAATCCCTAAATGTTTTAGAGATGTAATCACACTTGTATTTCTATTTTATTTTCTTCTTGTTCTTATTTTATTTTCCTTCAACACTTTGAGAGAATTGGGGAAGAAAAAGATGGAGGCTAGGGTTAGAATGAAAAGCTAGGTAAAAAGAAAAGTAATTTTTCTTTTTATAGTTAAGTTTATTTGTTTTCAAAAACAAAAGAAACCTTTCCCTTTTCCAACCTCCAATTTTTGACCATTGTGTATTTTTTTTATTTAATTTTATAACATCAATTTTTATTACTATAATAAAAGATATGTTACAAAAATAAAAGGTGTAATTACCTTTCATAAAGTGTAACCACCAAAATACTCAAGGGTTTCTAAAACCCGAAATTTGGAAATCCCAAATTTAGCCTTTCATTAAATTATATCCTATATAATTTAAACATGTGATTAAATATCAAATATTAATAAAATCATATGTTAAATTATTAACATATAGTTTTAAGTGTGACAAAACAATATTATTAATCATATTAATAATATTTATACATATGTGAGTATATAATTGGACTATCCTATAATACTAAATTCGCTACAGTATATTGAGCTACCATGGGGACCAAATGGACCTACGGTTCCGAGCTCCAATAATCTCGAAATATTAATTAAGCTCTTAAATAAATATTCCAAATTATTAACTTCAGATTATTCTACTAAAAACCCGAAGCTCCACTCTCGTTGTCGCAGATATAATATTAAGCCGAACCAAGTCGGTGTCTATCGATATAGTCACTACATATAGATTAACCCTTCACGAGTATCTCGTAATTAGAGCCGGGTCATAATGTCCGTTATAGCGCTCTGATTATTTTTACCTTAAGTACCATTGATTCTCTAATGATCGATTTATTCATAACCATTTTGAATTTTAATCTTTCTATTCGTAATAGAAAGACTTGAGTGCTCTAACCATTCAAGTACCGAATCAACCCTTAAAAAAGATACTCCTCTACTTCTCGCAAGAAGGAGTGAACTTCGTGTCTATGTAAAACGTCCCCATCTACACACCAGACAATGCCTCCAAAGTATGTAGCTATTGGTCGGGACTGCTACACAACCTCACATTTGTAAATCAAACGACATAGCCTACCATGCATGAGGTGCCTCTATTCTCATGTCTCCACTTGGACGATCTCAGATCAAGGTCGCCAAATAATTATAGAATGGACCGCAGCTATAGATAAACCACAAATAAAGTACCCGCTTTATTTGCTCTCTATGGACTATTTTAGATTACCAACTTCAGAATTAAATCCTCTTGTGTATGACATCCATACACTAAATCTGAAGGTACATGTGTAAGCTAGGGTAACCAAGATCATTTACAATATGCGAAAATTAAACAAACACTTTGATAAATGAATAATGCATCATTTTATTTCATAACATATAAAACCGTTTACATTATATGAAGCTCTAGGGCATATATCCCAGCAACTATTCATGCTCGAACAAGCCATAAAAAAATTTGGTCTTTTTCAATTATATATATATATATATATTATATATATATTATATATATATATATATATATTATATATATATATTTTCAATTTTAACACGCACACAAAAAAATGCAAAGACATAACATGGCTTGTCAAAATCCACTGGTACGTGGAGTTGTATCCCGAGTACAGATCATATTTCCGTCTCTTCGGAATCGACTATGAAATTTATGTCCGGGTTTCCATCCTATATACTAAGGAATATAAACCAAAAACAAGACACACACCCATATGCAGTGAAAAGAAAATAAACCTACAAAAAAATAAAACACACGCACACACACATGCAATGGGAAAGCAAATGCAACTTCTAAGAGGAGTTACACCGAAGAGCACTCTCATCATGCATATTAAGCCATTCAGAAGTAAAAGAGTAGACATTTTGCTTTCTCACCCAAATCTTTCTAGGAACCTCTTCCATATGAGTATTCCCAGTTAACAAAGCGAGTTTCTCACTAAGGAATTTAGCTTGTTTGGTTAGAGCAGAAACTTGAGACACTAGATTTGAGGAATAAAATCTAGGTGACACAACCTTAGGCCTCTTCTTTTGTTTTTGCCACATGAAGCACTTTGGCCTAATGTGTCCTGTCTTGCCATAGTGATGGCACATAGAAACAAACCTCGGATGAGAGTGAGGTTTACCCACAACACCTCTAGATCAAGGTTGGGACACAGGATGAGGAATAAAATGAGGAATCACATTACTATACTCAACAGGCTTCTTACCTAAGTCATGTTTAGGAGGGTTAGGCACAGCTCTAGACAATGACGCCTTGTTGCAATTAGGCTCAACACTAATACCTAGAATGCGGTCTAGTTTTTTATTCCCACTGGAAAATACAGACAACTTAGTTCTAGCATTTTCAAGTTCGACCTCTAAAGATTGGACCCTAATCAACTAGGCCTCTATTCCTCTCCTCCAGGTCATCTACCATCAAGAGGCTTTGCTCAAATTTGGCTTTAGCTTCATTCTTTTCTAGTTCTACTAATTTCAGTCTCTTATTGACCTCTATATTAGTCTTCTAAATAGTTAAACTCTCATTAAACAGTTCAGCATAAGCTACCTGAAGACTATCATCATCTATAGACTCATCGAGAGAGACTTCTGAATCAACATCATTAATTTTATTTTCTCTCTCATCAGACACATTAGCATTAAAGGCCATAAAATTGCTCTTGTCTTTTGGAGACTCATCAGAAGTATAGCCACCTTCTAAATCACTATGGGAGGCTGCCATGTCTTTCTTACCTTTAGCCTTAAAGTATGTGGGACACTTAGGTCTAATGTGTCCATATCCTTCACATTCATGGCACTGGATACCACGGGGTCTACTGCCCATATCCTCTCTAGACTCTCTCCAGCTATGCCTACTCTCTCTAGGCCTATCCTACATATCCATATTACTGCTACTGCCACTCTTCTTAAGCTTAAGAAATTTCTTAAACCTCTTTGCAAACATGGCCAAATCATGATCACTAGATGGATCATGAGCAACTTCTTTCGCGATCTTCATCGCTATAGTTTTTGGTTTTTTATAACCATGAAGTTTCTTCTCATAAACCTGCATTTTTCCTATGAGGTCATCTAATTTAAGCTCATCGAGGTCATTAATTTCCTCGATAGCGGTAATCTTCGCTAGGAACTTATTAGACAGGTGTCTAAGGATCTTCCCTAACTATCCTATTGGTAGGGATAGTCTTACCTAGGTTAAAACTTGAGTTAACGACATCGTTAATCTTAGCGTATAACTCATTAAAGGTCTCACCATTTTTCATCTGGGCGACCTCAAACCTAGTTGCAAGATCCTCGAGTCTATTATTTTTAACAGACAATGTGCCCTCATGCACAGTCCGCAGGATGTCCCAAACATCCTTGGCTATCTCACAAATCGAGATTCTCCTAAACTCAGATGAGCACATAGCACCATGTATGGCATTAATTGTCTTGTTGTTCCTATTACTAGCGTCAAAATCATCCTTATTCCAAGTCAATTTATCTTTAGGGGAAGAGACCCCATCAACTATAACTATAGGAGGTTTCCACCCGTATTCTACTGTCATCCAGACTCTCTCATCTAAGGACTTAATGAACGCTCTCATGCGAACCTTCCAATATAAATATTATGTGACATCAAAAAATGGCGGACAATTTAAAGGTTGACTACGATCCATATCAACAGGGTCAAGGATTGAGATTAGTCTCTGATACCAATTGAAAGTTCAAGATTACCCTAAGTTCTGACCCTATACGGAATTAGTCACAATTAATTAAGACAAGTCCTAATTAATGTGTCTATGGATTCTCAACAAGCAACCACAATATAAACAAATAAAATAAATTACGAAAAATAAATCAATCACACAAAATCAAGATAATAATTTTGGTGATGAAGTGGAAAACTCATGTAAGTAAAAAACCACTCTGGGTAAATCGGCTACCAGCCCAATCCACTGTATAGAGAAAAACTTACAGCGATGGTCAAGACCTATGGTGATGACTCCACCGACTCAAGTACCTCTAGACTACAAGAACTCAAGAAACTCCTCAAGCCTGTAACCTACAGTTTTCTTTAGAACTCTAAAGTCTCTGAGCGGATTGTCTCTACAACTATAAGCGCCGGAACTCCGACTACCAACCTTCCTCCTAAAAAAATATGAAGGATTAGGAATTTTGGGTTATGTTGTGTTGAAGGTTTATCAAAGAGGGATTCTCACCATTAACAAAGAAGACAAGAAGATGAAAGAAGTCTTCAATGGTGGAATCAAAGAAGGTTGAAAGCTTTGAAGGAATTGGGCTCAAATGATTTTTGTTTCATCACTTTGGAATGGTGGCTACATGTTCTATTTATAGGTAGGGTGAAGATTTAGGGTTTTTCAAAGTGAAAATGCTAAAAAACGCATTCAGATCGCAGTCATGTTCGAACGATTACGCGAACGCACCACGATCGCTTGCTCTCTGGAATGTTTCATTCGAATGCTTTCTAGAACGTACCACGAACCTTTGCTCTTTGGAATATTTTGTTCGAACCCAATAGAGAACGTGCCACTAACGCCACACGTTCGAACGCTGCAACGAACGCTGCACTAACGAAAATGCTCCAGCTTTGCCAAATAACTAGTCCAATTGCTCCAAGTTCTTCAAGACTTTTTACAACTCAATTGAACTTATTTTTTTCACGGACAGTGACAAAAAATGGAACTTACAAATACAATTAGACAATATTAAAGTCGTGTCTTACTATACCTCAGAGATTTAAACTCATTTATTATGAAATTTAAATCAATAGTGCCTACAAGTTTCATCTCAAAATAAATCACCATACAATATGATGGAAATACCTTCTTTATTTTATTTCGAAGTACAGTCCTGATAAATTTCATATTGATGTTCAAAAACGCATTTTAAATATTAGATGAAGTATATATTTTAATATTGTTGGCTCCAAAAGTGGTGTGTTGCACGGCTGTGCCAGAGGAGAGAATCTTCAATGTTATAAAATGACTTCTAATTAAATGAATGTAAAACTAATGGGTTATCTAAAGCCCGCAGGGGATAAGCAATTAAATTTTGAGAGGATGCTAATAAAAAGTTAGGAAAAAGGTTACTGGAATGGAAATCTTTACTACAATTGAAAATCTAGTTACAGAAGAAAATGTTACAAACTAATCTTTACTGGAATTCCAAAAAAAAATGTAAATACAGAGAAAGGCTTTAAAAGAACATTAACTACAGAGAAAAACTAAATGGAAATGACATGTGTTTTTTGGATTTTGAAGGCCATATTTTCTTTGGCTCTTTCTTAGTATTTATAAGCTTTCAAAATAACTTCCTTCATCAGCTTCTTTAACATCCTTGATCAACCCCCCCCCCCCCCCCCACGTTCCTCTATTCCATGAAGCCTATGCTTATGGATGATTGATTTTAGCAGGAAGTGTAACTTCCACCCCTCAGTTTCTTAATTTCCTGCATGTTTTGGAAATTAACTCCTCATAACGTATGTGCTTGTAGATTAGAGAAATGTCAATATTTCCTTCATAATAATTACTATTTCCCAGCTTAAAAATAGTAATTTCCTACTTGATTTCAAGATATGCTCCTGGAGCAAGTTGGTCTTGTATTGTTCTAATTGGGCTGAAATTATTTATGGTGCAAATAATACCCCTCATGTATGCTTTTAAACCAATGGGCCAAATTGTATTATTTAAATTTATCCCCTCATAGGTTCCTCCATAATTTTATTTTTCACTAGTTTCCGGCCTAATGATGTCACAATCTCAAAAACCCCAAGTAGTTTTTTCCTAAATTTGATGAGGAATGGTATCGGTAACAAATTGACAATGATAATTATATGAGAATATTTCAAATCTCCCCCTCAATTTCAAAAAATAACCCAAATCCTAAATCCCTAAAATCAATCTCTTAATTAAAAATACCCAACCAAATTTCTTCTCCCTTCATGGTAGTTGAGCATGAGGCTTCACCGTCATCGTCCACTCCGACAGCGTGTAGGGCTCCAGCAAAGCAGGAAACATCTCATTCGTGCGAAGCAGCACCGCACACACTATCTCCTCACATGAAACAATGATAGACCAGCCAACGTCAGCCACACTCTTAGCCCAAATAGCCTTCATGACATGCATTTTATCTCCAGCGGCAACCGCTCATTTACAATTACTAGCGGCTTATTCAGCCACTACAAGAACAACTCTTGCTCCACCGACCACAGCAACAAAAATTCACTCCCCAACAATATCAAAGCTCATGGTCACGGCTCCACCACACGCTTCTTTATCACCAACAACTTCACTCGCTCCACACCAACGTGTTGGAGTTAGTGCTTTGAGCACCAATCCAAATAATATATTGTACATTATATTTTATTAGTTATTAATAAAATAATTACATATTCATTTCAATTTTGTTAATGGTAATTATTATTGTGTCATTATATTTTAGTGCATATTGGTTTAATATATATATATATGTGCTGAAAATGACACCGACCTTAGAATAACCATGTAATAATACTGGACATTGGGTGTGGTCCGTCATTGGGATAGTGTTACTATTATAAACTATTCTTAAAGTATATATTCATAGTCGTTGGTTTTGGAATACGCTTCAATTCTTATAACCTAGAAGACTAGCACTTGTTGTATATTGGAATTGGAATTCCAATAGTTTAACCTAATGGACCATGAGCAAGGGAAGCTCGTATAAACATGTGGGTATTTATTGGAGAAAATACTAAATGACTCATGGATGATTCCCAATAGTTGGTAGTACACTATCGTGAATAGGAATTTCCTCGAGTCGAGTAGTATATGTGATCCTTTGACTATATGATAACATTGATTTTTTTTTCTGATCCTCTATAGTTTGATTCCATGTAGGTCAAGACCTTTCATGGTCTGATCGTTAGATGTTAGTTGGGTGTGAACCGATGTACTAGTTAATCGATGTGTATTAAGATATGATCCATCGGCCTGTATTTGTATCATAAATGGGTCTAGGTATTCATGTTTATAAGTCACAATTCTTAAGATTTTGACCAAAGCCGGCCACCTAGGGTTGATCACATATACATCGAAAATAGTGTTCTAATTAATTACAAAGAATCGTGGACATTTCGACAATATGAAATGTGCACATTGGAAACTTGACAATGTAATCTATGTTTCCTAAGCACTATTGGATGGACTATGATAGAAGGATTGTTAAACATATGTGATGACCTCGACTTGTATATTTTAGAAAGGTCATTTTTGTTCTTCGCAATTTCAAAGGTGGTTGAATTGCGTATATATAAACTAAGCTCGTATGACGAACGTGTCTGAATTTTGAGAGTCCTATAATATGAAATGTACTCGTTGAGCACTCGGGTAGCCAATTATATTTGATAATAAATAATATTTGATATTACAATATTAATTAAAATAAATAAGTGTTATTAGATAACATTAATTATTTACTAGACCAATTGAGATTAATTAGATTAATCTAAATGGTCATATAAGTAATCACATAAGAGTTTTGTTGTAATTTCATAAATATCTCTATAATTGAAAGATATTTTGGTAATTATAAAATATGTAATAATAGGTGTATATTATTTGATTAATTTGATTAATCAAGTAGTTAGAAAAAATGGTAAGATTACACATATATGCATATTTAGACAAATTGGATTAAGCCCAGCTAAAAGTTGATTAAAAATTTTATTGATTAAAAATTAAAAGCTTGATTATAAAAGATAAGCTTGAGTATTTTTTATTAAGCTAAAAGTTGACCTAAAGATTTATGAGAGAAGCTTTGAAAGTTCTCTATAATTTTCAACAAAGAGAATAAGATTAGATTTTTCATCCAAGCTTAGGCAAGTTTGATCTTCTCTGATAAGATATGATTTTCATTAGTGATTTGATATCATAAGTGAAGCATATGATGATGTATTATATTTTTTATGGATAATAATATAGGTTGAAATTGAAATTAGGTTAATGAATTTTGTATAGATGCTTTGGAATTATATAAATATAATATGATTGTGATTGGGTCAAATTTTATGCATGTTGGAAATTAAACACAAAATTAGAGTTTTGAAATCTAGATGAAAGTTTGTAACTATGACTATCATTCTAGAATCACTTGACCACCTTTAAGTGACCTAAAATTATTCATTGGTTACTTCTTTATGGGATTCTTATTTGGTTTGTAATTTAGATTCAAAGTTATGCATATATGTATTTTGAATACATTTATGTTTTGTAAAAATATTTGAAATTTGAAAACATGATTTTTATTCTTTATTTTTTTTTTAGATGTGTTTAAAATGTGTTGATATTGATTTTGATGTTAAAAATTAGATTTTAGGTCTTTGGAGAAAATTAGAAGTGATTAGGGTTTAAAAGGCCAAAAATTACTCTCTGAATCAATATGTATAGGTGCAAGGCACGGTACGATGTGCGGATAGCATTAGCTCTCACACTCGTGTGTCATTGCGTGTAGGGCGCGCTTGCTTGACACTTGCGTTGATTGCGAGATGCGTGCACGTTGTGACTTCTTTTTCTCCGTTTCGAAGCTCCCGGACTTCGATTCATCCCAGATTTTTATCTATAAACTCGTAATGGAATATAGTATTCTATTTAATTATTTAAAAATACACTCATACTCTATATTCATGGGTTACACATGTTTCCGCTGTGTAAGGCTCCGATCCGACCCTAGGGGATCCAGATTTGCCCCAACACAGCGAGCGTTATTTCACCATCAAGAGCTCCACCAAAAGAACACCCAACCTCATCATCAAGCTCTCTATCGCATGCTTATGACTCAAGAAGTGCCTCTATTTGGCTCAATCAAGGCTCCAAAAAGTGTAACTGACACCGCTCTATCAAGCTCGGTAACGGCTCTGTCCTTATTGATATCTCCTCCATTTCCAGCTCCTTAGATCGATATTTTTTGGGCTTTCTGCTTTTTTGATCTAATTATCTCGAGGTAACATTCTTTCTTATAATTTAGATCATTTTGATTTGTGATATACTTTTTGGAATTGATTTGGCATTGTGAATGTGTTTGGTATAAAGATTTTATGTGATATACTGAGTAATGGTAACTGTGGACATTTGGTAGATGAGAGTAATTTCAAGAGGGGCAATGGAACCATTGGCCTGCTATTCGCCACTTTTGGGCTTGAATGTGGTGGTGGGGAATTTTGGTTTGGAGCTATAAGAAATTGAAATTATTGGTGTTTGAAGAAGGAATGGGATATTATGGGAGGTATTGTTAGGGATATACCATATACCCAACTTGTGGATGGGCTATATGTGCATGTATTTGTAATATTTTCATTAATTAATAAAATGACAATCTTTATTATACATGTCTTACATAACTTGTATGAATCATCAAACACTGTAATAAAGCCCTTGGATTAATAAGATGATGGCTTCCACGCCTTATGAGAATCATTACTCTTAAACGTTCATAGTCATAGTTTTGTGAATAATTTGGGCGTTCACAAAGCGGAGAGACTAGCATGATGATATGATCCGCCCTTGAGTGGGGTAGCCGATCTCATAGGCTACTAGCGGAGATCCGTCCACTTGGTGTATCACATGGATGCATGAGTTGCTCGTGTCCATCGAACTGACCGCCGAAAGTTTTCACATGGAGTGTTTATCCCATGTGTCTGTGAGAACTTTCATGTATCGATTGTATGACTAGTCCTTAGACTTGAGGTCCTTACAATCTTATGTGTGGATCAAATAACTTTGACATTCTCTTTCCCCGGTTCAAAGGATCCGGTCATAAGGGTATGATTGGGTCATTTATTGAAACACATGAAGTTTGTAAAGATACAACAGAGAATCGCCACTCTCTCGGATAATATTTTCTTATAAGAGTAGTATTTCAGTTCGTGGGTTGATATGTGTGATCGGTGCTTGAGACTGTGGCCGCAGCGGAATAATCATGTGAGATTCTTGGGTTAGCACGATTCATGACACTATCAACATCATACCTTTGACTATATGGGTAGACACTTTCCATACCCTAGGTCAAACGGTGGGGATACAGTGAGGCGAAGGACCGTATCATATGTAAATCGCATACAGAATGGGTATATATCTTTCCTTCTCATTTAGGGGTATTGGCATGTTGCTAGATGTCAACCTTGGTCATTGAAATCGAACGACCATCTGATCTGAGGATATTTAATGTTCGGAGCTATATTTAATTTTCGCCACTTTTGGGCTTGAATGTGGTGGTGGGGAATTTTGGTTTGGAGCTATAAGAAATTGAAATATTGGTGTTTGAAGAAGGAATGGGATATTATGGGAGGTATTGTTAGGGATATACCATATACCCAACTTGTGGATGGGCTATATGTGCATGTATTTGTAATATTTTCATTAATTAATAAAATGACAATCTTTATTATACATGTCTTACATAACTTGTATGAATCATCAAACACTGTAATAAAGCCCTTGGAGTAATAAGATGATGGCTTCCACGCCTTATGAGAATCATTACTCTTAAACGTTCATAGTCATAGTTTTGTGAATAATTTGGGCGTTCACAAAGCGGAGAGACTAGCATGATGATATGATCCGCCCTTGAGTGGGGTAGCCGATCTCATAGGCTACTAGCGGAGATCCGTCCACTTGGTGTATCACATGGATGCATGAGTTGCTCGTGTCCATCGAACTGACCGCCGAAAGTTTTCACATGGAGTGTTTATCCCATGTGTCTGTGAGAACTTTCATGTATCGATTGTATGACTAGTCCTTAGACTTGAGGTCTTTACAATCTTATGTGTGGATCAAATAACTTTGACATTCTCTTTCCCCGTTCAAAGGATCCGGTCATAAGGGTATGATTGGGTCATTTATTGAAACACATGAAGTTTGTAAAGATACAACAGAGAATCGCCACTCTCTCGGATAATATTTTCTTATAAGAGTAGTATTTCAGTTCGTGGGTTGATATGTGTGATCGGTGCTTGAGACTGTGGCCGCAGCGGAATAATCATGTGAGATTCTTGGGTTAGCACGATTCATGACACTATCAACATCATACCTTTGACTATATGGGTAGACACTTTCCATACCCTAGGTCAAACGGTGGGGATACAGTGAGGCGAGGGACCGTATCATATGTAAATCGCATACAGAATGGGTATATATCTTTCCTTCTCATTTAGGGGTATTGGCATGTTGCTAGATGTCAACCTTGGTCATTGAAATCGAACGACCATCTGATCTGAGGATATTTAATGTTCGATTAAATTATCACGATTCATTTCATGTCCAATTTGAGGGGAACCCAAAAGTTCACACACAACAAAGTCGAAATCAATGGTTAACAGTGCACAGTACAAATTTAACAGCATATATGATTGCTATAGGAATTGTTCATAAATGGTTCAATGTTTAATTATTGAACAGATCATTTATGAGGTTCCATAGTGGCTTAGGGATTGGTGAATGACGATATGGGCACTTTGGGAATTGGAATAAATAAATAAATTTAAAAAAACTGAATAGTAACGTGAATAATAACATGAATAGTAAAAAAAAATTTATTTGTTATTTGTTTTGAATTCCAATTCGGCCCAAACTCTTATTAGGGTTTTATAATCTCATTAAACCACTAAATTAAGATCCAATGGCTAAGATTAAATTAGCATTTATCCCACATCGGATTCTTAATTAATTTTGTTGTCTTTGGAGCACCTATATAAACCCAAAGAATTCTTTACAAAATTTTGCACCAAACCTTTCATATATTGGGTTTATATAAGTGAGCAACTCTAAAGTTTAAAAGTAAGCCACTGATTTTGAGGATCCTTAAGTCTAATTGACTAGAGGAACCTCTAGTTAAAAGTTTTGAGGCTTTTGCCTAGGCTAGCACCAAGGGCAAAATACCCGTGCACTCAAGACGTAGTCTTGCCATTGAGTTTTGGCTTTGGTGTGTGCACCTTTGGAGGCCACACACTTGGGTGGCTCTTTGGAACGTGGAAGAGCTTGCTGAGTTCGAGAAAAGCTTGTAGATTTGAGGTAGGACTGGAGGAGTCTTCGGTTCAAGTAAGTCTTTTTCTTTCTTTATTTTAATTAGAGTTCTTATGATAGTTAGCATGTTTAGGTTTATGTTCTTTGCATGTTTTATGAGTTTTTATGCTTAGAATATATAGTAACATGCCTAGGCTTGTAGAATAATCAAAACAAATGGGTCTTGGGCAAAGTGATAGCGGCATCATAATTTTTTTCTTGATTTTCTGCTGCGCACTCGCGGCCGCTTTCCAACAGTGGTATCAGCACGCCGTTTTTGTTTTGATTAGTTCTCTCTCATTTGAACTCGAAATTGGGTGTGTAAAAGCTCGTTGGAAAGCTGACACCCTGAACGTAATTTTAGGCACAAGTTTTGCATGATTTGGTTAAGATTTGAATTGTGAAATTTCATTTAAAATTCACGCATCTGTAAAAAAAAAAACGTGAATAGTAAATTTATTTGATTAAAATAAAATGAAATATCATAATTAAATATTAATCAAAGTTATTTAATGCCTAAAATAATTCCAACATATTAAAACTCATATGCTTGATGATTCTTTGTATGATTAGAATGGCATGATTATTTTAGGGTGCAAACATCTAGAGACTTTCTAAGGAAATAGAGAGTGTATTACTTATCCCTTAGCTAAGTAATTATTCTGTGATGAACTTAGAGATTTATTACCTTTAAGGCTAATAAATATAAATCACTTGTTTATAATAAAAGATATTATAAAAGATACAAGTGGGGTGGGACCAAGGCGTTAATAAAACTTTCCAAACTAAAGTTAATTTAACCAAAGGTATTACTAGAGTTAGATAATGATTTGGTTTCTTCCTTCACTCACTACCTTTTTATAGCCAAAAAGGAAAAGTTGTGAAGGCATCTAGATAATAATTTACTCAAAGCTTACCTTAAAACATATTTAAAGTGTTGGACTAATTTGGAGGATCTATTGTTTATTCCTGTCATCAAGGCAATAAGAGCCTAAGAGGTAAAGGTATTTAAGAGAGTTCACTCCACCCTCCCTCTGGCGAATTTTCAATGGAGGAATCCATTTGACAGTTATTCACTTAAACTTGCTAAAATCCTCAATAATAATTTAAGTCTAAAATTTTCCTCCCATTGTAAAGTATAGACCCAAAGGGCTTAAACCGTATTGGCAGGACTAGGCTTTACCAGACTGACCAATACCAATTTGTCCCTAAATCATACTATTGACAATGGTTTGACTTTTCTGAGTCATAAGACGCAGCGACCCTTAGGCGTGGTCTTATAACTTAGTGGCAAAGATTGGGTGTCCACAAGGACTAACATAAGCTATGGCATATTGATTGCCCAACCCAATGATCAAGAAATTGTAATATAAATCATAAATTGGTTGGGAACCTACCTAATTATCGTATTTTATAACGACCGGCCCTAGTCGGAGTTATGGTTAGATGATAATGGGATCCTTGCCCACAAGAAATCCATCATATTGGGGTTGATGCGATTTGTTTAAAATTCTAAAACAATTGAGTGGGAGCAACTTCATAATATTAAAAGCCCATGTTATTATGAAACATTAATGAAAACATATTCCTAATTTTAACATTCTCTCTTAATAGGTAGGTTAAAATATTTAACAAACATTCAAATGGAAAACAGAGTATCACTTCGTTCCATTCTTGATGAGCATAAGCTCAAAGGGGACAACTACAATGACTGGTTTAGAAACCTTAAAATTTTCTTACGACAAGAAAAGATTTTCTATGTTCTTGAAAGACCATTTCCCCTTGAACCCGCAGAAGATGCTAACCAAAATATGTTTGGAAGAAACACGTCGATGATGATGAGCAAGCAGTTTGTATAATGCTTGGCTCTATGTCGCACGAACTTCAGAAAGCTCACGAAGATATGGATGCTCAAACCATCATCTTTCACTTGAAGGAGTTGTATGCAACTTCTATTCATACCGTGAGATTCCAAGTGTTATGTGTCTTATTCCAAACAAGGTATAAGGAAGGATCTGTTAGTGGACATGTGCTTAAGATGATTGGCCACATTGAAAAATTGGCCAACCTCGGGTTTATCATGGATCATGAGATAGGTCACGATCTAATTCTTAAGTCCTTACAAAAGACTTCTCTAACTTTATTATGCAGTTTCATCTGTCTGATAAAGAAGCTACTTTAGCAGAATTGCACAATCTGATAAAGCAAGCAGAGAAGGACTTGAAACCGGAGCTTAAAACCTCCGTCATGCTTACGGGTACGGACCTGAAGCCACGAGGCCCAAAGAAAAATAAGGGCAAGGCCAAGGCTCCAGATCACCTAAAGCCCAATGGTAAGGTGGAGAAGAAAAAGGGAAAGGGGAAATGTTTCTTTTGTGGAAAGAAGGGTCATTGGAAGAAAGACTGCAGATCCTTGAAAGCCAAGGAAGCTAGGGAAGCCCAATAGGCCAAGAAGCCCAATGCTTCAGGTATGTTGTATATGATTGAACTATATTCTCAAAAATTTGAACCTTCTACTTGGGTACTTGACACCGGTTGTGGGACTCACTTGTGTAACAATGTGCAGGGCCTGAGAAACAGTAGGAGACTCCGTCATGGGGAGGTTGACTTACGCATGGGTAATGGAGCAAAACTGGTTGCATTGTGCGTGGGGACTTATTCATTAGTTTTTCCGAATGGTTTAGTTTTAGACTTAGAAGATTGTGTTTATGTACCTTCTCTAGTAAAGAACATCATTTCAATTTCTTCTTTATGTAATAAAGGATTTTCATGCCTAATAAGTTGTAATGAATGTTCTACTTATTTCAATGAAATAATATGGAGATGGTATTTTGAATAATGGTATCTATGTCTTACAAACTAACAAAGAATGTTAAACCTCTAATATATACAACGTTAACTCGAATAATCTCAATGAATCACTTCTATGGCACAGTTGCTTAGGTCATATCAATGAAACAAGATTAACTAAGCTACATAAGGATAGGTATTTTAGACCCTTCAAATATGAACCTTATAGAACTTGTGAGTCTTGTTTACTTGGTAAAATGACCAAATTACCCTTCAAATGTAAAGGACAGCGTGCAGCGGAGACATTAGAACTCATACACTCTGATGTATGCGGACCAATGTCAGTCACCGCTAGAAGTGGATTCTCCTACTTCATTACCTTTATCGATGATCACTCGTAATATGGGTATATATACCTTATGCGGTACAAATCTGAAGCCTTTGAGAAATTCAAAGTCTTCAAAACTGAAGTAGAAAACCAGCTTAATAAAAGTATTAAGTCACTAAGGTCTGACCGAGGTGGTGAATACTTAAGTGACAATTTCAAGATTACTTGAGAGAAAATGACATTGTTTCCCAGTGGACTCCTCCGGGAACTCCACAACATAATGGGGTCTTCGAAAGGAGAAATCGGACATTATTAGATATGGTCCGATCAATGATGCCAGGCACGGATCTACCTCTTTCATTTTGGGGTCTTGCTTTAGAAACTGCAACACTACTACTAAACCAAGTTCCTTCCAAGACTGTTAGTCAAACACCATATGAGTTATGGTCTGGGAAACGTCCTAGTCTTAGTTATCTAAGAGTTTGGGGATGTGACGCATATGTTAAGCTCACACAAACTAACAAATTGGATGATAGGGCAGTTAAATGTAAGTTTGTAGGATATGCATTGAACTCAAGAGCATACGTGTTCTACGTCCCAAATAAACAAAGAACATTTGTCGCACGAAATGCTAAATTTCTAGAAAATGAATTCCTTCTCAAGAAACATAGTGGGAGTATACTTGACCTCGATAAGGTACGAGAAGAACAAACTAACATAGAACTAAACCCCAGACCCCTCAAAAGGGCAGCGACCGAACAACCACAAGGTTATGAACTTAGATTGTCTGGTAGGGAAAGACATGAGCCTGAAAGATATGGTTTCCATATTGATGAGGAACATGATCAGGTCATTGATAATGACGATCCCACCAGTTATGACGAAGCAATGCGTGACATTGATTCAGTCAAGTGGCTTGAGGCCATGAAATCTGAAATAGACTCTATGTATCAGAATCAAGTCTAGGACTTGGTGGATGTACCTAAAGGGATAAAACCTATAGGCTGCAAGTGGATATACAAGCGTAAAACCGATGCAGAAGGCAACATCCAAACCTATAAGGCTAGATTGGTGGCGAAAGGTTATAGAAAAATCCAAGGAATTGACTATGACAAAACCTTCTCGCATGTTGCAATGATAAAGTCCATTTGAATTTTACTGGCACTAGCTGCACACTTTGATTATGAGATTTGGCAGATGGATGTCAAAAAAGCTTTCCTTAATGGGACCTCGTAGAGAAAGTCTATATGACACAACCTGAGGGGTTTACATCTAAGGATGATCATAATAAAGTATGTAAGCTTAAACGATCCATTTATGGACTCAAGCAAGCCTCCAGAAGTTGGAATATACGATTTGATGAGACAATCAAAGAATTTGACTTCATCAAAAATGTAGACGAGCCTTGTGTTTACAGGAAAAGTAGTGGGAGTGTTGTTGTATTTCTTGTATTATATGTCGATGACATATTAATCATCGGGAATGATATTCCAATGATGCAAGCCACCAAGCAATGGTTATCTCAAAATTTCTCCATGAAATATTTGGGAGAAGTAGCCTACATCCTCGGCATTAAGATCTACCGTAATAGATCTAAGAGGTTGTTAGGACTTTCTCAATTTACGTACATAGATAAAGTTTTGAAAAGATTCAAAATGAAAGATTCCAAAAGAGGTAATTTACCTACTTGTCATGGAATCAAATTATCTAAGAAGCAATGTCTACATACTTCTTCAGATATATAGCGTATGAGTAGAATCTTTTATGCTTCAGCAATAAAATCGATCATGTACGCCATGATATGTACAAGACCTGATGTCTCTTATACTCTTAGCATAACGAGCAGGTATCAGGCAAATCCTGGTGAGCAATACTGGGCAGCTGTCAAAACAATCCTCCAGTATCTGAGAAGAACTAAGGATGTGTTTTTGACTTACGGAGATTGTTCTGAGATGAAAGTCATTGGTTACTGTGATGCGAGCTTTCAGACCGATATGGATGACAGCAGATCATAAACAGGATATCTGTTTACTTTGAATGGCGGTGCTGTCAGTTGGAAAAGCTCAAAGCAGTCAACTACAGCGGACTCCACCACTGAAGCCGAGTATATTGCAGCATCTGAGGCAGCTAAAGAAGCAGTCTGGATAAAGAAGTTCATCACGGAGCAGGAAGTGCTTCCCGCAATAAAGAATGGCATTACGATGTACTGTGACAACACGGGCGCCATTGCTCAATCAAAGGAACCAAGGTCCCACCATAAATCCAAGCATGTACTCAGGCGATTTCATCTCATCAGGGAGATTTTTGAGAGAAAAGAAGTTATTATATAGAAAATACCCACAGAAGATAATCTTGCAGATTCTCTAACTAAATGGCTGACTCAATAAAAGCATGATAGGCACACCCGAGAGTATGGTGTCCAGATTCATACTAGTTGGCTATAGTGCAAGTGGGAGATTGTTATGGATATGCCATATACCCAACTTGTGGACGGGCTATATGTACATGTATTTGTAATATTTTCATTAATTAATAAAATGGTAATCTTTATTATATGTGTCTTACATAACTTATATGAATCATCAAACACTGTAATAAAGCCCTTGGAGTAATAAGATGATGGCCTCCACGCCTTATGAGAATCATTACTCTTAAACGTTCATAGTCATAGTTTTGTGAATAATCTGGGCGTTCACAAAGCGGAGAGACTAGCATGATGATATGATCCGCCCTTAAGTGGGGTAGCCGATCTCATAGGCTACTAGAAGAGATCCGTCCACTTGGTATATCACATGGATGCATGAGTTGCTCGTGTCCATCGAACTGACCACCGAAAGTTTTCACATGGAGTGTTTATCCAATGTGTCTGTGAGAACTTTCATGTATCGATTGTATGACTAGTCCTTAGACTTGAGGTCTTTACAATCTTATGTGTGGATCAAATAAATTTGACATTCCCCTTCCCCGGTTCAAAAGATCCGGTCATAAGGGTATGATTGGGTCATTTATTGAAACCCATGAAGTTTGTAAAGATACAACAGAGAATTGCCACTCTCTCGGATAATATTTTCTTATAAGAGTATTATTCCAATTCGCGGGTTGATATGTGTGATCAGTGCTTGAGACTGTGGCTGCAGCGGAAGAATCATGTGAGATTCTTGGGTTAGCAAGATTCATGACACTATCAACATCATACCTTTGACTATATGGGTAGACATTTTCCATACCCTAGGTCAAACGGTGGGGATACAGTGAGGCGATAGACCGTATCATATGTAAATCGTATACAGAAGGGGTATATATCTTTCCTTCTCATTTGGGGGCCTTAGCATGTTGCTAGATGTCAACCTTTGTCATTGAAATCGAACGACCATCTGATCGGAGGATATTTAATGTTCGATTAAATTATCAAGATTCATTTCATGTCCAATTTGAGGGGAACCCAAAAGGTCACACACAACAAAGTCGAAATCAATGGTTAATAGTGCACAGTACAAATTTAACAGCATATATGATTGCTATAGGAATTGTTCATAAATGGTTCAATGTTTAATTATTGAACAGATCATTTATGAGGTTCCATAGTGGCTTAGGGATTGGTGAATGATGATAGGGGCACTTTGGGAATTGGAATAAATAAATAAATTTAAAAAAAAAACATGAATAGTAATGTGAATAGTAAAAAAAATTTATTTGTTATTTGTTTTGAATTCCAATTCGGCCCAAACTCTTATTAGGGTTTTATAATCTCATTAAACCACTAAATTAAGATCCAATGGCTAAGATTAAATTATCATTTATCCCACATCGGATTCTTAATTAATTTTATTGTCTTTGGAGCACCTATATAAACCCAAAGAATTCCTTACAAATTTTTTCACCAAACCTTTCATATCTTGGGTTTATATAAGTGAGCAACTCTAAATTTTAAGAGTAAGCCATTGATTTTGAGGATCCTTAAGTCTAATTGACTAGAGGAACCACGAGTTAAAAGTTTTGAGGTATTTTCCTAGGCTATGACCAAGGGCAAAATACCTGTACACTCAAGGCGTAGTCTTGCCATTGAGTTTTGGCTTTGGTGTGTCCATCTTTGGAGGCCGCACACTTGGGTGGCTCTTTGGAACGTGGAAGAGCTTGCTGAGTTCGAGAAAATCTTGTAGATTGGAGAGAGGACTGGAGGAGTTTTCGGTTCAAGTAAGTCATTTTCTTTCTTTATTTTAATTAGAGTTCTTATGATAGTTAGCATGTTTATGTTTATGTTCTTTGCATGTTTTATGAGTTTTTATGCTTAATATATATAGTAACATGCCTAGGCTTGTAGAATAATCAAAACAAATGGGTCTTGGGCAAAGGGATAGCGGCATCATAATTTTTTTCTTGATTTTCTGTTGCGCACTCGCGGCCGCTTCCCAACAGGTATCATGGTCATTGGCATGTTATTCCTGCCATAGAGGAAACTATGAAAAAGTTGGAGGAATCCATGCATCTTCCTTGGATTTCATTGAATGCTTAGGAGCACTTGCTCATTATTCATAAATGGCATGTTTGGACTGGTGGCTCCAAAGAATTACTGATGAGCCATATGATCTTCCATTATCAAAAGATTATAGGAAATCCTTTAAAATTCAGGGTACGTCACGTAATTTTTTCTTTTTTATTTAAACAATCTTTAAAGAAAGTTAAGAAATAAACAAATATATTACATAATCATATATATGGCCACTGTACTCAAAATACAATAAAAATAAAGAGAAGATAATAGAAAAATAGAGAGAGCTTCTTTTTGGATTTACCATAAATTCGAACACTGTCCTTTTTGGACTTTCATATTTAAAAACCAGGATAATCATTCCAAAATAAGGCTTTTTTTTCTTGTTTTCCTCCAAGTAGATAGGAGATGGACTTACAACTCTTGCATATCCTGTGGTCTTTTCTTCACTTTCCTCTTGAGAATCTTCCTTCTGAGAGCTTAATGCCAAAGTCAGACTTATCGTGGTACAACCAACAGGAATAAGAATTCCTTCTACCAAGAAGCTACTTCTTGAAAGCTCTTCTTTCATCCTAACATCCGAGCTCCCTATTGATTCTTGATCCTCATTAGATTTCCTGTAAAATTTTGACTTGATTTTCATAGGCTCCTACGATATCTCCTCATTCCTCTTTAGAGCAGCCTTTTGGCGTAAGAATCTTCTCTTTTTAGTTTGGGAAAGTTTCTCATGAAATTTTTTGTGCTCCACCCTTTGCCATTGGTTGTTTGGCCTAATCTTTGGAATAGTCACGAATCTCGACTATCTTCTATGAAAAAGAAAGACATAAGATAGTTGGGCTCTTGGAGGAAACAAAGTCCTAGTTGCATATTCATTCATAGGGCTCAATCATTCTTTGTCTTCCTGCACCAAATATTTCTCGGGAACCTATACCTTGTGAATTATCCTTTTATGATGGATTTTCGCAACCTTTCCTCTTTGTCTCCTTTTGGCATTCGATGAATCCTGCACAGATGCCAGTGGAGGAATAGTTTCATTCTTCTTCAGAAACTTTAATAGGTCTCTATTGATCATATCATAAACAATATCCTTAAAATCCCAGTAAAAATCAATTACATATTTTTAGGAACTATGATTCATACAGTGTATTTAAGGAGGATTTCTTCCGTTGAAAATTGGAAGAATGCCCTCTGAGCTCACTCCTACAAGTGCTCCCTCTTCATAATGTGTAGGATGGTTGTTGGAATCATGGCTCCGAAGAACTGTTGAGGAGCCACATGTCTGCCATTGCCAAAATGGCGGCTATTGGTAGCAAAAATCCTAATAATTCCTCCAACTTCCTCTTTAGATTGATATTTTTCTTCCACTGGATCTGGAGGAGGAGGGTAAGGATTTGGCTTAAAAGGACGAGGTAAGTCATTTTTTTCGTGAGATCCTCCAAAGGATTGCCCCTTGAGTTCCTCTTTCTTAACCGGCCTAGAAGTTGCTTTTTTCTTTTCATTCTTCCCACTCTTTGGACTGGATTTAGTCTGACTAAACATAAGTTGCTCCATCCTCTCAAAGGTTTGCAAGATTTTCTTTTGACCTTTTTGTTATTACATCTTGGCTTGCCTTTATCCTCTTTAATATTGTATTTGCAAAAATAACTAGATCAGTGCTTAAATTGGTAGGCAAGCTTGCATCACCTGAGGCTCCAACAACAGGTCACGTTGGAGTATGATTCCAGCGACTGTGAATTTTAGGAGGAGTCGAATTCCTATCAAATTTCTCTACCGAGTGTGGAACGATTCCTTCTTATCTTTGCCCTATTGTTCCAGGAGCAACTTCTACATCATAAGATGTGGACATATTTTTCCATATTATTTTTTGTTGATTGGCTACATCCTTCTAGTGGGTCCCACTAGGCGTGCCAATTTATATATTGGCTCCGAAAATATTGTGTTGCACGGGCGTGCCAGAGGAGCGAATCCTCAATGCGAATCCTTAATGTTACAAACTGACTTCTAATCAAACAATTATAAAATTAATGGGTTCTCTAAAGCGTGCAAGGGATAGGTAATTATATTATAGAAGGATGTTAATTAAAAGAAAGTTACTAGAATGGAAATCTTTACTCGAATTGAAATTGTTGAAAGAATTTAAATAAAATATTGGAATTTACAACATCAAAAAGAGAATTTACAACATCAACAACAATAATCTTGGAATTGTTGAAAGAATCATGAAAATAAATAATAAAAAATTTATAAAAGTAAAGACATTAGATCAAAATCAAACCCTAACATATTGTAAATTAAAATTTCTTTAACAAGAAATGATAAACCAAACCAAATCAAATAAAATATTTTCTCGAAATTAGTTACAAGAATCTCTTGATATTATTGTGCTCTATCTGATGAATCTCAAAAATTAAAGGCTAAAATATCAAATAGGTTGAGAAAAAAAATTAGAGAAGTTATGGACACAGCCAAAATTAGGAATCTGGGGAGCTAAATGTCAAGGTAGTAAAAGTAGAATAAGAGAGGTCAGCAAATAATAATAGAATTAAAAATCTGGGTGGTAAAATCTTTGTAATTTTAAAATTACGAGGTTCAGGGTCTAAACACACCTATCTTTTAGGTTAAATTTCAATTTATCCCACACTTCACAAACATTATATTGCAGCAGATCAATCCTTCTCTGTATACCTATGATTAATACATGGGTAGTTTCTGCAATAATATTTCATTATAGTAAAATACATTCACCATGCATATGCATGAGTAAAAATATCTCACATCTGTTTGAGTGTTGTCCTTAGACTAAGAATATGAAGTTTAAGACGATCCTTAACTTTCAATTTAGCTTTTGGACAGAGACGGTCATAAGTTACCTTGAATTTTATAACGCTTTAGATGAGTTCTTAAAATAGAGCTTCTATCGATGTAATATAAAACACACACATATATATATCATATTATATATTAAAAATTGAAACTTCTCTAGATTCGAAAATCCTAATTTTGAGTCAAATTTTGCACTACAGTCGACTATCTGTGTCGACTCTCCCCATGGCCATTTTTGCTTTTGGGTTGAGATATGTTTATGAATTTCAACATGGTATAAGAGTCAAACTCAATATGAGTGGGCTCACACTATCTTAACACATGACAAGGACCATGCAAAAAAATCAGCCTACACGTGACGAGGATATTGAGGAAAAATTTTCTACATAAGCCAAAGGTGGCCCTAAAGATAGCTCACACAGGCGGGCGGCCAGGCTCCCTAAATTTGGAGCAATATTAAGGGCCTCAATTTTTTTATTTTCTTAAAAAATTAAAATTAAAAGTAATATCCATTGTAATAAGAAAGCTAAAAAATCACTCTTTTATCGGTAAAAGACGACATACTTTAAAAAATTTTATAGGACCTCAAAAACACAAGATTGCCCCTGACATCAGCTAAGGATTGTCTTTCGTCTAAGAATAAAATATTTAAAACAATCCTCAATTCTCAAATTAGTTTTTAAGTTGAGTTATACTTATAAATTTTATTATGATACAGAGTCAAACTTAACAAAAATGGACCCCGACTATCTTAGCACATGACAAGGATCATGCAAAAAGACCAACATCCATATGGCAGGATTGTTAACGACTAAGGATTGTCCTTGTACTAAGAATATAAGGTAAAGGCAACATCTAACTTCTCAAGTTTGATTCACATAAATGACAGCTTTTCATAGAATGCCGAATAATTCTAGTTACATACGTCCACGGATTCAGCCTTAAAGAGTAAAAGATAGAGAGAAGAAAAAGCACTTTATTATTTCTTTACAAAGTGTCATATGTATATGTATAAATGCGTCCGCGGGAGTACATGAAATACATAAGAAACACAAAAAGCGAAGAAGAAGAAAATGCAAATGTAATCAGACAATTGGACAAACAAGATAGTATCTGCATGTAGCTCCTAATCAACAATGCAGCTTCCATTGAATGATTCACATTAACATCCCAGTAGCTCCTTCAAATTCAACATGAAAATACAAAGTCATTTATTCGTAAATGGATAAAGCAAAAGCAGAAATAAAAGTGCTTATGATATTTTAAAAACTTATTTAAGGGTTCATCTGAAGGTGCAAATGGATTCTGTTTTCAGTTCTTAAAAGCAGATATCAAATATATGCCCCAAAGATGAGTTTGGTACAACACTTATTAAGATTTTTTTCTTAGGAAATGGGGGAAATCCTAAACTTTTCACCAGCAACGTCTAAGAGGGAAACTCTTTAAACATGAAAATAGCCT
The DNA here is from genome assembly GCA_019454045.1 of Zanthoxylum bungeanum. NCBI lineage: Eukaryota > Viridiplantae > Streptophyta > Magnoliopsida > Sapindales > Rutaceae > Zanthoxylum > Zanthoxylum bungeanum. The sequence continues at coordinate 58,441 of SKCR01031406.1, read as the reverse complement.
AAAAAAGTAGTTCTCCAAATTGAAAACTCAGATGATTGTCTAGAATAGCTACTTGATTTTCATGTCTTGCATGTAAACTGTGACTTTAAGAGCCGGTAAACAGCATATAATGTTACAATGTGGCAAAAGAAAGAAAAAACAAAGGCCTGGGAAATGATAGATGCATGAAAGTTGGAAAATAAAACAGCACACTAAGTCCGACGTACGAATTAATTCATGCATCTTTCATTTTCCAGGCCTTCTTTCCTTTTTTTATTTGGCAAGTAATTAGAACTTGTTATAGAAAGCAAATAAGCCGAGATCAAACACAGAAGATGAAACAATAAAACACCAATTACATATCAGTCGGTGGCTACCATCGTCCAACTGGAGGAACTAGGAAGGAAGTCGAAAACACACAAAGAAGTACCAAGAAGAAAAAGAAAAAAAAGGCATTTTTTGACCTAGAATTCGAGTATATATCGAAAGAATATGCTTATTGAATTATTACTGCTTGTTAATGTATGTCCACTATATATGGCTTGAACAATGCTTGGTCAGTGAACAAGACTTGTTTTAAAAGATTTCACAGCAGGATGAAGTTTCAGTCAAATAAGAAAAGGTTCCAAGTCTTAGGCATAATATACCAAAGCTGTTTAATTACTCACCATCTTTGCTTGAACTCTGTTCTATGTCAATTTGTTCTCGCTGTGGCTGGTTGACATCAGAAGATTGGTACTCTTGCAAATCCTTTCCTTCTGACGAAGAACAAGACTGGGGGACAAAAAATGAAATTTTGCTTGTGGTCTGCCTCTTAGCTGCTGAAGATTCAGCTGTGGAGCTCAAGTCTTCATTTGTTCTTGAGGTCCCAACTTCGTTCTTGCAATTATACATTTCATCTGGGTATTGCTGTTCTTCTTCCACATTTGTTGATCTCTTCCTACTTGGAGGATTATTCTTGCCATTCTGAAATGAGGGCACCCTCTGATCATTAGATGAAATAGTGGGACAAGTGGTCTTTTCCCTCAAGACAACTTTTGGAATCGCTGGAGTTTGTATCTGATCAGAATTATCAATCACAACTTCATTTGTCCCATTTGAGTTTGTAGACTTGGCAGTAGCTTCCATTTCCCACATCTTGAATATAGCTTCAGTTAAATGTTCTCTAGCCAAGTCTAAATCAATAATAGGTTTTGGATAGTTTTGTCCCAACTCCACCCCAGCAGCTTTAAGAACAGTATCGGGCGCATCCCAAGGATGATGTATCCACTCAGTTGGCATTCTTGCTAGCTCAGGTAGCCACTGTCTTACATATTCACCATCCGGGTCATATTTAGACCCTTGAATCTGGCTCCCAAATTTAGAAAATGAGATTCAAGGAATGGAATTATAGGTTTTATTTTTATTTTTATTCAGTTGTCATATTAATCATTAAATGAGGAAATCCAACATACCTCAGGGCTGTCTAATCGTTCAAGCTCATGGCCATCCGGTAAGCTTCCAGAGATATACTGCCAACCAAGGATATCACTTTCCAGATCTGCATCCAGAAGAGTGTCCCAGAAGTACTTCATCCCCCATTTCCATGGAAGAAGTAGAACCTTCACAGCAAAACTTGAAACTATCACTCTTACTCTGTTGTGTATCCAACCTGTAGCCCAAAGCTCCCTCATCCCAGCATCCACCAGGGGGTAACCTGTCCGACCCTGTCTCCAAGCCTTAAAATTACCCAAGTTAGCATTCCAAGGAAAATATTTCAAGTTGCTCAGTAATGATCTCTCGTGAGTGAATGGAAAGTTAAAACATAGATAACGGGAGTATTCTCTAAGCCCCATGGCCCTCAGAAAAAGGGTCACACTCTCTTTTCCTTCAAAGTTCTCTTCTTTTGCCCATATTATCTGCTTCATCCGCATACATTGGAAAACTTTCCTAACACTTAGCTCTCCAAAATGAAGATATGGAGACAAAAGTGAAGTGGAGATCCCTCCAAGTTTTTGTCTATTATTAGAATAGTGAAGGAGGTGCTGTTCAGCAAATTCAGTCAGAACCTTATCAGCATTGCTCCAACCCGGAGACCATCCTCTTCCTAATAAAGCATTACTTGATTTTTCAGATTCATCTTCAAGCCCTAAATCCTCAATAGAACATCTATCAACAATTCCTGTCATAAACAAAGAAGAAAAACTTCTCAACTGTTTATTCCTCAATAGTTTCAGACATCATCTTCACAGTCATACTAATCAATTTCTCTGTTACTTGTACAATAATTCATGCACAGATACATGCCTGACCTTCATTATACTTCCAAACTTATGACATTATGCAATTAAATGGGGAAAGATCAAATTCTGAGGAAAATACCAGGAGCATCATGCTGCCCTCTTTTTCAGGTTATAGAACAAAGAAGAAAAACTTCTCGACTATTCATTCTAACTGCCCTCCACATTAATTACCAGAGATGAATACATTTGTGCATGTCCTTCATAATCACCAACTTTCCCTGTCCTTCTCACAAGCATGAATACATTCGAGCATATTCATGCATGTCCTTCATTCAACAATTGTGATCACATAATTTTGAGGCAGGTTAGATAATGAGTCAAAGACATGACCGTGTTGTGCCCTTTTTTCAGCTCATAGGACCATTCAGTTCTTACATGAATTTTTCCCGAACAGAAGCATATATAATATGACTTCTGAGGGAATACTATAGTTTGACTGAAAGAGTAGTACCATATTGTTGCCGCCAAGAGAAATTTTCAAACTACAGAAAGAAACAAACAAACATACAAATACATATGGGAAAGGTAAAAATCGGAACAGAAAACCAGGATCATGATGCTGGCACTAAATATATTGTCCTAACAAAAGCACATTTGCGTTTCTTATATCAGCATTCACTTGTAAGTTAGCCTCAAATCAATTGTGGATTAAACTACAAAGTTTACCTGGAGCTTGCACCAAATGCCAGGGAGGAAGAAGCGAAACAGGCTCCATTTGCATGTGCAAACACTTGTGCCAATATGCATCAAAAGTTGTAAAAGCATGTCCTCTTTCTTCATAAATTTCCCAGGGTTCATACAACAAATCTCCATTATAGCTTTGCACTGAAATGCCAAGCTCCACTATTTTTTCTTTGATACTGTGATCACGAACAAGCGAGACAGGATCTGGGGTAAAATAAAAAGTACAAAGAAAAAAAGATAAATCAATTCTTAACAATGTAATAAATATTTCATAAGGATTCCGTAAAGGAACAGTCCTAACAGACCATTCCTCCAAGGCCCAATACAGAGCTGTCCCCAACTAACTAGAAAGGATGTTCACACAAAGATGAGATAAGTTATGACTTATTTTAAAAATCTTTAACCACGTATTAATCCACTTATTCACCTCTCATTTTGTTTCTTTGAAGCGTAAAAGGTACCAAATGAGCCAGTTTGGGCCACCTATTCAACATGGTGGCAAGTGAAATTTTGAATCGACCACGGGTATTTCTAATCCTTACCTTTGATCCGGGTTTGATTCTCGTAGCATAAGAATCACTCAACTCAGAGATATATTCCTGATTGCAACAATTTCACAGTTTGAGCATTTTGGCGAAGTTGACCCAATTCAAGTGCTGATTAAATTCGGCCAAGATCATGAATTTTTGAAGTCTTTTTGAAGACATGGATCTATATGGAGAATTTGGCTTAACTTTGACATTTTTTGTAATTCAGCTAAAACTTATATTTTTAGACTTTTTAGTAATTTTGCCTTGAAGAGCGTTTTAGTCTTTTGTTTTATTTTAGGTTTTCCTTAAGTTGTAATATATAAAGGATTCATTCCTTTGCAATGAGGACATGAAACAAGACCCAATTTGAAAAACGAAGACAAACTTCTTCTTTTTGGCTATGGCCGAACCTTGTGAGGGGGGATTCCATTTTTCAAGTGTAGATCTGACTTATCTAGGCTTTGGCAAGCTTAGTGGCGTCTCCATGCTAGATTTATCTAAGAGTTGGCTTCCTTTAGTGGCGTCTCACCATAGCCAGCAAATACCATCAAAGATTCAACTCTGGAGTTACCTAAGGCATTATTCTTAGGGGGTTTAAGAGTTGTTCTTAGAAGGGATTTGTTCCAACAAATCGGATTCGAAGTTCTTAGGGCTTGAACAATTGAGAGAGGATCTGCTTGTTTTCAAGACTTAACGAGTGGTTTTCCCCTTTTTCTTATCACATTCAATTTATTTTCACTAGCTCTCATGGCTTCGTCATCACTCATGGTCACTATTGCAAAGACCTCACATACATGCTCAGCCTCACTCTCTTTTTTATCCTCAAAGCACAATGCCTCACAAGTGTTTACTCCCCCAATGCTCACGGTATCACAAGCATTTACACTCGCTATGTCACTCACAAAAACACACTCATAACTCTCGGCCTCACAAGTGTTTTTACTTACCATGGACTCAACATTACAAGTTTTTATGATAGAACTTTGAGACAGTTTGTAAATATAAACAGCAAGTGATTTGGAAAATGCAGCTAATAATACATTGATTGTATTCTTATAACCAATTTATCAAGAGTTTCCCAACGTCAATAACAAGACAAGAAGGAAAGCAAATACAAATTGAAATAACAGCCACTGCTGTAACTCTCAATCCATGCTCTCACCCCCCAAGTGCCTCCCACCCTTTACAAAAAGAAAATTATATCTTAACTAACTTTCCCAGAAGGATATCCTCTCCCCTATATACCCTACTGCCTAGCAATAGACTCATGAAGACCTTCAACCAACTGCCTCCACGTTAGCAACTGTGGTCCCTTGGCAGTTACTTGGTTCTAGCCTACCCTTCTCCAGCTTCCTTCTTGAATATACGTGATGTACATGAGGCCTTTGTGACAACTGAGTTGGGGCCCTCTCCCCCAATGGCCCAACCTCTGGAGTTTGTCCCCTCTCAAGCCCATCAGTTGTTGTTGAGACCCTATCCATTGTTGAGACCCTATCAGTTTACACTCATACCACTCACGGCCTCAATAGCTTTTGGTTGTTGTGTACTCTCTTCATTCACGGCATATCCAACTACCTTATAAGCCTTTTTCCATTTCTCATAAGATCTTCTATAATCACTCAAGGTAGCTTGACAATTACTTTTGAAAGTATCCAAATCATTACTTTCAAATCTTACCTTCCTTATTCTTTTCTTTCTTTTTTTTTGGACACAAATTACAAGCTAAAATATTAAACAAACCCTACAAACTTGTAATGACTAAAGATTAACTTACGACACTCAACTAACAACAATGACTCAATTTAAAGAAACCTAAAGCTAGAATGCTTGAAATAAGGAAATCACAATCTAGCACAATAAGCAAATAAGCATGCAAATAATTTCGGACATATGCAAATTCGGACGAAAATTTGGTGCTTTAATAGAAATTTTAATGAATTACCGTCCACGGACACCCAAATGATAATATGGAACCAACCGAATTTTTGAACTTTTTTAATCGTTTTTTTTTCTTCAGGTCACTGAGCACACGAAAAAAATCTAAGTGTTGACCGGTTTGGAGTCTGGTATGGGACCGGTATGGTTGCTTCCCGGTTCTAGTAATTATGTTTAATTCACAGGTTCACCGGTATGGGTACTGGTATGTAGGCCAGTATATACTTGCCTGGTTCCAGTAGCTATGTATTTTCCAGATACACCGGTATGAAGGTCGGTATGGATACCGGCATGGTTGTTCCTGGTTCCAGAAGCTGTTTCAAGGTTATTTTATGTTTTCTCCCTGGTTCCAAAAGGTGTGTCAAGTGGGTTTTCACACAAGTATGCCGGTCACAGGCGGTTCAAAAAAGGTAAAAACACTTCAAAACACAAAAACCAACAAAAAAATCAAGAATCAAGATGAATAAGTATCTTGATGACTAACAGCACACAACAAAGACTATATGAAAAACACAAAGTAAAGATAGAAAAATCAGACCTTGGAATCAATGTTTCAAAATTCGGTTCAAGGCAGTGCCTCGAGGCGCGCCTCCACCGCCTCACACTGTTCTAAAACGCGCCGCCTAGGCGCGCCTAGGCGGCGCGTATAGGCTCGGCGGCCTATGGCCGCCGCGCCTGGCCCCAAATCGTTGGGGCCAGGCGTTCGCCGGAATGGGCGGCATTTTCTGCCCATTCCGGCAAATTTTGGCCGCGAAATTCGGTGGTCAACTACCGTTGACCGCCGTTGACCGGCGGTCAACCGCCGTTGACCGACTCAGAATTCAAAATTGATGATGTTTTCCGGTCGGATTTTACACCCTAATCTTATCCCTAACCTTAATTTTACAAAACAAACTCTCTAACTCATCAATTTTAAAAATCCCCAATTTGATGCATAAACCCTAATTTTAAAAAACCATAATTTCTTCAATTTTTGTTAGTTCTCATGAAATTGACCCTCTATAAATCTTACCCATTGCTCAAACAACATTTTCCTATGATTAATTTGTCAAAATCACTCCAAATCTTAAACCTAATTATGAAAATTCTCTATTTCCGATTAGTTTCCTAGGCCCCGCCTAGGCCCCGCCTAGGCCCCGCGTAGGCGCCCTAGGCGCTAGGCGCTGGGTCGCCGCCCGACTAGCGCCTAGCGCGTTTTAGAACAATGCCGCCTCAACGGCAGTGCTACCTCGAGGCTGCAGCCTTGAACTAGAAAATGGGAAAGGGTCGCCTCCGTCAATTGAGGCGGCCCGTCTTAGAATAATTTTCGTCGGGGCGTCCGAATAACGTGAGGTAGAGTACCGACAAAATTACCCCTTTTAAAAAATAAAATTAAAAAAATTTGTAGGAACAAAACTGACGACGAAATCACTTGGATGATTAAGGCCAAGCAAACCCCACACAACGGATAGAACCCCAAGAAACGCGAATTTGATTTTGTAGAAACAAAACTCTTCCAAGGCCACAAAGAACATGTATTTGAGAACCTTAAGATGATACCTTGTTGTGTTTTGTTAGCATGAAGACGCCACTAAGATTGTCACGCCTTAGATAAGTCGAAGCTGAAACAAATGGAAATCCCTCCCTTTAGCTTGAATTTTGACCATAACCATTCTTAAAGAAGAATTTTGAAAATGGTGTATATTCTTCATTAAGAAAGACAAAGTTACAATATATAGTATAAGGCAAGTTTCTAAAATGCCCTTAAAAGTAAAAAGACCAAAATGTCCTAAACTTATCCAATGGCTATTTAAAGTGCAAGCCCTTAATAGTCATTTCCTAACTAAGACAAATATCCTAAGTAAGATATTTGTGTAAGTTGGCAACTTGTAAAAGCTTACCAAAGTCAACAAAAATGGTTATCATCATTACAAAGATAAAATGCAAAAAGTCAACAAAGTTGGCAACTTTTCCCAAAATGATCAAATTGTCCCTTTTGCAAAAATCCCAAAATTTCGTGAACTTCATGTAACAAGGCTCAAATTATGTGTCTCAAACCCGTTAAGCTTTGTCTTGGCCGAATTTTTGGTGATGGACTTGATTCGGCTAGATTTGTCAAAACAGCTTGTATATTGGGCTTGCGTCATTCTCATATATTTCAATTTGGTTCCTAGGGTTTGAACGTTGTATTGGACTTGAAGATTGAATGCAAATTAGCCCACAATAAGCCCAATTGAATTTTGTTGTTAAGGGCTCTCTGGAGGGTACCCTGGATCATATCATTATCCCCCTCTTGAAATGGATTCGTCCTCGAATCCGAACCCGGATCATAGATAGTTATCACAAAATCAATTGGACGATGATCTTGAAACATAAAAGAATCACACTTGACCACTTGTACCTGCGATGAAAAAACATAAAAAATAGAGAAAATGTTAGGTAAAAAGCTTGACCACTTGGAAGGGTTTTGATATGATCCACGGTACCCTCCAGAGAGCCCTCAACGACAGAATTCAATTGGGCTTATTGTGGGCTAATTTGCATTCAATCTTCAAGTCCAAGACAACCTTCAAACCTAAGGAACCAGATTGAAATAGATGAGAATTACGCAAACCCAATATACAAGTTGTTTTGAAAAATCAAGCTAAATCAAGTCCAATACCAAAAATTCGGCCAAAACAAAACTTCATGGGCTTGAGACACATAATTTGGGCCTTGTTACATGAAGCCCGCGAAATTTTGGGAATTTTGTGCAAAATGGACAATTTGGTCATTTTGGGAAAAGTTGCCACCTTTATTGACTTTTTGCATTTTATCTTTGTAATGATGATAACCATTTTTGTTGACTTTGGTAAGCTTTTACAAGTTGCCAACTTACACAAATATCTTACTTAGGATATTTTTCCTAGTTGAGAAATGACTAATAAAGGCTTGCACTTTAAATAGCCATCGGATAAGTTTATGACATTTTGATCTTTTTATTTTTAAGGGCATCTTAGTAACTTGCCTTGTACTATATATTGTAACTTTGTCTTCCTTAATAAAGAATATACATCATTTTCGAAATTCTTCTTTAAGAATGGCTATGGCCAAAATTCAAGTTTGAGGGAGGGATTCCCATTTGTTTCAACTTTGACTACCCTTCTAATGCCACAAAGAAAACCCACAAAGAACTTGTCTTCGAGAACCTTAAGATGATTTCTTGTTGTGTTCTGCTAGCACGGAGACACCACCACGCCTTAGATAAGTCGAAACTGAAACAAAGGGGAATTCCTCACTTAAGCTTGAATTTTGGCCACATCCATTCTTTAAGAAGAATTTCGAAATTTGTATGTTTTTCATTAAAGAAGACAAAGTTACAATATATAGCACAAGGCAAGTTACTAAAATACCCTTCAAAGTAAAAAGATAAAAATATCCTAAACTTATTCAATTGCTATTTAAAGTGCAAGCCCTTAATAGTCATTTCCTAACTAAGACAAATATTATAAGTAAGATATTTGTGTAAGTTGGTAACTCGTAAAGCTTGCCAAAGCCTAGATAAGTCAGATCTATACTTGAAAAGGGGAATCCCACATTCACAAGGTTCGGCCATAGCCAAAAAGAAGTTTGTCTTCGTTTTTCAAATTGGGTTATGTTTCATGTCCTCATTGCAAATGAATGAATCCTTTATATATTACAACTTAAGGAAAACCTAAAAAAGCAAAAGTCTAAAACGCCCTTCAAGGAAAAAATACCAAAAAGTCTAAAAATACAAGTTTTAGATGAATTACAAAAAATGTCAAAGTTAAGCCAAATTATCCATATAGGTCCATGTCTTCAAAAAGGCTTCAAAAATTCATGGTCTTGGCCGAATTTAATCAGCATTTGAATTGGGCCAACTTCGCCAAAATGCTCAAATTGTGAAATTGTTGCAATCGGGAATGTATCTCTGAGTTGAGTGATTCTTGTGCTACAAGAATCATGTCAGTCCCTCAATCCTCGAAAGGATTCGTCCTCGAATCCAAACCCGGATCAAAGGTAAGGATTAGAAATACTCGTGGTCGATTCAAAATTTCACTTGCCACCATGTTAAATAGATGGCCCAGACTGGCTCGTGTCACCTTTATTGCTTTCAAAACCAGAGCACAAGGTATTAATAAGGACTATATTATCTTAACATAGGATCCTCCCCTTTGTAGAGACAAAATGAAAGAGAGAATAAACAATACAGCATGGCTACTCAATTACCAGTTCAGTTTATATATCCCTTACCCTGCCATATCAATAAATTTTCTTCTTATTTACTTTTCACATGTCTAACATTGAATAACAGACATGTTGTGCAGCAACATTGCTAAAACTTTCACACCAACTGCTCATAGAAGAAATACGCTTCATTGTAATTTTGTTTTAAAGTCAAAATAAGCAATACCATATGGCTTTCACTGGTGTTGGGTTAATATTCTTCAAGTCTTTCGTTCTTTGTTAAGTAAATTTTCAGGATCACCACGATGTTCTGTATAATTCTGCAATAACTACTATCATTTCATATTCTTTGATGCATTTCTTTTTTTCCAACCAAATTCATTTTTGAATACTCAGTAACTAATCAGAATTAGAAGCCAGAAGCTTGTAGTATTATTATAAGTTTATCTTCTTCTCAATATAAACAGAGTTCTTTAGCCCAAAACCTACGCAGAATGACAAAATACACAACAGTACAAGACAAAAAATTCAAATATCTATATATTTTTGCAAAAGAAATTTCACATCAACAAGATATGTATAAAGTCTAGAACATACCATAAAGATGGTTGAATACTACTTTCGTCGCCTTAATGGCACTGATGCACTCCAAAAGCGCAGCAAGAGTACACTGGGTTTTGATAAACACAAGTTCAGCCCCAAGAGATTTTAAGGATTGCCTCAGGTAAGAAAGAGACTGTTTCAGCCACCACCTAGATACTCGACCAGGGTAGAATTGTCCTTCTTCTTTAGGGCACCATATATAGACAGGAAAAACACAACCATCCCTTGCAGCAGCAGCTAATGCAGGATTGTCTCAATCCTAAGATCCCTTCTAAACCATACTATGGTCCTATTGCTACGCATGTCCAATGATTCAGATCCCTTCAAAACCATACTATGGTCCTAGTGCTATTTGCTACCCATATCACAATACTTCAATTATAAACTACCCGCGTTTCAATCCAAAAAGAACACCGACAAAGAACTCATTAGTCATGTCTTAAACCAAACTTTTGGATAACCAGTTCGAAAGATACCTTACCAAAAATTAACTATGGGACCTTGGATTTGGCTGAAAGATCGAACAATATCTACTAGATCACAAAAATTCCACTGATTATCACTGAAGATGAGGAAACCATAAATTGGGAAATCCTCAATTAAGCTTTTGGGCCTTGGTCAAAATTAGTTACCAATAAATCCCCAAAGAAACAGCCTCAAAAGATCTTCCCCAACTTCTATGCCACTATGTAACAAAGATATTCAAACTAAATAAAAAATCCAATCAAGCCTTCCCTACATGTCTCACCTGTCCAAAATCCCACAAAACAATCCTACCACTTCAGTTGTGATATATTTCCATCCTGCTACAACAAAAAGCAACCCAAATTCACAAACAACTCCCTCAAAACTTGCAAGAAATATTCATGAAAGCATGGAGAGAAAATTCTTTATACAACCGACAAGATCAAACTTCATGTGAGTGAATAATATATATAGATCTAAAACCTACCACAATGATTCCATAATAATACACATTAAAGAAAGTTATCCACAAGCAACTACAACTGGAATACAAATCTAAATCAACAGTGAAAACAAATTAATAAATATATTGTTGACGGCTGATTTTAGTCTCAGGGGCAATAAGGGCTCTTCGCTCCGAGACAATCTTCCTGCAACTGTGAATTTGTTTTTGTTATGGGAAACCAAAAGCAAATTTGGCAAAAGATAGATGAACACACCAATCAATAAAGGGATCTAACGTGGTTCGGCGGATCAGATCCAACCTACATCCACGAGCACAAAACGGATGATATTCTATTACTGAAAAATGTTGTTACTTGTTTACAGGTCTAATAAATTATTCTCTCACTTTCTCAAGTATGCTCTCCCCTCCCATTTATACTAGCAAAGAGGCGGTTTCCCTTTCCCACAAGAACACCGACTTATCATCTTATCCCGTAAAAATAGGATAATTTATCATCTTATCCCGTAAAAATAGGATGACTTATCACCTGGAACATATCTTGCCATCTGCTCGGTCTTCAAGAGGTCGGTCACAATGGTCCTCTGAACTGAGAATGTTGCCACCGATCTGATAATGACCGGTCATCCGAGCTTCAGTGGTCGGTCACCGATCACTTTATGATCGGTCCCTTACCGTTGGCGCATGCAACATCGAATGGTCGAGTCGGCATTAATGGTCTCGATCAAGAAAGGAGTTACCCTTTTACCCCTGACGTGCTGCTTAAATACCATAGTACTTGAAAATACCATCAACATATGTCCCCTAGTTCTCGGTTCCAACAAGTATACAAGTTGGTGCTGGGAACTATGCAAAAAGAGTAGTACTCCTGACGGACTGATGGCTGACCCTTTTGAGGAGAAGTTTATTGGCCTGTCACCACCATGTCCTTGGTACGATTAAGATGCTCGGTCTGATTTCCTTTCCCGCCAAAAGAAAATCTTTTTGTTGCCCTTCTGGAGACTCGAGAGACGCGCAATCGTCACATCCATTTAAATGCCCATCAAATCATCTCTAGGGTTTGACCTGAGCCTGACACTTGTCAAACATCAGCCGGCTTCCCGCCAAAAGCAAACGAAACCGACCGTTCACTGTCGACACCAAAATACATCCAATCTCCACCGTTCATTCAACTCTGACAAATCGCTTCCGAAGTCGACAAATGGCACACATCTGGGGCTCTTTCTTGATCTAACGGTTACAAACGCTCCGACGTGACCATAGGAAGATGAAGCGATCACCTTGCGTCTGTTTGGAAAAAAATTTGAACCTTATCAACTGCAAAAACTCTTCTCTCTCCAACTGCGACCCGTCCGATTAGTGCGACCAAAGCTCTCAAAGCACTCTTCCAGCCTTCGGAAAGAATCAAGTAAGTCTCTGAACGACCTCCTTAGTTTGTACTTGCTGTTCGTTTTTTTTTTTTTAGACCATTTCTGGATTTTGGGATGATGGGTAATGGATTAGGGAGACTTCGGGTTGTTCTGGGTTCTGTGTCTTGCTCGACGTTGCTAGGGAGAGATTTATGGTTTGATGGATGTTGTTAGGGAACTTAGAACCCGTAGGCTTAGTTTTCCGGACTCTCAGGGTAATTACGAAGTCCCCGGTAGTTTAAAAATTAGCTATAGACTGACCTCTTCTTTCCCATTTCGGATGTCAGGGATGTCTGATAATGGATCTTCCTCGGCAAACCCTGCTAAACCTTCGACTCCCTCTACCGTAGAGCTCTCCTCGAGCTCGGGGGCACCAAGCGTAGAGGACCTCGACACTACCCATACTCCTTCCGAAATTGAAGAAGATATTGTTGGGGTTGGTGCTCACAACATCAATTCCCGGTTGTATTTCTTTATGAATACTTCTGTAAAATATTATTATTTTGAATAATATATGCAGTTTCTATAATATAATGTATCTTTTAATATAGTAAAGACGTATTGACCTTAAAATGACTAGTCATGGTACAGTTGCAAAAGCGTCGCAACTAACATTGAGTTGTATCATGACGTTGTCATTCTTAGACAGTTCCTGGTCAAGGTTTACACTACTTGGTCAGTATAGTAAACCCGTTGAGACCGGTACATGTCGTATACTGGAATATATGATTCCAATGGTTTCTCAATGAACCATAAGTCTTGGAGACTAGTATAGACGTGTAGGTGTTTATAGCGGATAAACACTGAACGACTCACCGAAGATTCTTAATGGATGGTACACCAACGTCAATAAGAATCTTGTCGGGTTGAGTAGCACTTGTGATTCTTAGACTTGAGATGCCACTGTGGGCACATGAGACATCTTCTACACTTAGATGGCAGTCACGTCACCGATCTATTAAGATCAGACCTCCGCCTGCTCGTTGGGTGTAGATAGATCCTCAGGGTGTCCTGTGCGTATCAAGATAGGATCAGTTAGTTCTGTGTATCAGAGCATAGGTAGTCCATATGATAACAATCAGATAAAACCATGGGCCCGTGGTACAGTTTAGAAGCCAGTTCTAAACATTCTTTTTGAGATTGCTAATAGAATAGTCGACTGGATAATCCCTATAGAGATTTGACGTTTACATATATATCTCTGGGATTTATTCGGATACCTGTGACAGGGGAATTATACATTTTCCATGACCTCGACCTGTATGATTCAGCGAGTTTATCCGTAGTCGTCATAATTTACGGGTGGATAAATTATGGACACGAAATTGGATTTCGTGACGGATATGCTTGAATCTAGAGAGTCTCACTAATGAAATATACTCGTAGAGCACTAGGGCAACTTATATAAATAATATTGATTATTTATAAAGTCGTTTAAAGGTTAAACGCAAAATACATGTGATGGGATCCGATAGTCATTTCCTTAATTTTTGTGTATTTACATTTAATACTTGATTAATTCAAATACACATTAATTAATTGTCAAAATGAGATATTTGACTAATATCATAAATGAATATATAAATTTAATATTTAATGTAAATATTATACATATATTTAATATATTTGTATTTAATTAATTAATTGATTATTTAATTGTTAAATGATTAAATTAATTAAAGTATAGATATTTTAAAGTTATGATATTTGTTTTAATGGCTAAGTTGAAATTGTTGACTTGGTTGAAAATATCATTAAAGTGTAATGATCATTTTAACAAGTTGCAAATTGAAATTCAAATGAAATGAAAACAAAATATCTTGTAAATTACCTTAGCAATTTTCGGCCAAGGGAAAAAATACACAAGTATATATTGTTTTGTTTCATTTAGGGTTTAATAACCTTTTCACACTTTACCTAAAACTCCATTGAAAGAAGACATAGAAGCTTGAGAGAAAGAAAAGCAAAAACAAGGAAAAGCTTGGAATTTAGTAAGTATTTCCAACTTGCCATTAGAGAGAAAAATGTTTCTCTTGTTGTGGTCTTCATATTGTGATGTTCTTATGTTTTTCTTATTCTTTATTCTATGTATTTTTGAAGAATGGAAGTTTTTGGATAGGGTTGAGCATGTATAAAGATCATATAATGTTACTAATGAGTTAGTAAGCATTCTTTTGATGTTTTAAGAAACTAAATGTCATTCTAGAGTTATTGACCCACTCTTAAATTACCTAGAATTATTCTATAGTTATTTCATTGTGGTGAGGCTTGTTTGGTGTTTTAGAAACTTGATTGAAGTGTTGGTTTTAAGTTTTTTGACCTTTTACCACTTTTGGATTCTTCATTATGATGAGTATTTGGATGTGTATATGATGCATGTGAAATACTCGTATGGACCTCGTCTGGTCGGACCTAATGTGGTCGGCACTTATGTGGTCGGACCTCGTCTGGTCGGACCTAATGTGATCAGCACTTATGTGGTCGGACCTCGTCTGGTCGGACCTAATGTGGTCGGACAAAGGGCATTTTGTGGTCGGATAATTACTTCATCTGATTGGATCATACACATGAGTAATTGTTTTTGGGTTTAGGTGAAATCCGAATAGATTATTCATATTAGATATTGAATAATCTACTCGGTATTTTGAAAAAGTTTTGAAATACGATTTCAGTCCGACCCAAGTTTCCGCTGCGCCCAACCCGAATCCCTTACAGATACCTACCACCACAGAATTCCACGGAATGACCCAAAGCCCGGTGAATTCGACTGCTCGGTTTTGGACATGAATCGGCCCTCCAAGATAACCGAAGATGATCTAGCACTGCTCCGGCAACGCTATGCTATTCCGATAGATATTACCCTCGAAGTCCCTGGTCCATTTGACCGTGCCAGTCAACCTGATGAGGGTTCGATGGCTCTTCTTCTGGCCTTCTTCGAGTGTGGTCTCCAGTAGCCAATTCAGCCTTATTTCGCCTGGTTGTTGGCCGAAATGGAGATTGCCTCTTGCCAATTAAGCCTTAATAGTTGGAGGATCTTGGCCGGGCTATACGTGATTTGGCATAGGGCAGGCCTCGGCGAACCTACTCTTGAAGAAGTGAAGAGGTTGTATCGGTTGAAGGCTAACCCAAGAACGCATCATGGCTGGTACTACCTTTCTGCTTACGTCGAGTCGTCAAACATCGTCGGCAAACTCCCCGATTCCAACAAAAACTTCAAAGATTTGTGGTTCTGGGCCACAGGAGATTGGGGACGGCCCCTGACAATATATGAAGAGGAGACTTCAGTCCCGGACATTTTTAGGGTGGGAGGTTAGGAATCTAACCCTTAGTGTTCCTGCTCTTTGATTTTGTGATAGGATTCTAACTTCTTTGACTCTTCCCAGCCTGTTGGAGAGACGCTCCTAAGGTCTCTCACCGGGTCCGGGTGCGGATACGATGGGCTCGGCGATATGCCGACCATTGGAAGCAATTGGTTAATGATGCGGCCTTTTTTGAGTCGGGCCTCATCTGGATTGCTCCTCCGAAGGTCCCGGAGCGGATAGGTAGATTCTTACTAACCCTCTAACTGATCCCCTTGTTTGCTTAGCATGATGATGGCTTGAAATTATTCAGATTCTGGACTGACCACTTTTTTACCTTTGCCTTTTGCAGGAATGTCGAGGAGGCCAAAATACCTTGATCAATTGGCCGGTGCAACAAAGAAAATCGGCCATATTGAAGCCAGGCCCTCTCGTAAACGGCCAGCAACTGCCGAAGCCGAAAAGGTGATTGAAGAGGCAGCCCTGCCGGCTACCCAACGCTTATCTCCCCCATCCAGGGCGTCGCTAACAGTCACTGCCCGACCTGCCAGGCCCCCAAAACCTACTAGAAAAATGAGACGTCTGATCCGGGCAGAAGAAATCGAGCTAACTCGGGAGATAGATGAGGAAAAGGGCCTGAGCAAAAAACAGCCAGTTCGGAAAGAGAAGAAAACGCCGGAGGGCACTTCCAGAAAGTGTAAAGGCGCCGTGATTCTTGGCGTAGAAGACCTCGGTCAGGACATCAGGGAGGCCACTTCTCACCTGGTGCCGGCGATCAACGAACTAGCCGAAGCGGTCCCTCCGACGAAGATTCCGAGATACGAAAATCTCTCTCCCGAGGATGTAGTTACGGGGTTGTGCTCCCAGATGGCCAAGATAGCCACACTTTCCCCATTCCCATTATGAGTCCATGACTTAATCTGATTTCTGATTTTCTATTTCTCCTCGGCAGGCGACCTATCTGGCGGCCAAGAACAAGGATCTCCTCCTAAGCCTTTTATCCGAGGGTGGCCAAGCCCAGAGGCTTCAGAACCGCCTTACTGAAATAGAGGTCGAGCTGGCTAATAAAGATGAAACGATAAAAAACCTGGAACTGGCCGCGGTCGAGGCTCATTTAACAAATAAATCTATCAGGGCCGCCGTCTCTCTGGAGAGGAAAAACGCTGAGGCTGCCAAGAAGGACTTGGAGGCTACCCAGTCCGACAACAGGATCCTACAGGTGGAAGTGCGCAGCGTTGAACCCAAACTGAGGGCCAAAGATGAAGAACTGGCACGGGTCCGTGACGAGCTTAAGAGGAAGAAAGCTGAGTTGGAGGCCGAGAGGGACGCAATCAGACTTGAGGGGGTCGGGGACTGTGCCGAGATTATCCCGATGATATTGCCTAACCTGGATATGGGGCCTATCCATGCGGTCATTCGTTTCTGCAAAGGGGAACTCTCACATTAGGAGTTTCAAAAATGGCTACCCCCTTCTCCTGAAGAGGTGATGGATCCCGACCCTATTTCGATCGTCCCGGTGCCCCCAACTCCTGAGGAAAACCGACCTGGGGCTCATGTTCCTACCCCCGAGGCTATATTTGTCGGGGCCTCTCAGGCCGTCAATTTGGAAGCCACTGTCCCTCCTCCAGAGGTCGAGCCCAGCCATCTGCCACCCGAGCCTATCGAGGAAGAACCAATTGCTCCTGCGCGGGCCAATGAGTAGGGGGTAACCCGAACGGGGCCCCTTGTAAACTTAAACAAAAATACACCTCTTTGTAATAACTTTTACAGCTATGTATTTTTTCCTTTTGTCAATGCACGTTTCTATTCCATTCCTTGTCTTCCACAATTTGCTCCGAATGCGTTCTTGCAAACGACTACTTGAGGTCTAACCGACCGAAGAGACTGACTCGGTAGGACGTAACCCGACCCCGAGCTGAGAGAAACACGGCTATAGGGGAATGTTACGTCCCCAGACCAAAAATCTGACTCGGTGGGACATAACCTGACCCCGAGCTGAGAGAAACATTTGGCTCTGGGGGAATATTACGTCCTCAGACCAAAAAGACAGACTCGGTGGGACATAACCCGACCCCGAGCTGAGAGAAACCATAATGGCCTCGACGGAACGAATCCAGCCCTGAATCGAATAACCGAGTGGCCTCGGCGGAACGAATCCAGCCCCAAGCCGAATAACCAGAAGAGGCCTCGGTGGAACGAATCCAGCCCCGAGCCGATAACACAAGCAGCGGCCTCGGCGGAATGAGTCCAGCCCCGAGCCGATTAGTCCTTGGGACTTATTCAGAAGGGAAGTGAATCAACCTTTGAAGCCCTATCGAATCTGGCACGGGCGTCCCCTTGCCAGACCAGCGAAAAAAAAAACAAAACTTTGGAAAATGAAATCAAAAAGTGGGGGTGACCTAGCACTTATCCCAAAGCAAAACATTTCGCAAGTGTAAATAACAGCACGGATGCCTCAAAACAGCGTCATGTCCGAGGTCTCTAAAACACAATTCTGAATCTTTCAATTCAGAGTCCTGGTGAACCAGGATTCGGATCAAAGAGCGTTTAGAATGGTAAGGGCACATTCCTCTATACGTCAGGTCACCATGGGGCCTGTGTATTGTTCGAGGGCTCCTCCTTACAATGCTGGAGCAGGCATACGCTACGAGGGTACAATCCCTCCTCGTACTATGCTTCTCACAGACCCGGATGACCAAATGGATAGGGATCAAAGAGTATCTGAAACATTAAGGGCACGCTCCTCCTTATGTTTGGTAACACTGGAGCAAGCAAACGCCACGAGGTCATAATCCCACCCTGTGCTATGCTTTTCACGGATCCATTGGTCAGACAAAACATACGGGAACACATTCCCCGCAGTCGTATTTCCCAAAACGGCCAGGCCGGCCATCTCACGGGGGCACTCCCTCCCCGTGATTACCATCCCGAGATATCCCTCTTAAATGCAAGTCATAAGGTAGTTACGCCCCAACTTCGGGAGTTCGACACTACCACGAATGGTTCATGTGCTCCCTCATGCATTTCATCCCTTGACGCGACCCTGTTCCTTAAGAATGAAATGAGTCAGGTCGGAGCACTTTTTCCCGGGGTTTTTATGATAGCACATGTGATTGGTGTGCCACGGGTTTGGTGCCTATCCTGATCCCAGATCATCCCTTCACATCGAGCATATCCCCAAAACATTCAATACGGCTTTCAAATCTAATTAAAAAGGCGAATGGAAATTTTCTTAATTGAAAAGAGAAAGTTTTATTCATATTCGGGGACCTACTGCCCTTGGGAGGTAAGAAATGTTGTGTTCACTCAACTCTACTGACCACTTCATTAACCTGCTCGAGACCTTCGGTTTCTGCAGAATCTGCCTCAAAGGATAATCAGTATAAACCCCAATAGGATGGGCCTGGAAGTAAGGTCGTAACTTCCGGGCCGCAGTGATTAACGACAAGGCGACCAGCTCATGTGCTGGATATCTGGTCTCAGCATCTAATAAAGCTTTACTAACATAATACACTGGCCTTTGAAATTTATCGGCCTCTTGCACTAATACTGAACTTATTGCATGCCCCAAAACAGCTAAATATAAGTATAAGGTCTCACATAGGGACGACTTTTCTAGAAGTGGGGGATGTGTCAGGTATTGTTTTAACTGCAGGAAGGCCTCCTCGCATTATGGCGTCCAGTTTACTTCCATTTTTGCCCTCTTGACGACTTTGAAGAAATGGTGGCACTTTTCGGTTGCTCGGGAAATAAACCGATTTAATGCGGCCACTCTGCCGGTCAGGTTTTGCACTTCTTTTATCGTCCTGGGAGACTTTAAGTCCAGAACGGCTTGGATTTTCTGCGGATTTGCTTCTATGCCTCGGGAGCTTACCATATAGCCCAAAAACTTTCCTGAGGCCACTCCGAAAGCACACTTCTCCGGGTTGAGCTTTAAGTTATGCTTCATTAGCAATTCAAAGGTTTTCTTCAGTTCGTCCACGTGACAACTTGGCTCCTTAGACATTGTTATCATATCATCAACATATACCAGCATTGACGTGCCGATGAGTGGCCTAAAAATCTTGTTCACCAGCCTCTGAAAGGTTGCCCCGGTATTTTTCAATCCGAAGGGCATTACTTTATAACAATAAAGCCCCTGATCGGTAACAAAAGTCGTCTTCTCCTCGTCCTCAGGATGCATCTTGACCTGGTTATATCCCGAAAATGCATCCATAAAGCTTAGCAGTCTCTGGCAGGCCGTCGAATCCACCAACTGATCTACCTTTGGCAGTGGGAAGCTGTCTTTCGGGCATGCTTTATTAAGGTCGGTGAAATTCACGCACATCCTCCACTTTCCATTGGGTTTCTTCACTAATACCATGTTCGATACTCACTCCGGATATTTCACTTCTCTGATAAAACCAGCTTTCAATAATTTTTCTACCTCGGCAGCCATTGCCCTACACCGCTCCTGGTTAAAGGTTCTTCTTTTTTGCTTGACCGATTTGTGGGATGGGTTTACTGCCAAACGGTGACTGATAAACTTCGGATCTATCCCGGGCATATCGTCGTGCCCCCATGCAAAGATGCCGGGTACTCCTTTAGACACTTCAGCAGGTCCTGTTTCAGGGCCTCGTCTAAGTCTTCCCCTACTTTTACATTCTTCCCAGGTCCGAAAAGTTCTATCATCTCTAATTCTTCGACTGCCCCTAGCCGGGCAACTTTCTTTGGCCGAGGACCCGGATCCTTACTTGCCTCTTCCCCGTCTTCATTCCCTTGCCTTTTCCGGGTACCCACTTCAATGCAGAGGGTTTCCCGTGAGAGGGTGGCAAAACAGCTCTGAGCCACCTTCTGACTCCCGCACACGATTCCAATCCCATCCCGGGTGGGGAATTTTAACTTCAAGTAATAGCAAGACATTGCAGCCTTTGTCTTCATCATGAAAGGCCGACCAACAATGACCTGGTAACTGCTCATGCAATCCACCACCGTGAAATTCATCATAATAGTCCGAGTCCGGGGACGGGTTCCGATTGTCATTGCCAATTGCATCATTCCCAATGGAACGACCGTCGAGCCCCCGAAATCGTACAGGGGAGTCCCATCGTCGGTTAGAGTCGCATACTCCACCCCAAGGCCGTCCAAAGCCTCCTTGGAGATTATATCCACTGCACTCCCGGGATCCACTAGGATTATGTCTACCTCAGAACCGTCGATTATCGCCTTGATTATTAATGCATCATCGTGGGGGAAACTCACCCCTCGAGCATCCTCATCCGTGAACATTACTGGCACTGACCGACCACCTTGTATTCCCGAGGCCCGTTCTGTTTCTAACACTTCCGACCCCCGAGTCCGACTATAGTTTTTTCTTGACCGGTTAGAGTCCCCGGCCAGTGTCTTTCCCCCTGCAATGGTATTCACCTGTCAGCAATGTGACCTCTGTCTGGCCGCCATAACTTCATGGTCAATATAGTTATTCAAATACCCGTTCCGCGCCAGGTCTTCCATTTGCTCCCGCAAGTCTTTGCATCTGTCCGTCGTATGTCCCCTCAAATTATGATGCCTGCAATAGGATTTTTTATTCCTCCTGTCCGGTGGGAATCTTCTGAAGTCAGGCTCTATCAATGGGCCATTTCCATGGATTTCCATGATGATTTGCCCCAGCGGTTTGTTCAAAGGAATGTATGCCTTTTCCCCGGCCACATGGTTCACATGGGCCGAGATTCCCTTTTCCTGGTCATTCCGAGGTATCGGCTTGAATTCCCTTCACCTCGGGGGTGATTTTTTGAACTCCATATATGGCATGCGATGAGCTTCTGCTCTCGTCGTCCTCTCTCTGATAGCTGTCCCCCTCCGGGTGATTCTCTCCTCATCTTCCAACAAAACAAACTTCCGGGATATTTCCAGAGCGGTGGCATAATCTGGTGTACCCTGGATCCTCAGGTGAGTCCACAGCTTTCTGATCTTTAAGGCCCCCTTCAAACTTTCCAAGGCTTCGAGCGACTCATATCCCCCGACCTCGAGCACCATGTTATGGTACCGTTTAATGAAAACCTTCAGGGGCTCATCATCCCCCTGCTTCATGAGCCTCAATTCCCCAATTGTCTTCTTTGGGACGCAAGCCCCTATGAAGTGTCGAACAAATGACTTCCTAAGTTGCGCGAAGCTACCGATGCTTCCTGGGGCTAGACTTCTGAACCACAGAATGGCAGACCCACCCAAGGTTAGGGGAAACACTTTGCAAATGGCATCCTCTACCACTCATTGGACCTTCATCAATAGGACAAAACCCTCAATATGGGATTTTGGATCAGTATGACCTTTGTAGGGCGTCATGGACGGCAGGTTGAATCGTCTTGGGAACTTTACCGACCTTATATCTTCTGTGAATGGAGATTCAACCTCGTCGTCCCGAGCATCTCCCGTATCAGTTTTGAGGTTCACTCCCCACTTAGCCATTTCTTTTCTTAACCAATATCTTATATTGCCAACTGTGTTACCATGCCGCCTCCCGCGGCCTTCTTCGCGTCTGTCACCCCGGGTGCGGCGTTCCTCATGACTTGAGATTTCCCGTCCAGTTTCACCATGCTTCCCATCTCCCCTTCTGGTGTCGCAGAGGCTATCATAGGAAGAATCTGGCGATTGTCTCCCCTCTTATTCTTCCCACATATCCTCCGTTTGTAAATCTTTTTCAACCACTACGGACCTCATCCTGTAGGGACCCTTCCTCCTAGGTTCATCGTCATCACTCACATCTGCAACCCTTTTTCCTTCCGCTATTTCGCCTCTCCTCCGACTGGTTCCGGCTTCAAGTCTCTCATTATTCATCTCTTCCACCCTCTCCAGTCTGTTCATCATGGATTTCAAAAGGATTTTATTTTCCTCCCTATCTTTCTTCATATTTTCCTCCATCTTCTCCATCCATTCCGCTGTTGAACTCCCTGACGACCGGTGATTTCCACCTTCTGCCATCGTCTTACCACGCGAGCTGCTTTTTGTTGGACTCCCCACAGACGGCGCCAACTGTTGATGGCTGATTTTAGTCTCAGGGACAATAAGGGCTCTTCGCTCCCGAGACAATTTTCCTGCAACTGTGAATTTATTTTTGTTATGGGAAACCAAAAGAAAATTTGGCAAAAGATAAATGAACACACCAATCAACAAAGGGATCTAACGTGGTTCGGCGGATCAGATCCAACCTACATCCACGGGCACAAAACGGATGATATTCTATTACTGAAAAATGATGTTACTTGTTTACAGGTCTGATAAATTATTCTCTCACTTTCTCAAGTATGCTCTCTCCTCCCATTTATACTAGCAAAGAGGCGGTTTCCCTTTCCCGCAATACTTCTTGGCCCGAAATTACCTTCGCCTTCATCTAAATTCTATAAGAACACTGACTTATCATCTTATCCTATAAAAATAGGATGACTTATCATCTTATCCCGTAAAAATAGGATGACTTATCACCTGGAACATATCTTGCCATTTGTTCGGTCTTCAAGAGGTCGGTCACAATGATCCTCTGAACTGAGAATGCTGCCACTGATCTGATAATGACCGGTCATCCGAGCTTCAGTGGTCGGTCACCGATCACTTTATGATCGGTCTCTTACCGTTGGCGCATGCAACATCGAATGGTCGAGTCGGCATAAATGGTCTCGATCAAGAAGGGAGTTACCCTTTTACCCCTGCCGTGCTGCTTAAATACCATAATACTTGAAAATACCATCAACATATACAATAATAACTAAACAGATACAGAATTTCGAATACAAGACTAAAAGGGCATACAATATTACCACTTTAGATAGCAATCACTGAATCACAGCAACCCACATCAAAATACAAGAGGTTTTGGTGCCCATATTTCGATAGTGTGTTTACATTATCAACAGTGTGATTCCTTAGAACAAGTGGGAAGTGCAAAAAAAAAGTGTTTTAATTGAATATTTTTATGGTTTTCCTTTAAAAATTTTTAAAATTTTAATTGAAATTTTAGATTACCAACGATTTAGTTCGGAATTCGTGATAAAAAAAATTATAACGATGATAAATAATATAGAGTTTAATGAATGTATAAATTATAATTTAAATAATATATTAAATACATAATTAACATTAATTTATAAATTAATTTATATCTTATAATACTATAATTTCACAACATTAAATTAATTTTTTTAAATAACTTATCTTTTAATCCACAATTTATAAAATAATTTATATTCATATTTTGTACCAAACTAAACCTAAATTGTGTCAAAGTCACGGGGGCCAACTAGCAAAAGTGATACTGAATTACTGATAGATAGCAGTGGATCTTGTCTTGTTTGTGGATGAAATTTTCAAAGATAGGGTTTCTCATTTTCTCCGCCTCGTGGGTGATTTGATTAAAGTAAGCAACCTAGGCCTCTAGAATCTAGTTAGAGACTTTTATAAATTTATTATTATTATTTTTTCTTTTTTGTCTTTGCTTCACTTTCCTCATAGGAAAATATTATTCAATATTCCACCACAATCTGAGTTATGTAATATCATTTTTATTCATTTCGTTGGCCCGGGGATTTTTTCTGATACATTTATTGGGATTACCAAAAAAACCTATTAACCTAGAATATTAATTCATAAATTAATAAATTATTGTTATAAATAAGATAGTCTCTCATCTTTTATTTTCTATTTTAACTTATCTCACATTATTTAGGGATAATGATCTTAACCTAATATTTCTCTATAAATAGAGAGCAGCTCTTGTATAATCAATTTATTCATAATCAATAAGAAAAACCTGCACTTGTATCATCTTTTTTTTTTTTTTTTTTATAATACATTATTAGCACGATCAGATGAGGTTCTATTTAAGTCCTTTTATAAATAAATAAATAAATCTAATGCACTTAAAGTGCCTGCAGCCAAAAGCTTCAAAATTTTGATGATCAAGTGGCTTCAATTATGATGATCCAGTGAAAGCCATCAATTATGATGATCCAGTGAAAGCCATCAATTATGATGATCCAGTGACATCAATTGTGTTTTTTTTTATCTGCTTCAATTGCATTTGATGACGATGATCCAATGGCGTCATTCGGTTCTTGACTTCAAACATGTAATAAGGCATGCTTTGAGATTTTTTTTTTTTTTTTCAGCATGGATGTGATGGATTTAATTATTTTTTTTATTAGTTTTCTTTTATTGCAACTTGAAGTTTATAGTGTAAATAAATTAGAACATGAAGTTCTGAGTTTTCAATCATAAAATTAGAACATGTAGTTCTAAATTACTATCATGTTCTTATTGTTCTTATTAGTATGTTATGTGGTTGCCATTAAGTTGGATCTTCCACATCCGAAAATAAAAATTATATATTTTTTTAATTTCTTTCATAATTATGATTAAGTATAAGAGATAGATTAGAACTTAAAGTTATAAACTCATTAATCAATCTTAAAGTTCTAGATCTATAAAATAATATAGAACCCGAAGTTCTATATTTACGCTATAATTGAAGAACATGAAGTTATAATCTCATCAATTAAATTTTAAATTAAAACCTGAAGTTTTAAATCTATAATAAAACTTGAAGTTTTAACCTCAATCAATTAGATTTTAAATTAAAACATGCAGTTTAAAATCTACCATAGAACTTGAAGTTCTGAATCTATAATATCATATTTATGAACTTGAAGTTCTAAATATTAATCTTATTAATATGAAATTGAAATTCTGAAATATAATTCTCTTTTAGGACCTGATGTTCTAAATAATAATGTAAGATTGGAACTTGAAGTTCTAGGTCACAAAATATTTTTCAAGAGAACCTGAAGTTCCAAATACATGTGTGTAATTTTTGGTTCATACATATTTATGTAATGTTTTTTATTTTTCTATTATATCTTTATTATTTTGAGTTATATTATATATATTATTATTGCTGCTAGAAGTTTGCAATAATAAAGAGCTAATCAGATCTGAAGTTTAAATTAGCCTTTACTATCAAAATCTATAGTTTTGAACTATAATTTATAAATAAAACATAATATTCTCAGAGAACACGAAAATAAGTTTCTTAACATTCCCAGTAGTGAATGTTAATTCTCACTAAGTATAGATATGATAGAAAAACTCTAATGCAATAAAGGAATAAGATTCTGGTACATGAAATTTTAATAAGTGGAACTAAACTATACATCGAAAACGCTTCATATACGGCCATATCCAATAGAAATATGATGAATTTAAAGATATTAGCCGAAATGGTTATCATATTAAGGCACGAGTATATAGTTACTATTGACAATTACAAATAAATTAGAACCTGGAGTTCTTAGTTGTAACTATCAAAACCAAAAGTTGTACATCTATCATTTTCATATATGAACTTGAAGTTCAGAAAATTAATCATATAAATTAAAACTGAAAGTTCTACGATAATTTTTAAATCTAAACCTGGAGTTTGGAGTTATGAATTCTATGTTGGGGTTTTATACGGAATTACAGGGTTAGCGCAGCGGAACGCGGAAAACAGATTTTTCCGATTTCAAAAATTTTCTTGGAACAATTAAATAAACTTATTTATTTAATTAACCAATACTTAAAATCTGAAATTTTAACCCAAGAAATCAAATTTCTTTTAATTACCGAATTACCCCAAAGTTTTACAATTTATTCATTTTGGTCCTTAAATAGTCAAATACATATTTAATTGATTCCAAATCAATCCCAAAATGATTTATACATGTCTAATACATGAAAATATAAATTGCAACATAAATCCAAAATTTTTCCAGAATTGCCGAACAGCCCCAATATTTTCCAGGATTTGCAATTTGGTCCTTTTTGGTTCAAAACACATCAAGATCAAATCCAATGAATCCCAAATTTAATATACATCATATATACATCAAATTACATCACATATATGAAAATCCCCAAAATTGGATAAGATTTAGAACCCTAATTTCACAAATTACACCAATTGCACAATTTACATTAAATTGATAAAATTCAACACTTTAATTAATTCAATACAACACCAATCAAGTCTCACCATCATGAAACAACTCAAGAACAATTCTAGGTTAATTATGAATGGCTAAGCAACTCTAGAGTGGCAACTTCAATTATTAATTAATTTAATAAGCTTAATTACTCCTAATAAGCTTATGAATTAATCTAACATGAAAAAACACATCCAACAAGCTTCAAACACATTTAATTACAAATTCAAAGAATAGAGACATCATCTTAGAAACACAATTTGAAATTAAGAATGATAGAAACAATTTCCTTATTGAAGGGTATAGAAAATTACTTATATAACCCCAAGGGGTTGCCTCAGTGGTAAAGGCTTTGGGCTTGAGTGGTTTGCTTCCTCTCAGGTTCAAGGTTCGAATCCCACTAGATGCATTTCCTTGGGGTCATGCCCCCTAGTGTAAAAAGTCAGTGACTTACCCTGATATGTGTTGGGAAACTTCTGAGGCCACGGATCACAGGTCCCGGGATTAGTTGAGGTGCGCGTAAGCTGACCCGGACACCCTGGTTATCCAAAAAAAAATATTACTTATAAAAATTCACAATTTTGCTTTGTTTTCTTTCTTTGTTCCTTCAACTTTTTCTCTCAACTCTCTTTGTAAATGTTTTGAAAACTTATGTCAGTGTTGAAAATGAAAAACAAAACCATTTTGTTAATCCATCCACCTTGGCCGAATTATCAAAGAAAAAATAAACAAAGAGTATTTAAATTTTGTTTGATTTTAATTGTAACACATTTTTTTTTAATAAAGTTAACATTTAACTTCCATAAAGTAAATACACAAATTGACCAATTGAATCAAGCCATGAAAAAGTGAAAATCATTACTAAATATATTTATTTTATTTATTAATTTAATTATTTAACAATTAAATAATAAATATAAATATCTTAAATATATGTATTATATTTACATTAAATATGTTAAATACATATATTAATGATATATGTCAAACATCACAATTTGATATTTAATTAATGTGTATTTAATAAAATCAAATATTAAATACAAATACACATTAATTCGGAAATGACCGTTAGGTCCCGATTGCATGTATTTTTCGTTTAACAGTTAAACGAATTATAAATAACCAGTATTATTTATAATAGTTGTCTAGTGCTCTACGAGTATATCTCATTAGTGAGACTCTCTAGATTCAGACATATCCGTCACGAAATCAAATTTCGTGTCTATAATTCACCCACCCATAAATTATGACGAACACGGATAAACTATCTGAATCATACATGTCGAGGTCACTGCATACGTATAATCCCTCCGTCACAGGTATCCGGATTATTCCAGACATATAGATACAAACGTCAAATCTCTATATATATAATCACGTCGACGTTTCTATTAGCAATCCCTTAATAACACTTAGAACTCATTTCTACAGAGTACCACGGGCCAATGGATTTAACAGATTGCTAATTCCATATTGAATACCTATGCTCTGTACACAGAGCTAGCAGATTCTTTCTTGATACACAGAGGATATCCTGAGCATCAGTCCATACCCAACGAACAAGCAGAGGTCTGATCTTAATAAATCGGTGACGTGAATGCCATCTAAATGTGGAGGATAACTCATATATCCACAGTGGTATCTCAAGTCAAAGAATCACTATGCTCACTTAACCCGAGAAGATTCTTATTGACGTTGGTGTACCATCTATTAAGAATCTTCGGTGAGTCGTTCAGTGTCAATTCGCCATAAATACCTACACATCTATATGAGTCTTCAAGACTCATGGTTCATTGAGAAACCATCGGAATCCAAGATTCCAATATACGACATGTACCAGTCTCAACGGGTTTACTTTACTGACCAAGTAGTGTAAACCTTGACCGGGAACTGTCTAAGAATGACAACGTCATGATATAACTCAATGTCAGGCCTAGTACATAACATGGCATACATGATGCTGCCCAAACACGAAGCATAAGGTTGATTAGACATTCTAATCTTCTCATCTTCTGTTTGTGGACACATCTTCTTCGAAAGATGTAAGCCATGTCTGAACGGTATGTTTATTGTCTTACAGTTACCAAAATTATATTGTTCTAAGATCTTATCTATGTACGTTGATTGGAATAACACAATAAGCTTCTTTTCTCTATCTCTATAGAGTTTTATGCCTAAAACACAAAAAAGCTTCACCCAGGTCCTTCATGGAGAAATTATTACAGAGGTAAGCTTTGACGCCTTGCATCATCCCGATATCATTCCCAATGATAAGCATGTCGTCAATATAGAGAATTAAAAATACCACCATACTCCCACTGGCCTTCTTATACACACATGATTCTTCCAAATTCTTGAGAAAACCAGACAATTTGATTATCTCGTCGAATCGAAGATTCCAACTTCGTGAAGCTTGTTTAAGTCCATAAATGGACTTCTTCAACTTGCATACCATGCCTGAGTTTTTGTTGGATGCAAAACCCTCCGACTGTTCCATATAGATTTCTTCATCAAGAAATCCATTTAGAAAAGCCATTTGCCAAATCTCATAATCATGATATGCGGCAATTGACAACAAAATCCTTATAGACTTTAGCATTGTAACTGGCGAAAAAGTTTCATTGTAGTCGACACCAGGTCGCTACGAGTAACCTTTAGCTACCAGTCGGGCCTTAAAGGTTTCAACTTTTCCTTCGAGCCCCCGCTTCCTTTTGTAAATTCATTTACAACCGATATGAACAATTACTTTGGAAAGCGGAACCAAATTCCAAACTTGATTGTCATGCATTGAGTCCATCTCGTATTTCATGGCATCTTGCCACTTCACGGAGTCGATGTCCAACATCGATTCTCTATAGTTAAAAGGGTTCATCTCTTCAACTAAGAGAGCATCCAGACTCTTTTCTTGTATCAAATACAAGCATTCAGGAGATCTAGATACCATGTGTGACCTACGGAGTGTGTGTGTTGAAGGTTCTTCATCTTCTTGAACTACAGGTTCCTTCATTTAGTTCGTTGGTTTTAGGTTGTACTTTATCAAGTTCAACATGTCTATGATCACCACCTTCAGACAAAAATTCTATTTCTAGAAATCTTACGAAGCGAGCTATGAACACATTTCGATGCTCGGTATCATAGAACAAATATCCTTTCTTATTTGAAGGATATCCAACAAACCTAAACTTCTGCCCTCGAGGCAAAAGCTTATTTTGTTGAGCCATCCTGACGTATGCAGGACACCTCTAAATCTTAACATAACTAAGATTCGGTTTCCTACCGGTCCATATCTCATACGGAGTCGTAGGAACAGCTTTTGAAAGAATCTTGTTTAAAAGATGTGCGACAGTTAAAAGAGCATAACCTCATAAGTAATAGGGTAAATCTGTATAACTCAACATCGATCGGACCATATCCAATAAAGTCTTATTTCTCCTCTCTGTCACTTCATTGTGTCGCGGAGTGTCTGAATGAGTATATTGAGCGAAAATCTCATTCTCCTTTAAATAGTCAGTGAACTCTCCACTCATATATTCATCTCCTCGATCAGATCGAAGGCATTTAATATATTGACCAGTTTGTTTTTCAACTTCATTTCGGAATTCCTTGAACTTTTCGAAGGTTTCCGATTTATGTGTCATCAGATAAATATAACTGTACCGTGACAAATCATCGGTAAAAGTGATGAAGTAAGAATAACCACTGTGTGCAGTCTGACTCATGAGACCACATACATCAGAATGTACGAGTTCCAATAAGTCAGTGGCTCGGTGTCCAACACCCGAAAATGGGGCTTTGGTCATTTTACCCTGAATACAAGATTCACCAGTTGGATAAGGTTCAATGGTGAGATCATGTATCAAACTATTCTTAACCAATTGGGTTAGGCGTTTCACGCATATATGACCTAACCGCATATGCCAAAGTTCAGTATTATTTATATCAGATTATTTACGTTTACTAATTCGAGTATTAAAGATATCTTGTGAGGTACGCAATATGTAATGACCATGCTCGTTTGGACAACAAAGGATCTGAATATTAATACTATCATATAAATACAAAGAATGATTCTTAATATTTACATTATATCCTTCAGTATCTAATACAAAAAGAGACATAATATTCGCCACACATCATGACATAAAATAGCAGTCATTTAACAAAAGTCTCCCAAGGGTAAGGGAATCTCGCATATGCCCACAACAACCGCATCTAGAGAGTCGCCACTCCCGAATCGCAACTGCATCTCCTCAGATTTCAACCGTCTACTTCCCACCAGCACCTGCAACGTATTGCAAATGTGAATAGGACAAGCAGAATCTAAAATTGAATTAGATGTCATAGTTTCATAAGCCAATGAGATATCAATAATAGTAAAAATAAAAGTACATGATGTCGATGCTCTTTCATTCCTTATCTGTGCAAGATAGTCCGAGCAGTTTCTTTTCCAGTGCCCGACTTTCTGGCGGTGGTGGCACTTATCTTCATAAGCTCTATGGGGCTTCGCTACCTTAGCCTGAGGAGGAACATTGAAACCCTTATTTTTCTTTTCTTTTGCCTTCTTCCCCTTCGACTTGGATTGGGAAGAAGCAGAAAGTGAAGTGGGTTTTGGAAGGCGAGTCAGAAATCTCTTCCTTCAATCTTCCTATACTGTGAGAAGCATCATATGCAACTCACGGTAAGAGCAGTGAATCCCATTCATGTTGAAGTACATGACGAACTGGCGATATGACGCCGAGAGCGAACCGAGAATGACACTACGTCCCAGAGTTTCATTGAGAGGGAAATCCTGGCACCTCAATTGCTCGATCAAATCTATCAAATGAAGCATATGCTGGCTCACAGCCTGCCCCTCATCAAGTTTAGAATGAAACAGTTTTATTGAAACTCTATGAACCACGATCTGTTCCTAGTTCAAGAACGATTCACGAAGTTGTGTCATCATGTTATATGCATCATGCATCTCAAAATAAGTTTTCTTAAGCTTAAAAGAAAGAGAACTCAGAATGAATGATTTAACCCTTAAATCATCATCCTTCCATCTTTGGAAAGTCTCATGTTCTTCATGAGATGCATCTGGAGATATAGTAAGCGGTAATGGACCTTCCAAAATGTATCCCAACTTTTCAGAATTGAGGACAATCCTCAAATCCATATCCCAATCCGCAAAGTTTTCAGTGCCTTTTAACTTATTCGTATCAAACATAAGAGCAAAAGGATTAGTAAGAGGTGTCGCCATCGCAAATCTATCATATAGATAGTGAATCAATGATTAACAGATAAGTAGATAAAACACTTTCATATTATATCATAAAGTATTAACTAGATCATGGATTTTTAACCCAAGAAATCAAATTTCTTTTAATTACCGAATTGCCCCAAAGTTTTGCAATTTATTCATTTTAGTCCTTAAATAGTCAAATACATATTTAATTGATTCCAAATCAATCTCAAAATGATTTATACATGTCTAATACATGAAAATACAAATTTCCACACAAATCCATAGTTTTTCTAGAATTGCCGAACAACCCTAATATTTTCCAGGATTTGCAATTTGGTCCTTTTGGTTCAAAACAAATCAAGATCAAATCCAATCAATCCCAAATTTAATATACATCAAATTACATCACATATATGAAAAATCCCAAAATTGGATTAGGTCTAGAACCCTAATTTCATAAATTACATAATTACACAATTTACTTTAAATTGATAAAATTCAACACTTTAATTAATCCAATACCACACCAATCAAGTCTCACCATCATGAAACAACTCAAGAACAATTATAGGTTGATTATGAATAGCTAAGCAACTCTAGAATGGTAACTTCAATTACTAATTAATTTAATAAGCTTAATTACTCTTAATAAGCTTATGAATTAATCTAACTGTGAGAAGCATCCTATGCAACTCACGGTAAGAGCAGTGAATCCCAGCAACATAATTTGAAGTTAAGAATGATACAAATAATTTCCTTATTGAAGGGTATAGAAAATTACTTACAAAAATTCACAATTTTGCTTTGTTTTCATTCTTTGTTCCTTCAACTTTTTCTCTCAACTCTCTTTGTAAATGTTTTGAAAACTTGTGTAAGTGTTGAAAATGAAAAACAAAACCATTTTGTTAATCCATCCACCTTGGCCGAATTATCAAAGAAAAAATAAACAACAAGTATTTAAATTTTGTTTGATTTTAATTGGAACATATTTTGCTTTAATAAAGTTAACATTTAACTTCCATAAAGTAAATACACAAGTTGACAAATTGAATCAAGCCATGCAAAAAGTGAAAATCATTACTAAAGATATTTATTTTATTAATTAATTTAAATTTTTAACAATTAAATAATTAAATAATTAAATATAAATATCTTAAATATATGTATTATATTTACATTAAATATCTCAAATACATATACTAATGATATATGTCAAACATCACAATTTGATATTTAATTAATGTGTATTTAATAAAATCAAGTATTAAATACAAATACACATTAATTCGAAAATGACCGTTAGGTCCCGATTGCATGTATTTTTCGTTTAACCGTTAAATAAATTATAAATAATCAGTATTATTTATAATATTTACCCTATAACTCGACGAGTATATCTCATTAGTGAGACTCTTTAGATTCAGGCATATCTGTCACGAAATCAAATTTCGTGTCCATAATTCACCCACCCGTAAATTATGACGAACACTAATAAACTTTCTGAATCATACAGGTCGAGGTCACTGCATACGTATAATCCCTCCGTCACAGGTATCCGGATTATTCCAGATATAGATACAAACGTCAAATCTCTATAGATATAATCACGTCGACATTTCTATTAGCAATCCCTTAATAACACCTAGAACTGATTTCTACAGTGTACCACGGGCCCATGGATTTAACAGATTGTTAATTCCATATTGAATACATATACTCTGTACATAGAGCTGACATATCATTTCTTGATACACACAGGATATCCTGAGCATCAGTCCACACCCAACGAACATGCGGAGGTCTGATCTTAATAGATCGATGACGTGACTGCCATCTATGTATGGAGGATAACTCATATATCCACAGTGGTATCTCAAGTCAAAGAATCACTATGCTCACTCAACCCGAGAAGATTCTTATTGACGTTGGTGTACCATCCATTAAGAATCTTTGGTGAGTCGTTCAGTGTCTATCCGCTATAAACACCTACACGTCTATACGAGTCTCCAAGACTCATGGTTCATTGAGAAACCATCAGAATCCAAGATTCTAATATACGACATGTACCCGTCTGAACGGATTTACTTTACTGACCAAGTAGTGTAAACCTTGACCGGGAACTGTCTAAGAATGACAACGTCATGATACAACTCAATGTCAGTTGCGACACTTTTGCAACAATATCATAACTAATCATTCTAAGGTCGGTTACGTCTTTATCATATATAAGAAGATGTTATATAAAGAAACTGTCCATTTTATTCATAATAAAATATTACATTAGTATTTACAAGGAAATACATAATAAAATTGGTGCTCAGAGCACCAACCCTAACATTCTAAAAGATAATTCGAAATTTTTGGGAATAAAATAGAACTTGAAGTTCTATATTATAACTTTAAATATTTAGAACCTAATGTTCTAAGCTTATAGTATCATATATATGAACCTGAAGTTCTATACATGAATATGAAATTTTTATTCTAGATGTCTTATTATATCATTTTATTTCATGAGGTATAGATATTGAAACGTGAATCCAAGCTATGTGTTTGGAATGTACCATTAAGGAAAATAAATATCTCTGAATGATTAATATTTTCTTCTGTCATATGTTGCAAGAGAGCTTGAAGTTTTGTCTACTGTAATAAAACATAGTTGGTCTACTATCGATTTTATCTAACATTACTACGCAGCTGAAATTGTGAGTTGATTTTTTTCAAAAAAAAAATAAGATATTTATCATTCCCTAAAGTGAATATAAAATATATCATAATTGATATGTAAATGTAAAAGAATGGCATGATTATGTCATGACAACAGTCACGAATCCCTATGATGGTAAAGTGATAAAAGTGGATATAACCAGCAGATAAGAAACATTAGAGTGACTAAAGATCTAGCAGATTTTGTTCACTTTAATGTGTCGAATCTCTTTGAAATTAAAGAGAGAAAATTAGATGTCAATTACTACTTTATAATGTGTACTTTGTTTATATTTGACTTCTAAATATTATATTATTTAGAGCAAAACTATATACCATACATGGTCTTGTTGACATAATTGAAGGCCCTGAAAAGCATCATAATCTTGTTAGTTGTTGGAACTTCTAACAGATTATTTTTTACATATTGATATTTAAATGAGATAATTTTCCTCTCTTTAAAAGAAAGGAAGCTTCCTGAAGTAAGCCCGTAATTTCTTAGAATTAGTTTACTATATCTCATTTAGATTCTCGCACCAGTCAATGTGAAAATGAAGTGCGAATGATAGTTCATTTGCAGAAAATTATACATCAATTATGTAATGTATTTATACAGACATCAAAGTAACAAAGTCATATATACTAGTTGATACTATACTAACCCGGGTGATTATTCCTGTCGAACAATCTAGTGTAAAAGCAGCTAATAAATCATCTATTGCATGTCAGAAACATGGTAGACCACTTGGTTCTAAAGATACTATTACCCGGAAGAGGAAAATGAGAGATTTGGATCCTATTGAAGATAATGCTCGAGCAATAATTATACCCACATCTTCTGAATCACCAGTTTCAGAAGAACTGATAATCTCTGAAGAGACATTAGCCTATCAAGAGGCTCAAAAATCCAAAAATGAGGAAAAATCTACAAATTATACTTACACAAGAGAAATATATGATCGAAAGGAAATAACCATCGACAATGTGTTTTCATATACAGTAGCTACTGACATTACAAATGATTTTGAACCTCAAACTGTCGATGAATGTAGAAAAGGCACGATTGGCCTAAATGGAAAGAAGCTATTCAAAAAGAATTTACTTCTTTAGCCAAACATGAAGTATTCGGACCTGTAGTCCAGACACCTGAAGATGTCAAACTTATTGGTTATAAATGGGTGTTTGTACGAAAATGTAATGAACATAATGAAATCATTAGATATAAAGCACGACTAGTTGCACAAGGTTTCTCGCAGAGACCATATATTGACTATGAGGATTCGTATTATCATGTGATGGATACCATTACGTTTCGATTTTTAATCAGTTTGACAGTCTCTGAAAGACTAGACATGCTTCTTATAGACATAGTAACAACATACCTTTATGGCTCACTTGACACTGATATATATATATATATGAAAATCCCCGAAGGATTGAAAATTAAAGTGATGGGTCCCATCTTTGTGCGTTGTGGCGGTAAAAAGGTCACCCATGCCATGTTAGATCAATTATTGTAAAATTGAAGTGGTGGATCCCAAGGGAGAGTATTGTAAATAAGATGATCTCTCACCTTTTATTTTCTATTTTAGCTTATCCAACATTACTTAGGGATAATGATTTTAACCTAACACCTCTCTATAAATAGATAGCAACTCTTGTATAATCAATTTATTAATAATCAGTAGGAAAAACCTGCAGCTTTCAAAGTATCATCTCTTTTTTTTTTCTCTTATTTTATAATAATTATTAATTTATAAAAATAATTTTTCAATGTTGTAACCAATCTTTTTATTTGTAATTAAAGAAATTAATAATTCGTTTTACAAAATAATTATAATATGTATACCTCCAACTTATATTATCGCCTAACCATTATATATATAACCACCAGAATTACTCATTTTATCAAGTTAAAGACTAAATAAAATAGTAAAAAAAATTAGTGTGGGAAGCTCATTTTATAATGTACCATTCATTTTATTAAGTTAAAGACTAAAAATAATATTAAAAAAACACATATTTCAATATATTAAAACATATATAATATTGTGTTGAAATCTTTTTTACTTTTTAATATAGTTCTTAATGTGATAAAATGAAGCTAATTAAAAAGCCACTTCATTGGAAGGTCAATATATATATATATATATATATATATATATATATATATATATATATATATTATATATATATATATATTTACACGATAAAATATTACTACTTTGTGTGTATCAGTACGAAAAATTCATGCGGACATCCGTATAAGAGTATTTCTGCAAAAAGAGGCCTTTCAAAAAATAATAACTTTATTTTCATTTAAATGTTTTCTTTTAAATGTTTTCTTTTATTAAAATATTAATTTTTTGATTAAACGGACATACATCTTTCCTATATAAAAGAACACATTATACGTTAGCAAAAGACTAGAAATACATTGTTCTTTCCTTTTTTATTTTCTTTGCTGAGAGAAATATTATATTTTTCTTTACTTTTGTGGCTTTCAAAGAGAAACTGGTGCGGGGTGTTTGTTTTCCTTTGATATTGTACTCCGAGAAAATTTCAAAGTGTGAGTCATCCGATTGTTTTTGTGCATAATAGATCGAAACATAATTATTATTGGGCTGTTTTATCTTGAGGGCAATAAATGTGTCATACCACTGGCACAAATTTTGGACTTTCGACAAAGTCGTGAAACGTCTTAAAGGAAGCAACTTAGTCTACGACTTAGCTTATTCGGTATAATCATTTTTATCCTAATATTTGTTTATTGTTCTAATAATTTTAAGACGATTTATATATATCTACTATTTCTATCATGTCTTCTGAAATTATTGTTGTTAATACTGATTTAAACAAACCTTTTCATTTTATGGGATTTCATTTTAAGAGATGGAGACTAAAAATGCTATTTTTCTTAACAACAAAAAAACTAGCTTATGTTTTGTTTGTGGTAAAATTGGATTAGATAAAGAGTGCATGTTATCTTCAATTTGTTGGGCTTAGCCTGTCAGAAGTTCAATTGAATCCTAGGCTGTGTTGATTATTTTTTTTGTAATTTGAGCATGTACAAACGTAGAGTTCTATTAGGGTTTTCTTCATCTTTTTGTATGTTTGTGATCTGTTCTTAATTAGTGTTTCTAGATGCTTTTCAGTTTTAATTGTTTTTAGACAATTGTCGATTTTTCCAACTTCTTCTTCTCTGGAAGTTCATTGGCTTATATAGAGGATTTTTAGGTGGAAGTGTCAATACGTGTCTATTGATGGACTAATGACTTGTTTGCATAGTGTACACTTCTCTTAACACATGCTGGAATATTATGTGTCATGACATCTGTCGTTATGCATGTTAATTAATCATGCAAGCTAGGATAAGTGGATTATTATTAAAGTTCACCAATCTCGAGCAGAGATATGTGTGACATCATGCTTTCTAGGGTATTATGGGATATTCCAATGTATTCCGGAGTCTTCCGAAGTACTCCATGACGTTGTTGTCGAGGTAAGAGTATTTCTGGTGTACTCCAAAGTGGACTATCTTTGGAGCTGATTCAAATCGAATAATGTTTGAGTCTTTGGAGTCTTTTCTACTTCAGAGTGTATTGATCTTGGAGTGATGTTACTTTGGAAGAACATCACTCTAGGATAACACTACTCCAGAGTAACACTACTCCGGGATAGCACTAGTTCGGGGTAATACCATTCCGGGGTAGCACTACTCCGGAGTAAGTATAAGACCGTTTTGGTCGAGTCAGGTCTTTCCTGAGATCTCTAGACTTATGTGTCATAATACTTTAAAGTTAAGTTTGGCTTTTCTTTGAAGTCAAGTCATGCATTTTCCGGAGTCAAGTTAGGCTTTTCTCCGGAATCATTAGACTTCAGAAGTGATCCCCAACTCCTTATGTCTACTAATGCAATAGTACTATGACAAATGTCATCTTCCTAGTGGACCTTTGTCCGCGCACAGTAATTCCACTTAAGAAGCGTGCTGAGGAAGATTTTTTTGTGCGTTGACACGTGTCCATGGTGGCAGGGCTAAATCTGAGCACCTATATCCATCAATGTTCTAAAACGCGCCGCCTAGGTGGCGTGTTTTCGTTCGGCGCCAAGTAGCCACGGTGATTACCACCTAGTCAGTGGGGGTAATAGCTCAGCTGACTGGTCGGCGTGAAATCAGTACCTAGGCGCCGATTTCACCGCCAATCGGCCGCGTAGGGGCCGAGACTCGACTGCGTCTCCCCGATGCTTTTTATTCATTCGCTTTGAAATGATGATATTTTAGAGGGTTTTTAAAACCCTCCAAAACGTCACGTTTTGGAGGGTTTATTAAACCCCAAAACACGATGTTTTTGAAGTTTAATAAATCCCTAAAACGTCGTCGTTGGGGGAGGGATTATATAAAAAAAAATTCATTAGTCATTCAGCTTCTGCTTCATCGTTCTACTTCTGCCTCTGCGAGTCTGCGTCTTTCTCCTTCATCACGGTAAGTCTTCTTTTTAATTTTTTTAATTTTTTCAACAGAAAACAAATTGTTTCATAAATTCATATAATAGGTCTTCATTCACTAAGCATGCTAAATATTTTGTTTATTCTTGTAAATAAATTTAGGTTTTTCTTAAATTATAAATTTGATTATGTAAGTTGTAAATAAATTTAGGTTTTTCTTAAATTATAAATTTGATCCTTGTTAATAAATTTTAGGGTTTATGGTGATAATTAATTGTTAATTGAGCATATTAATTAATAACTACTCTAATAGATAGTAGTAATTAATTACTAATCAAATTAATTGATTTATACTATAATATGATATAGCTACTTCTTCCGCGGCTTCTAATTCGGAGTGTAGTCCCGTTCTTAAACGGAACTCAAATGATGTTGGATGGGAGTAGTGGATCCGAATAACTTGGATAAAGTTAAATGCAAGTTATGTTCAAAAACTTTTTCCGGTGGAGTTTACAGAATGAAAGAACATATTGGGCATATATCGGGGAATGTTGCTAAATGTCTAAAGTCCAGTAAAGAGGATCAAGAGAAGTGTAGACAAGCCATTTTAGAGGCAAGAAAAAAAAAGAAAAAAAGAAGAAGCATGTGAGTGAGATAAGACAATGAGTTAATATTTGTGGCGATGAAGAAGATGAAATTCGTGAAATAGAAGAAGGGTTAGATTCAAGACCCTCTCGGTATCGTGACCCTTTGGATAAGTGGACAGTGGTAACCCCTCCTGATTCTTCAATGAGTTATAGTAAAACAATGTGGCAATAAAATATTAATGAATCACTTTTTAAAGAGAAGACATATAATGTTAAGCGATTTATTACTAAGTGGGTTTATGAATCTGATATTCCTTCCAATGCCATTGACAATGATAGCTGGATAGCGATGATGAAGGCAATGAGTCAATTTGGACCGAGTTTCAGAGGTCCTAGCCAATATGAATTGAGGGAGCCATTATTGAAAGAGGAAGTTGAAAGTGTTAAAATTTTTCTACAACAACATGACAATGAGTGGAAGGAGAACGGGTGTTCGATCATGACAGATCATTGAAGTGATAGGAAAATGAGAAGTTTAATGAATTTGTGTGTTAATTGCACAATAGGTACCACTTTCATTTTTTTTTTCCAAGGAAGTTCCGATGTGGCGCATACTGCTGAGCATATTTTTGAGTATGTTATGACGGATATTGAACAAGTGGGGGCGAAAAATATGGTTTAAGTGGTAATCGACATTGCCTCAATCAATATAGCTGTGGTAAAGTTGTTGAACGTGAGGATGCCAAATATTTTTTTGGAGTTCATGTGCTACTCAAACCATAAACCTCATGCTTGAAAGTATTGGGAAATTGCCGAGGTACAAAAAAATCATTGATAGTGCCAAGGCTTTCACCATTTTTGTGTATGCCCATCACAAGTTCTTGTCCATGATGAGATCGTTTACAAAAAAGAGGGACATAGCGAGACCGAGAGTAACTAGGTCTGCCTCAGCTTTCTTAACCTTACAAAGTTTGATTAAGAAACAAGAAAGTTTACAAATCATGTTTGCTAGTACAGAATGGGATGAGTGCATATAGTCGAAGAAAGTTAAAGGGAAAATGACATTTGCCACGGTGATGAGTGTTTCTTTTTGGAATGGTGTGAGTCAATGTTTGAAGGTGTTTGCACATTTGGTGAGGGTGCTTCGACTAGTTTATGGGGATAGAAAGCCATCCATGGGCTTTGCAAAAGAAGATATAAAAAATACAAAAGAATAGATAAAAAGAGGCATTGAACAATATTGAGAATAATTATCGGCTAATCTTGGAGATTATTGATAGAAAAATCGAAGTTTGGTTTGATACTTCATTGCATTGTGTCACTTATCTATTAATACTTACTACTATTTTAAGGATATAAACATTGAATACGATGTGAATGTAATGTATAGAGTAGAGAATTTATGGTT
Source organism: Zanthoxylum bungeanum (assembly GCA_019454045.1). Classification (NCBI taxonomy): domain Eukaryota; kingdom Viridiplantae; phylum Streptophyta; class Magnoliopsida; order Sapindales; family Rutaceae; genus Zanthoxylum; species Zanthoxylum bungeanum. The sequence continues at coordinate 17,263 of SKCR01031406.1, read as the reverse complement.
GTTGAGGCTTTCTTTCCTAATGACATTGACATGCAAATTAAAGTGATAAATGATGAGCTGGCTTCATATAAGACAAAATATGAAGCTTTTGGTAGAGAAGTGGCGGTAAAAGCATGTCTGGTTGCTATTGATGCTTTTAATTCAGGTAAAAATAAAGTATTCATTTGAATTATTTTGCATATTATATAAGATTTAGTATATTTCATTTAAACTATTTATGTTAATTTGTAGTTTCATGGTGGCGTACATATGGACACCATACACATAACTTGCTAAAAATGGAAAAAAAAATGATACTTTTATTAACCACTAGTTCATCTGGGTGCGAATGAAATTGGAGCACTTTTGAGGGGATAAATATTTAACATTAGTTAAATATTTGATTATTTTATTTTTTTATTATCAATATTAATTGATTTATTTACATTATTTATATAGATTCACATGAATAAAATGAATAGACTGTATGTGAATCAATTAAACAATCTAGTCTTTGTTTCCTTTAATGCCAAATTACAGAACAAGCACAAAAGGGAGAATGATAAGAAATTGAATGTATTACTCGCAAAATATGCTACTAATGCACAAGGATGAATTGTTGAGGGTGGTAAATATGGTGATGATGAAGAAGTAGAGCCTGGTTCAGGGCATACTTGGAGGATGGTTGGAGAAGCATCTAGGGCAGATGAAATATGAAAACCTCGAAAAAAGCGCTAGAAATGCTAAATACAGAGAACTTGATGAAAAAGATTTTGATTCTGATGAAGAACCAAGGATAATGAGTTTGAAATAGATGAAAAAGAATTAAAGATTTAGTTAAATTTAACTTTGTTAAAGCTTAAAGGATGATGAACATGAACTTGTTAAATGATGTTTCATATGGTTGATTGAGTTTGATTTTATATTTTATTACATTTTGTTTGAATTGATATGATTTGGATTATTGATGATGTTGGAAAATATTAGGTTTTAACTGTTTGTCGACTAATTACCTAGGCCTCGCCTAGGCGCTAGGCGCTGGTTCGCCACCCGAATAGCGCCTAGCGTGTTTTAGAATACTGATATTCATCCCTCCCATCAGATCATTTATTTGAAATAAACAGTGCTTAAGATGAATACACATGTCTCGACGCTTCGTACGTCGGGCTTACAATCGTTTGTGATTATATATTTTTATAAATGTGAGAGACATCTAATGATGATGAAAATTAAATAGTTTGCACATTTTTCGAGGGCTTTTACCCAAAAGAGCCTATAAAAAGAGGTATAAGGTTTTCATTTAGCCTTCATTGTTCCTTCACTTTTTTGTTCTTAAGAGAAACCCTTAGTTCTTCAACTTTTCCTTGCTCATTCGTAAAAAAACTTCAAACTTTTCTATGAAAATGGTATCTCTTGTGTTTGAAACTAAACCGTTGGAAGAGGTACTCGATCAATTAAACCTCTTTGATATAGTGGAGATGGAGAAGTATAATGAGGACTTCTATAATCCCCAATACATTGTGGAAGACGAGGTCTTGTTGTTCAGGCAACAGATACAGTACCTGGCCTTCCATATTAATCCCCTGATTCTCGAGTTTTTATATGCAATAAATGTGTCTCCCCTGTAAATGAACCCATCGATATTGTTGGGGTTACAAGCTCCAGGGGCCCTCAACATGTTATTGATAGTTTACCCTTTTTGACTTTCTTTTCCTTTACCATCTGAAATCTTAAGTCATGGAATTCCACATTGTCTATGGTGCATAAGGAAAGCATTTCATCACTCTATTCCACAAGACATTTGTGCCCGAGATGAATTCAGAGAATGAGGACTTGATCCCCATTTGAAGGTTACTGGTGACTTGAAGAGGCCAGAGCACCAACCATATCAGTTTTCTCACACCTTCAGTTAAGACATACGTAAGTATTTTTCATTATTTTTGCTTTGGTTTATATGTCTGATACTATTGGGTATTTGTGTTATAAGGCCCGTCTCTTCTCATCTAAGGGTCAAATACTTTGAAAAGTATGTGTGGCCCTTTAACAAGGATTTCTCTGACCCGAAGTGCCTTTGCAGGAAGACCTTTCAGGAGTTGATAGGGCAAATGGTTGTGGTGAGGCACTTCGACTCCGAGGTGAAGTTAAAGAAGGTCTACTTGTTAGAGTTCCCAATGTTCATTCAGTATCAACTGAAGGCATGGGTAGACGACATGCCAGAAATCAATTGAGGAATGGTCAAGAGTTATTCAACTGAAGGGATCTTTCCTCTGGGGTTAATGGACCTAAGCCTTAATGAGTATTGCAAAGTGATTTCAGACATTCAGCCTCTTCATTGAGGTAAATTTTCCTAAAAAGCCACTTACTACTACTAGAGCCTGAAGGAAAAAACTTTGGGGCACCTAAAGTCCTCTCTAGGTGCTAGAGTGACTTCTAAGCTGGAGAAAAGAGGAACATGAAGCTTAAAGGTATCTATGGAGCCCAAGAAGAAGAAAAGCACCGCTCTGGAGAAGAAAAATGGAACGGTAAAAGTTCGTCAACCTCCCCTTATCCGCCTTGAGCTGGAGGAAGACCCCATTGAAAGCTAAGAAATATAAATAAACTTATTATTATTTATAAGTCTAATACATTCTTTTTCTTTACAGTGACTCGTGAGGAGAAAGCTAAGAAGGAACCCAGCCGGTCAACTTCTAGGAGGGAAGCAATTGAGAAGTTAGGGGAAGAACTATCCAAGGCAACATCTTCCCTCTTTATAGTTCCGGTTGTAATTTCGGTCTTTGATGCTCCGATCTAGAGTATTTTGTGTTGAGGAAAATATCCCACATCGGCTGAGATAAACAATTAAACTCAAAATATAAACATTGGGCAATCCTCAATTCTCAAGCTGGCTTTTGGGTTGAGTTAGGCCCATGAATTTCAATATGGTATCAGAGCCACACTCATACACGGGTGGACCCACACTATCTGTCCACGTGACATGAACCAGTCAAAAGACCGGTTTGCACGTGAGGGGGAGTGTTGAGGAAAATATCCCACATCGGCTGAGATAAACAATTAAACTCAAAATATAAACATTGGGCAATCCTCAATTCTCAAGCTGGCTTTTGGGTTGAGTTAGTGTTGGGGTTGGTGCTCCGAGTGCCAATCCGGATCGTATTTATGTCCGATTCATAATACGGACAGTTCAATTTTCCATAATATTACCATTTTTACTGGTAGCACCCTTGTCTTTTATACACTTATTCGATCTAATCTCGATTAGATTGAAACTGAATCTGATTTAGTGATACGTGTATATTAGACAAAGACCCTAGGATTTGCAGTATAGTGCGCAGTTACAACGTAGTTTGTAATTGACATTGGGAACGCGCTATTAGTTGTATATCCTTAAATAAAGTTCCTGGTCAAGATTTGCTAACACGGGTCGGTTAGTAAAATCCGCTGAGACCATTACATGTTGTATATCGTGACTTGGTCCGATGGTTTATCCCAGTGAACCATGAGTCTCGGGAGACTCGTATAGACATGTAGGTGTTTATTTGATAAGACACTGAACGACTCACTGAAGGTTTCCTAATAGATGGTACACCAACGTCAATAGGAACCTTCTCGAGTTGAGCGAGCATAGTGGTCCTTCGACTTGAGATACCACTGTGGATATATGAGTTATCCTCCACACTTTGATGGCAGTCACGTCAACGATCTATTCATGATCAGACCTCCGCCTGTTCGTTGAGTGTGGACTGATGCTCATGATATCCAGTGCGTATCAAGATAGGATCTGTCAGTCCTGTGTACAGGCATAGGCATCCTCACGTGTTTATGATCTAGTAAATCCATGGCCGTGGTATAACGTCGGAAACTAGTTCCGAGTGTTATTTAGAGATCGTAAATTGAAAGTCGACTGTATTATACCGAACAGATTTGACGTTCTGATCTATATCCCAGGTATAATACGGATAGCCTGTGACGGAGGGATTATACGTATGCTTGACCTCGACTTGCATAGTTTAGCGAGATTATCCGTGGTCGTCATAATCCATGGGTGGGTGGATTATGGACACGAAATTGGATTTCGTGACGGATAAACCTAAACTTAGAGAGTCCCACAATATGAAGTGTACTCGTTGAGCACTTGGGTAACTCGATATGAATAATACGGATTATTCATAATACTTCATCGGATTAAATTAGTTAATTCGGATCGTTTAATCGGTAAACGAATTTACACATGCCGGTAAAATTTTGGTCGTTTTAATGTGTATTTGTATTTGATACATAATTAGATTAGATACACATTTATTAATAAATGATGGCATGACACTTTAAAAGTAAATATATAATTATCTAATTTATGAATTAGAAAATTTACTTTTTATTTTACAAGTGTAACATGCCTATTTGTTGTTTAATATATATTAAAGTAATATATATTTTGATTGAGCCAAGTGTTGGCTTTATCACCTAGCCTTTTTAATATTATTAAAATTAAAGCAAATATGACCAAAATTTGTTCCCACTTTTCACGCCACTTTTGGCTTATTAAATCAAAAATTATTTTTCTTTTATAAAGTGTATTTCTATACACTTTATACTCACGCCACTTTATATATATAAAAAAAAGGGAAGAAACTGTTTCTCTCTCTTGTGGTTCAATCCATGGCTGCCGAAACCTTCTAACAAAATGGGTTTTTGATTTTGCTTGATGATTCAAGCATATAAGTGAAGAAAATCAGAAAATGGCTTATGGATTTTTGGAGTTTCTAAAGGTAATCTTCAAATTCCTAAAGCTTGAAATTTGTTTCTTGTTTCTTGATTTCTTAGAATTGTTCTAGTGATTCTTAGCTTATAATATTTGGGGCTTTTGGTTGTTGATGGATGAATGGAAGTGGTTGAGGCATGTGTGAAGTAGATTAAGGAACTAATTAGTGTAATTTGTTTCCAATTTGTTCAAATTGTTGTTGGACAATTAGTTGCCATTCTAGAGTTATTAATCCACTCTTGATAGCCTAGAATTGTTCTAGAGTTGTTCAATATGGTGGGACTCAATTGGTGTTGGATTAATTAGATTAATCTTTGTGAATTTTGGATTAAAGTATGATTTTTGGGCCAATTTCGTTTACTGCTTAGACCTGGAAAAGTTTCTGTTTTGGGGATGCAATTGTGGTCTTTTGAATGTTTTGGATGAATTTTGGGAGTTGGCACAATTGCCGGAAAGTGTTTCCGACTTGAAATAAGCGAAAACGGCCAAAAACGGCGTTATCGGGTGGATTTGGGTCAACCGGTGTGACAGCTGTGAAAACAGTGATTCTGTCACTGTTTGGGCAGCCTGTGAACTGCCCCGACACCATTGGAGCTGACCTGTGCAGTTTCCATAAGTGTGGTAGTCGGTTCGGTCAAAAACGCGTTTTAGGCAATTTTACGAAAAAACTGTTTTCGTAAAAGTTTCGCGACGTTTCGACATATTTATGTTAATATATGATATTAAATAAATTGGTTTAGGTAATGTATGAATAAATTATTCATATTAGATATTGAATAATTTATTCGGTATTTTTAAAATGTTTTAAAATACGATATCGCCCGGACCCGCGCTTCCGCTGCGCCCAATGCCCAAAAACCCCAACAAAAATGGTATCAGAGCGGGTCTGATCCTTCATCCATTACATTTTTCATGCTTGATATATGATATTTAATCCAATTTATTGTTTGCACATGCATGTAATCTAGATATGTTTCTTTACTTTTCGATTCGACGCTAACGAAATGTAACGGAAATTTAATGGTTAAGTTACGTTATTTTTCTAGGTAGAATTGAGTTGTTTAGAAAATGATTTAGATTAATATTCTGCATTTGATGTAGAGTATACTTCCGTAGGAAAATCCCCGCTTTTAAATATGTCTGTTGTAAAGTAACGTGTATTGGATACATGTTTCTTGGTCCGCCTTGTCAGTACGGATGCAAATGATTTCCTGATGCTATAGCTGTATCGTGCCAAAGCTGTGCAGTTATGGTTGATGGTAGTTCATTTGCGCCGTAGAACTTATATGATAAGAGACAAATTCAAGTGAAAGTGGAAATCCTGAACGTGCCAAAGCTGTCAGGACTACATCGGTAGCTTGAGTTTGTCATTGGCAAGTTAGCCTTGATACGCCTCCCTGTGAACGTGCCAAAGCTGTCACAGCGAGAAACGGTCAGGACCAAAATCAGGAGTCACTGGTGAGTGATTGACAATGAGTTGTCTACCTAATGAATATACGTAGGCGAGAACGTGCCAAAGCTGTGAGTCGAAATATATTCATGGGATCTTACTCTCACTATGGAATTCGATTTAATTATTGAATTCCCGTTGTCCGTTGGGGATTACGGTGTTACGTAAAGTAGTGGGAGACACTGCTGGGTTAAAAATCCATAACTCAAGCGGTGCGTAATTTTATGGAATTTACTGCTTTCGTTTTCCTTTTATCTATATGTTTATAGATTATGCTTCTTATCCACTGCATAGTATATACCTGAATATATAGGTTTTCTGACTTTACTTATGGTTGCGTAGTTCTAGAATAAGTTCTAGAAAGACAGTAGACTTAGATATTGTTAGATTAGTTGAAACCATCGGGAACTGTTGTTCCGATTTTTTGAAAATCAAGATGGTTTGTGACTTAGTTTCTAAGTCACGATAGGTAATCTAAATAGATATCTAGTTTAAGATATAATATTCTAGTTAGAACTGTTTCTTATACAGTAAGAATTGACATGAATCAGTTCATGTCTCTCGAGATTCTTGACTGGCATTAAGAAAAACCCTTAAGTATTTGTTTATTTTATAATGACGTTTCTTGGCTTTAGCGACTTTTAGGAGTCATGTTTTGATACGGTTTGCTAATCAATTATTTGCAATCGTTGTAAATAATTGAATGCAAATTATAAAGCTTAGGAAATGAGATAAGTATAGTTGTGTATAGAGAATATCGATTCTCGAAATACGACAACTGTAGGTATTGGATACCGGATCTCCCGTCTAGTTATCTAAAATATTTTAATAAGTTTTGATATTTGATATCGGAATTTGTGACTATTGGATAGTTACTTGTTCTGTTTAAACAGTTGTTACATATTTTAAAGCGACTAGTTGTGTCATTAATGAAAAGATAAACATTAAGAAAAAATATTCGGTAATATAAATGACTTAGACTTATGCATTATGAGATTTTATCATAAAGCACTGGATGTTTGTTCCTTATGGTAAAAGATGGTCTGATATGAGATCACACCACATATCCTTAACTATTTAATGAATATTGTATTCAGGACATGATTAAATCTCATTTAACCGATGATTGTCATTGGACCACCGATTTATTAGACTAATACATTGGATGTATGTAGTTTAATAAATTAGAAATTACCTTAAGATAGTTTTCTATACTCCGTAACTTAGTTAATGATTTGTCATGACTTAGTTACGTGTTTCTAGTAGAGAACATGTTGAACATCTTTAATTGTTCAAGACTTTCATTATGTCTTGATGAAACGTAAATGGAATATTTTGAATGGTTCTAAGATATTCTATTTGAAGTGTTGAAAACTATAAAATTCATCGTGAGTCTTTGAATTGTTCAAAGATGTTTGATATGATCAAATATGTGAATTTAAGGCAATTAGTTCTATAGTTATTTAATGAATATAATTTTTACTCAATATTAAACTTCCGCGATTCAATTTTGATGGAATTGGTCAGTGGGAGTAATCGAATCTTATATGATTTGATTCGTTGATATTGAGAGTTACCGAATTAATTTTCAATGCTTTTTGGGTTATTGCCCAGTAACACTAATTCATCTCTTTAATTTAAGTTCCATTTGTTTCTATAGTTACATATATGATATGTATACTAGAAAATTTGAATCTTGAAAAGTTTAAGATTTGAGACTTTCTTTTGTATAATTGTTATATAATTGAAAGTACTTGTGCCTCGGAGGTACGAGTGAGAAGTTTATCATTTATTCTATTTAATGGAATATTGTATTTTATTTGATAGAATATCTTTTCTACGATCCCAAGTAATAAAATTATTTTATTACTTGGTGGTCGACATTGGATGTTGACGATTGTAGAAAGGACTTGACTTAGTGAAGTCAAATGTGAGAATGATAAACTGTGATGGAACTACATAATTAATAAGATGAAAAGACCCTTAGACAACTTTGTATAAGTTTAATAGGATGTCAGAATCATTTATAAGTATTGATACTTAATGGTTCTTATGTTTTCTTATTGAAGAAAATTATCCTATAACTTATAGTGGGAGCGATATTGATATCGATTTCGGAAATTACCATTGAATTATAGATCTAGGATTGTTCATGGCTTATTACGATCAAGTTTTGAACTTGATTAGGCTTTCGTTATGAATAGTTCATAAAATGTGCAAATTGTTTGCGCATCAAAAGGGAAGTGAGCTTGATAAAGGTTTGAACTTTATAGTATGACACTGAGTAAGTTATACTCAGTAATCTATTGTAGATTCTGAGGAAGCTTGTCTCTTGTCGCACTGATTTGGACAATTAAGAATCTATTGGTTAATGTTGATATTAAATTGTGTATTTTGACTAAAGAATGCAAAGTGGCGTTCTTGAATGATTTATTCGAATGAGAGATCTGTTGTGATTTCTTTGTTTGAAGAATTCATTCTGGAATGGCCCTAGAGTTTGTATTCTGCTAATATCACCGTTTGATATATTAGCTTATAGAGCCTATTGAAGACTCAGATAAGCTTTCCGGAAATTCGTGCTCTCTGATTTTGATACAGTCAGATTGTCTGGTTTTATCGAAGTATGGAGAATACGTATTTGTGAGTAGGGTCAGTGGGAGCGTACAAATTTCTTTCTAGTATTACATATCCTAAGTCTTCTTTTCTCCGTGTTTGCAGTGAGAGTAGTCTCTGTTATATTTGATATAAAGTTTTATATATGATATAACTGAGGACTTGTGAGATATTCCCATTAGTCGTATATTAGATATGATCTAATAAATGACACATTAAGACTATCTGTATGACAGTTAGTATAACTGTTTAACAGTTAACGTGTCTTTTATGTATATAGTATTCATCTTTCGTAAAGGATGATACCTTTGTCGAAAGATAGATTGATTGGAATGTCTAGTCAATCTTATGCATCATATGATGATGACATAATGAATACTGTATTATGTGCGATTATAGATATTAATTTAATCGTAACTGTTACGAGTTATTTTAATATAATGCAGGCCATATGATGAATCTTGAAACATATTCATTATGATCTTTGAGATATTAAGAACGAGTTTCTGATTCATGGAGAATTTAGTCAGCAACCATAAGTCAGATTAGTTTGATCTAGTTATGACATTAGATGGTTTATGTCATATAAAGTCAGAAAATATGCAGTGGGAGTGTCACCGTTGGTTCTACTGAATTAGTGGAATCAGTTGCGACTTATGAAGTTGCAAAGTGACCTTAATGATTAGAAGTGTTGATATTAGTTTTGTGCTTGCGGTTGTCTGCAAAGTATTTGGATTTGATCTCTAAATACATAGACAACTCAGTAGCTATAGCACAATACTGATATAGCATCTGAGTCATATTGATGTGGAATTTGGATTCTACAAAATATGAATGATGCTGGCTTAGGAAAACGGTTGGGTTTGTTACGACATACTCGATTTGTTAAAGCAGGCTTACTTGTTCTTGCTTACCTCTTGAGTGCTGGTGAGCTCTTGAGGACCATGAGTATACGATACACATTGAGATGAGTATAGGATACCATGGATTGGCACTAGAGCAAGTGGGAGAAATTGTTGGGGTTGGTGCTCCGAGTGCCAATCCGGATCGTATTTATGTCCGATTCATAAATACGGACAGTTCAATTTTCCATAATATTACCATTTTTACTGGTATCACCCTTGTCTTTTATACACTTATTCGATCTAATCTCGATTAGATTGAAACTGAATCTGATTTAGTGATACGTGTATATTAGACAAAGACCCTAGGATTTGCAGTATAGTGCGCAGTTACAACGTAGTTTGTAATTGACATTGGAAGCGCGCTATTAGTTGTATATCCTTAAATAAAGTTCCTGGTCAAGATTTGCTAACACGGGTCGGTTAGTAAAATCCGCTGAGACCATTACATGTTGTATATCGTGACTTGGTCCGATGGTTTATCCCAGTGAACCATGAGTCTCGGGAGACTCGTATAGACATGTAGGTGTTTATTTGATAAGACACTGAACGACTCACTGAAGGTTTCCTAATAGATGGTACACCAACGTCAATAGGAACCTTCTCGAGTTGAGCGAGCATAGTGGTCCTTCGACTTGAGATACCACTGTGGATATATGAGTTATCCTCCACACTTTGATGGCAGTCACGTCAACGATCTATTCATGATCAGACCTCCGCCTGTTCGTTGAGTGTGGACTGATGCTCATGATATCCAGTGCGTATCAAGATAGGATCTGTCAGTCCTGTGTACAGGGCATAGGCATCCTCACGTGTTTATGATCTAGTAAATCCATGGCCGTGGTATAACGTCGGAAACTAGTTCCGAGTGTTATTTAGAGATCGTAAATTGAAAGTCGACTGTATTATACCGAACAGATTTGACGTTCTGATCTATATCCCAGGTATAATACGGATAGCCTGTGACGGAGGGATTATACGTATGCTATGACCTCGACTTGCATAGTTTAGCGAGATTATCCGTGGTCGTCATAATCCATGGGTGGGTGGATTATGGACACGAAATTGGATTTCGTGACGGATAAACCTAAACTTAGAGAGTCCCACAATATGAAGTGTACTCGTTGAGCACTTGGGTAACTCGATATGAATAATACGGATTATTCATAATACTTCATCGGATTAAATTAGTTAATTCAGATCGTTTAATCGGTAAACGAATTTACACATGCCGGTAAAATTTTGGTCGTTTTAATGTGTATTTGTATTTGATACATAATTAGATTAGATACACATTTATTAATAAATGATGGCATGACACTTTAAAAGTAAATATATAATTTATCTAATTTATGAATTAGAAAATTTACTTTTTATTTTACAAGTGTAACATGCCTATTTGTTGTTTAATATATATTAAAGTAATATATATTTTGATTGAGCCAAGTGTTGGCTTTATCACCTAGCCTTTTTAATATTATTAAAATTAAAGCAAATATGACCAAAATTTGTTCCCACTTTTCACGCCACTTTTGGCTTATTAAATCAAAAATTATTTTTCTTTTATAAAGTGTATTTCTATACACTTTATACTCACGCCACTTTATATATATAAAAAAAGGGAAGAAACTGTTTCTCTCTCTTGTGGTTCAATCCATGGCTGCCGAAACCTTCTAACAAAATGGGTTTTTGATTTTGCTTGATGATTCAAGCATATAAGTGAAGAAAATCAAGAAAATGGCTTATGGATTTTTGGAGTTTCTAAAGGTAATCTTCAAATTCCTAAAGCTTGAAATTTGTTTCTTGTTTCTTGATTTCTTAGAATTGTTCTAGTGATTCTTAGCTTATAATATTTGGGGCTTTTGGTTGTTGATGGATGAATGGAAGTGGTTGAGGCATGTGTGAAGTAGATTAAGGAACTAATTAGTGTAATTTGTTTCCAATTTGTTCAAATTGTTGTTGGACAATTAGTTGCCATTGTAGAGTTATTAATCCACTCTTTGATAGCCTAGAATTGTTCTAGAGTTGTTCATATATGGTGGGACTCAATTGGTGTTGGATTAATTAGATTAATCTTTGTGAATTTTGGATTAAAGTATGATTTTTGGGCCAATTTCGTTTACTGCTTAGACCTGGAAAAGTTTCTGTTTTGGGGATGCAATTGTGGTCTTTTGAATGTTTTGGATGAATTTTGGGAGTTGGTACAATTGCCGGAAAGTGTTTCCGACTTGAAATAAGCGAAAACGGCCAAAAACGGCGTTATCGGGTGGATTTTGGGTCAACCGTGTGACAGCTGTGAAAACAGTGATTCTGTCACTGTTTGGGCAGCCTGTGAACTGCCCCGACACCATTGGAGCTGACCTGTGCAGTTTTCATAAGTGTCGGGTAGTCGGTTCGGTCAAAAACGCGTTTTAGGCAATTTTACGAAAAAACTGTTTTCGTAAAAGTTTCGCGACGTTTCGACAATATTTATGTTAATATATGATATTAAATAAATTGGTTTAGGTAATGTATGAATAAATTATTCATATTAGATATTGAATAATTTATTCGGTATTTTTAAAAATGTTTTAAAATACGATATCGCCCGGACCCGCGCTTCCGCTGCGCCCAATGCCCAAAAACCCCAACAGTTAGGCCCATGAATTTCAATATTTTGGAGCATCAGGTTGAATTTCTGATGTCAGGCCTCATTTTGAGTACTTCGGTAGAGGATGTTCATGTAAGCACTTCGATCTGTGCTCAAGTTGTTTCGACTTCTTAAGAGGGACCATGTCAACAGTCCGAGGATGTTCCATGAACATCAAGTTATACAACGGAGATGGAAACACCCCAGGTTAATAATGAAGCTTCGTTTATGGGGTAGCTGAGCCAGTCAGTGAAGTAATATTTCACACCCAAGATCTGTCTGTTTCTGTTACGAAAGTGGGATCTTCGGTAGCAGTTCTTATACCGCAGGCAGAAACATCAAGCTCCCATGCTGCAATGGCTTCAAGTGGACTTCCAACTGTTCAAAATAGAGTAATAAAGAGGAAGGCTGTTCAAACTCTGGATAAAAAGGTAGTTCCAAGATTGCAAGGGTGTCTGAACCCATTCCTACCCCGGTTATACAAGCATGTATTTTCATTGCCTTGAATTTGTCCTATTGTGTTTTGCCTTAGGCCTTTTTTTACCTTTGTTTTTGATTTATAGGAGAAAATGGCTAACTTACTTTTGAAATTCCACCTTCCATCAATGCTGAAGAAGAGGCTTCGGTGCCTGTTGACGCCAGGGAGGGGCCATCAACTCCTACCAAAGTTGGGGAAAAGCCATTTGCTCCAGTCTCTTCTCCAACATTTTCTTTTCGAGAGGCAATGAAAATACATTTTCTTTTGCCCTTGGTGCTAGCCTAGGAAAATACCTCAAAACTTTTAATTCGAGGTTCCTCTAGTCAATTAGACTTAAGGATCCTCAAAATCAGTGGCTTACTCTTAAACTTTAGAGTTGCTCACTTATATAAACCCAATATATGAAAGGTTTGGTGTAAAAATTTGTAAGGAATTCATTTGGTTTATATAGGTGCTCCAAAGACAACAAAATTAATTAAGAATCCGATGTGGGATAAATGCTAATTTAATCTTAGCCATTGGATCTTAATTTAGTGGTTTAATGAGATTATAAAACCCTAATAAGAGTTTGGGCCGAATTGGAATTCAAAACAATAACAAATAATTTTTTTTACTATTCACATTTATTTATTTATTTATTCCAATTCACAAAGTGCCCCTATCGTCATTCACAAATCCCTAAGCCACTATGGAACCTCATAAATGATCTGTTCAATAATTAAACATATTGAACCATTTATGAATAATTCCTACAACAATCATATATGTTGTTAAATTTGTACTGTGCACTGTTAACCATTGATTTTGACTTTGTTGTGTGTGACCTTTTGGTTCCCCTCAAGTTGGACATGAAATGAATCGTGATAATTTAATCGAACATAAACTATCCTCCGATCAGATGGTCGTTCGATTTCAATGACCAAGGTTGACATCTAGCAACATGCCAAGGCCCCCAAATGAGAAGGAAAGATATATATACCCATTATGTATGCGATTTACATATGATACGGTCCTTCGCCTCACTGTATCCCCACCGTTTGACCTAGGGTAGGGAAAATGTCTACCCATATAGTCAAATGTATGATGTTGATAGTGTCATGAATCGTGCTAACCCAAGAATCTCACATGATTCTTCCACTGCGGCCACAGTCTCAAGCACTGATCACACATATCAACCCGTGAACTGGAATACTACTCTTATAAGAAATTATTATCCGAGAGTGTGGCGATTCTCTCATGTATCTTTACAAACTTCATGTGTTTCAAAAAATGACATAATCATACCCTTATGACCGGATCTTTTGAACCGGGGAAGGAGAATATCAAAGTTATTTGATCCACACATAAGATTGTAAAGACCTCAATTCTAAGGACTAGTCATACAATCGATACATGAAAGTTCTCACAGACACATGGGATAAACACTCCATGTGAAAACTTTCGGCAGTCAGTTCGATGGACACGAGCAACTCATGCATCCATGTGATACACCAAGCAGACGGATCTCCGCTAGTAGCCTATGAGATCGGCTACCCCACTTAAGGGCGGATCATATCATCGTGCTAGTCTCTCTGCTTTGTGAACGCCCAGATTATTCACAAAACTATGACTATGAACGTTTAAGAGTAATGATTCTCATAAGGCGTGGAAGCCATCATCTTATTACTCCAAGGGCTTTATTACAGTGTTTGATGATTCATATAAGTTATGTAAGACACGTATAATAAAGATTGCCATTTTATTAATTAATGAAAATATTACAAATACATGTACATATAGCCCATCCACAAGTTAGGTATAGGGCATATCCCTAACAATCTCCCACTTGCACTATAGCCAACTAGTATGAATCTGGACACCATACTCTCGGGTGTGCCTATCATGCTTTTGTTGAGACAGCCCTTTAGTCAGAGAATCTGCAAGATTATCTTCTGTGGGTATTTTCTCTATAATAACTTATTTTCTCTCAACAATCTCCCCGATGAGATGAAATCGACTGAGTACATGCTTGGATTTCTGGTGGGACCTTGGTTCCTTTGATTGAGCAATGACACTCGTGTTGTCACAGTACATCGTGACGCCATTCTTTATCGCGGGAAGCACTTCCAGCTCTGTGATGAACTTCTTTATCTAGACTGCTTCTTTAGTTGCCTCAGATGCTGTAATATGCTCGGCTTCAATGGTGGAGTCTGTTGTAGTTGACTGCTTTGATCTTTTCCAACTGACATCACCGCCATTCAAAGTAAACAGATATCCTGTTTGCGATATGCTGTCATCCATATCGGTCTGAAAGCTCACATCATAGTAACCAATGACTTTTATCTCAGAACAATCTCCGTATGTCAAAAACACATCCTTAGTTCTTCTTAGATACTTAAGGATTATTTTGACAGCTGCCCAGCGTTACTCACCAGGATTTGCCTGATATCTGCTCGTTATGCTAAGAGTATAAGAGACATCAGGTCTTGTACAAAACATGGCATACATGATTGATCCTATTACTGAAGCATAAGGGATCATACTCATACACTCTCTATATGAAGGAATATGTGGACATTTCTCCTTAGATAATTTGATTCCATGACAAGTAGGTAAATTACCTCTTTTGGAATCTTCCATTTTGAATCTTTTCAAAACTTTATCTATGTATGTAGATAGAGAAAGTCCTAACAACCTCTTAGATCTATTACGGTAGATCTTAATGTCGAGGATGTAGGCTGATTCTCCCAAATCTTTCATGGAGAAATTCTGAGATAACCATTACTTGGTGGCTTGCATCACGGGAATATCATTCCCGATGATTAATATGTCATCGACATATAATACAAGAAATAGAACAGCACTCCCACTACTTTTCCTGTAAACACAAGGCTCGTCTATATTTTTGATGAAGTCAAATTCTTTGATTGTCTCATCAAATCGTATATTCCAACTTCTGGAGGCTTGCTTGAGTCCATAAATGGATTGATTAAGCTTGCATACTTTATTATGATCATCATTAGATGCAAACCCCTCAGGTTGTGTCATATAGACTTCCTCTACGAGGTTCCCATTAAGGAAAGCTGTTTTGACAGCCATCTGCCAAATCTCATAATCAAATTGTGCAGCTGGTGCCAGTAAAATTCAAATGGACTTTATCATTGCAACATGCGAGAAGGTTTCGTCATATTCAATTCCTTGGATTTGTCTATAACTTTTCGCCACCAACCTAGCCTTATAGGTTTGGATGTTGCCTTCTGCATCAGTTTTACACTTGTAAATCCACTTGCAGCTATGGGTTTTATCCCTTCAGGTGCATCCACCAAGTCCCAGACTTGATTCTGATACATAGAGTCTATTTCAAATTTCATGGCCTCAAGCCACTTGACTGAATCAATGTCACGCATTACTTCATCATAACTGGTGGGATCGTCATTATCAATGACCTGATCATGTTCATCATCAATATGGAAACCATATCTTTCAGGCTCATAGCTTTCCCTACCAGACTTTCTAAGTTCATAACCTTGTGGTTGTTCCGTCGCTGCCCTTTTAAGGGGCCTGGGGCTTAGTTCTATGTTAGTTTGTTCTTCTCGTACCTCATCGAGGTCAAGTCTACTCCCACTATATTTCTTGAGAAGGAATTCATTCTCTAGAAATTTAGCATTTCGTGAGACAAATGTTATTTGTTCATTTGGGACGTAGAACACGTATGCTCTTGAGTTCAAGGCATATCCAACAACTTACATTAAATTGCCCTATCATCCAATTTGTTAGTTTGTGTGAGCTTAACATATGTGTCACATCCCCAAACTCTTAGATAACTAAGACTAGGACGTTTCCCAGACCATAACTCATATGGTGTTTGACTAACAGTCTTGGAAGGAACTTGGTTTAGTAGTAGTGTTGCAGTTTCTAATAATGTCTGAGTTCTCCTTTCAGAGACCACATTATGCTGTGGAGTTCCCGGAGGAGTCCACTAGGAAACAATTCCATTTTCTCTCAAGTAATCTTGAAATTCATTGCTTAAGTATTCACTACCTCGGTCAGACCTTAGTGACTTAATACTTTTATTAAGCTGGTTTTCTACTTCAGCTTTGAAGTCTTTAAATTTCTCAAAGGCTTCAGATTTGTACCGCATAAGGTACACATACCCATATCGCGAGTGATCATCGACAAAGGTAATGAAGTAGGAGAATCCACCTCTAGTGGTAACTGACATTGGTCCGCATACATCAGAGTGTATGAGTTCTTATGTCTTCGCTGCACGATGTATTTTACCTTTGAAGGGTAATTTGGTCATTTTACCAAGTAAACAAGACTCACAAGTTCCATAAGGTTCATATTTGAAGGGTCTGAAATACCCATCCTTATGTAGCTTAGTTAATCTTGTTTCATTGATATGACCAAAGCGACTGTGCCATAGAAGTGATTCATTGAGATTATTCGAGTTAACGTTGTATATATTAGAGGT